>PVHT021183555.1:15126743-15272827 GCA_004024745.2 Catagonus wagneri
CAGTCCCTCCTCATCTTGAGTCCGGCATCCTGGTATCGCAACTTCAAACAATCTGGAGGTATTTAAGAGGACACCAACTTTGTGCGAAAACACTAGTCTCTGCTCTGCTCTAACAACAGCCAGAGAATAGGCAGAAAGACACCCTAGAGATGCCTTCAGCCAAGATGAATGAAGCCAAGATGGGACAACTCACTTATCTACTCCCTGTGCCGTCTCAGTTTCTTTCAGTTGGATCATCCCAGAGACATTAGTGAAGTGGTTTTTAACAGCCTGGCCTGGTCCCAGACTTGCTGCAGGGATTTAGAAGGAGAATTGTGAATCTGCTTAGGCAAGATCACTGAATGAGGACCGGCCAAGGGAAACCGGTATCTTTTTTTTTTTTTTCTCTTTACAACTGCGTGTGTGGCATACGGGAGTTCCCAGGCTCGGGTCAAATAGGTGCTGAAGCTGTGGTCTACACCACAGCCACGGCAAGGCTGGATCTGAGCCACATCTGTGACCTACACTGTAGCTTGAGCAATGCCAGATCCTTAACCCCCTGAGCAAAGCCAGGGATCGAACCCACATCCTCACAGAGATTATGTCGGGTTCTTAACCCACTGAGCCACAACAGGAGCTCCAGAAATTGGTATCTTGGGGGAAAGGAAATCATGGCTTCAAGAACTTCTCCCTTCCCTGATACCACAGTAAAGTAGACACTGGTTTTATTCAGGGACCTGGCAAGACACCAAACCTCAGCAGAATTTTCTAAACAATTTCCTCCCTCAACTGGCTCAGCTATAACAGGATGTTTACAGATCTTTGGGCACCTCAACCTCACTTACATTGCTTGTTAAACCCAGTCCAATTTCCCCCAAAGCTAAAGGACAGGTCTGTTTCAGATGAGTTTTTTAATACACAACCTACTAAGAAAAATGTATTCTGTCATTACTGTCTTTAATTATTCACTCATGCATGCATGGGTAGATCGAATGATAAATTGATTGATTCCGTTAACATTTACTGAGCACATACTATAAGCCAGGTTCTGCATGGAATGGAATTTCAAGAATGACAAGTGACACTTTCCCACTTCAGGAATGACCCGGTATTCTGGATTCCATCAATTTCCTACATTTAACCTCCCTCAAAACTCATCTGGGGAAACTTCCTCCCAATCCCTTTATTCCAAAATTTATCACTTGGTTGAGATTTTTATTGCTTTTGCTCCAAGAGAGTCTGGCTGCAGTTGTTCAAACAGTTTTGCTAAGTCACTCGGCAAACGCATTCCTTAAAATGTGTTGGCAAGAATACAAAATTCATTGGAGAATTCTACATGACTTCATTATGTTTTTTCAGAGAGCAGGAGTGTGTAGAATGGGATATATCCCAGAACCTTTATAGCAGCCTTGGAATATGGGGGACAAATTGCCGTGCTTAGGACATATGACCACACCACCACCTGGTGGAAATGTTGCACCTGAAACCATGGGATAAAGATGGCTGAGATACCCCAAATCTAAATTTTTGGTGGAACCTATGAATTGAATAGAGATCCTCCATGGATGAATATAAAAGGGCCAAAGAGCCCATGCAGAACCATAGCTCAGGGATATGATAAAAATGCAGATCAATACTCTCCACTTAGGATCTCTGACTGCCATATTTATGGTTAATAATGACTGTTCACAGTTGTGAAGTGCTTTTCATATGCCTGACTTCGGATATGCATTACTATTGCCTCCATTTAGCAGCTGAGAAAACTGAGGTTCAAAGAAGTTATGGAACTGCCCATGTGTATAGTTAGCCATGTAGGGAAATCAGGATTCAAACCCACGTTTTTCTAAAGCTTACACACGTATGCTCTATCTTCGGAAGGTCATCATTCCAGTTGTGGGTGCCATATAAAGTTGGAAAATATCAGCCTGGGTCAATGTTACCTCAGAGCATACTGGTATCAAGGCAAGTAAATAGAATAAAGAAACAAAGAAGTGCCATGTCGCCATCATTGTAAACATGTAGACTCCATGTTAGTTGATTATACACAGGACCAGATGGCCTCATCTTAGGTCACCTGAGATTCCCCAGAAGCAGAGCCTGAGACAAGGATTCAGGTGCAAGTGATTTAACAAGAGTGCTCTCCAGAATAATCTATACCAGCACGAGCGAAGCAAGACAGGGAAGTGGAAGAAGCCAAGCAAGAATGTGGTTTCAGGTGAAGACTAAGTTCAGGCTGATCCCACAGTTGGGGGGTGGGGGGCTCTGGAGTGCTAACTGCATTGTAGAGTTGTTCCACCTTGGGACAAGGAGGCTTGGCTTTCCAACACAACAAGCCAGTCGCTGGCTGTGGGAACACATAGCCTACAAGGGAACATTAAATTCTCAGCTACCTTTAGACAAGGTGGCTTCAGTTGCCCAAAAGAAATTCTCTGAAGGGATGGAAGTATGAACCATTAACAGCAATGTGCATAGCAGCTGAGAAACAGGCACCCCAATGGGCAAAAGGGACCCCAAAGGATCTAGTAGAGTCCCAGCAGCAGCTCTGTGTTCACCGTCCTCCTGCCACAACAGCTCCAAAAGGTTCTTTAGGAGCACCCACATGTATCCACCCCAGGGCATTTGCACATGTGGTTCCCTCTGTCTGGATGCTCTTTTCCTCACTTCCTTCAGTTCTTGGCCCAGATGTCATTTTGTCACTGAAGCCTTATCCAATCCTCCTATTTAAAACTGAAACAATACACACACACACACACACATTCCTCTTTCCAGCTTTATTTTTCTCATTAGTATTTCTTACCATCTCACGTGTATTACATTTTATATATCTGTTTTGTGTAATTTCCCAGAACTGGAAGGTAAGATCTAAGAGGGCAAGCGCTTTGGTCCGCGTTGTCCATGGCTAGGTCCGCAGCACTTAGGACAATTACCAGCACCTTGTACATGCTCCAAAACTATTTGTTCATTGAACAAATGCAGACATTAAGTTTAAATGGAAACATTGCACTTGTTTAATGGGAAAACATGCTTGTTATAAAAGCAGAATACACAAATATAAACTTAGTATGAGTCCAATTACATAAAATAAATATATTTTTGAGCATAGGAAAGAGACTAGAAGAAAATCCAGCAACATGCAAGCAGTGGTTTGAGTGGCAGTAGTGTTCATGATTATTAGTCTCTTCTCAGAACTTTTCTGCATGGTCCAGTCTTTTATTGGGATCATGTGTGATCTATTTCAGCACAGGAGAAATTCTTCGTTTTATCTTATTTTTTTTTAAATAAGAATTGAAACATGAAAGACTCTTGGTGGATTAATCAGTTCAATGATCATTCCCACAGCAGAGAGGACAAACCATACTGAAAGTCTACAGAGTATGTCAAACTATGGGGTGACACCAAGAAAGGTGCCCTCTTGTGTTATATTGTGTTCAGGCACAATGCCTGACTTGTACTAGGCTCTCATTAAGAGTTTGAGTATAGACAAAGGAAAGGAAGGGAGAGAGAAAGATACAGGGGTGCCCGTATCAAAATCCTGCCATCTATCATGATAGGGTCCGGAGGTTTCTGCCCCAGTACCTGAATGGGGTGGGTCTGCCGAGGGGGTCCAGTTCTCGGTCTGGAACAATAGCTTCAATCATCTATTCAACAGTGACTATGTGTCAAGACCCCAGAGGAAGAAGCCTGGATCCTGACTATGCACAAGTGACTTCAGCTCTGTGTCCTTTGGGCTCCTCTGCACAGAGATATCCCCATCAGCCCCGCTCCTTTTTTTTTTTTTTTTTTTTTGCTTTTTAAGGCCACACTCGGGCATATGGAAGTCTGAAGTTCCCAGGCTAGGGGTGGAATCAGAGCTGCAGCTGCCAGCCTACACTACAGCCACAGCAACGCCAGATCCAAACAGCATCTGCAACCTGTACCACAGCTCACGGAAACACCAAATCCTTAACTCACTGAATGGGACTGGGGATAGAACCCAAATCCTCATGGATACTAGTTGGGTTCTTAACTCACTGAGCCACAACGGGAACTCCATCAGCACCACCCTTAACATCTCTTAATCCACACAATGACTAATGAGACTGACACCATTCACCCCCATTTCAGGATGAAAACACTCAGGCAATGAGAGGGCATAAATCCTCTGTTCAAAGTCACATACTTTAGACAAAGACAAACTTCGCCCAATGCTCCATCTAGCTTCGTCTTCACCCACTCTAGCCTCTGAAAGGGCATCGGGGTCTGAAAGGGAGCTTTGGAAACAGGGGAGATGCTAAGGTTGACACGCAAGCCTGCTGGACCTGAGGTCGCCCCAGACCTGGTTCTTTGTGTCTCTGACGGTGAGCAGACGCCTTTGTATCTCCGGACCCCCTGGGAGTGAAATCTTCCATGTTCAAGAGACTGTAGTTCAGCCAAGGTCAGAGTAATTGTGCATGATTAATGGTTGATCTCTTCGTGAAAGCCCTACACAAAAGCTCCAAACCAACTTAGTCGTAATTTCATACTCCTCCCAGTCCATTTAGAAGAGCAGGGTTTTATTTCCTCTCTGCACAGCTAAGAAATCAGAATCTTCAGCTCTGGAAAATAGCTTTTAAACCCATGACTCACGGACTGTGGTTTTCCAGGGCCAGTACCAGACTGGAGGATGTATCTGGCCCTTTCAGGTGAAAATAAAAATGAAAAGAGAGATTATAATAGAAGCTGGGAGTGTGTGTTGAGCGCTCACCATACACCAAGCATCAGTCTGTGCACTTAACAGGAATTAACTCCCTTGGTCCTCAAATCCAATATGTGACAATTATCTCCATTTTATAGACAAGGAGACCGAGGCACAGAGCGGGTATGTCTTTTAGGACACACACAGAGCTCAAAAGTGGGGCAGCCAGGATTTGAACCCCGGAAGTCAGGTTCCAGAGCTAGCTCTTAAGGAAGCGTCCCCCATCCAGCTTCCTGTTTCGGAATAAGCTCCCAGTCCCTGCTCATCAGTCAAAGCAACCTGCTCTTAACCCGCTTAACAACTGAGTATAAAATGATTCCTTCACTGGTAGTGGCACCCCATGCCACCACCAGAGTTACCACCCCTTCAATCGCTCACGTCACCCCCCCACCTACTCTAACCCCAAGACACGCATCCCTGCTTCCTAAGTGTTGGTTGTGCCCAGTTACTTCCCACCTTCCCAAGCATGTCATGCTTCATCACCCCTCCCTGCATTTGCATGAGCTGTGTCCTCTGCCTGGCCTGCCTCTTTTTCTCTGCGTTTTCTCACTTACCAAGCTATGCTTGCCCTTCCTGACCCAGGCTGAGCATAGCCCCCAGCAAATACTGGACAAATGCATGAAGAAAAACACCAAATCCAAGCCCACTCAATGATAACCCGAAGTCCAGATGTGACCCTCAAAGGGGTTTTGCTCAGTCACATGGTGCTTTTAAAATTTTGAATTTTGAACTTTAAATATGTTGTCCATATTTTTTTATATATATGTACATTCATTTTTTTTCATACTATCTTCCATCATGTTCCAACCCAAGAGTGTGGACATAATTCCCTGTGCTTTATAGTAGGACCCCACTGATTTTTTTAAAGTAGAAGATGGCACTTTTTAAAAAGGTGGCATTCTGATAATTCTTGAAAAGCCAGAATAACCTAAAACAGTAACCTAAAACTCTGCATGGCAACAATTAGAGCAACTGGGCAGTGGCTGTCCCTTTTGGACACCAGATCACCAGAGTCCCCTCCATTCTCTGTGCCCAGCCCTCTTGTTCTTGTATCACCTGGCTGGCCCCTGTAGGTTGAAAGTTAGGTCCTTCTGTAAAAGATATTCTGCAAAACAGGAGTTTGGGAGCAAAGAAAGCATAGCCTTTGGAATGTGTTCTGAATAGTCCTTTCCTTTCTGATGCCTGCCTGCCTGCCTGCCTTGCCCACTACAAGCTATATCATCAGCCAGACCATCAGTTCCAGGAATGCATTGCTAGGGAAAGTCATATTCCACCCATTCATTTATTTCACAAATATTTGTGGAGCCCCCACTAAGTGTGAGGTATTTGGTCTAATTGGCATGCATTTTGAGGAAGTGGCCAGAAGGCAGTCACTTCTAATTCTTTAACTCATCATCTTTTCTCCAGAAGCCTTTACACTGCATCTAAGCTCCTATTGCTGAGGAATTTCAGCTCCTGTAAATGCGCCCTTAAAGACGCCTCTGTGTGACTCCAGGCTGTTCAGTGTGGCTCCCTGACCCCGCCTTTCAGATGCTCTGGGTCTCAGCTCACACGTCCCTCACTTTCCTGTGTACAGTCAGAGCTGGGAGTCCAGCCACAGGGCCTGGACTTCCTAGCGAGGCCTCATTACAGCTTCCTCAGACTGTGCAGAAGGTGTGGGTCTCATGCCCCAAACCTAACCTGGCAACTTTTATTGGAGCTCAGGCTTTAACAGGGGATTTTAAAGAGCCGGGGATTTTATATGAGACGGCCTGAATGCCAATCCCCATAGGTAGTGGCAGCTAAAGTCTCCAAAAGGAAAACAGTGGGTTCCCCAGGAGGACCAGCTCCGGATCCCAGCGCTCAGGAGATGGAGGGAGGGGGAGGCTACCACCCAGCTGCCCCCTGATCTTTGAACCCTCACAAGGGAGCAATAGGGAACCATCAAGCCGAGGTGACCCTGCCATCACAACAAAGATCCCACCCAGAAAAAACCCCCAGAGCCCTGGGGGTGATGACCCCACCCCCTCACCTGTCTGTCCTCACTGGTAGACGAAGGCTTCTCACTGGGAATGGGGCATTTCCTCATAATACATCTTCCTGATTCTTTCCTGGCTGGAGACTCTAGCAATTTAGACCATAGGTCTGGTGGTCCAGACCAGACCCAGACCATTCTTTTGGTTTTGTGAGGTTTTTTGTTTTTTTTTTAATAAGAAGATAATTACTTTTATTTTTTTTTCTATTGAAGTGTAGTTGGTTTGTAAGATTATATTAGTTTCAGGTGTATAGTGAGTCGATGTTTTTATAGATTATTCTCCTTTTAAAGTTATTGTAAGATAATGGCTATATTCCCTGTGATGCACAATATATCCTTGTAGCTTATTTTTTTTATACCTGGTAGTGTGTAGCTCTTAATCCACTTCCCTTATCTTGCACCTCCCAGTACCCCTCCCCTTACCAGTAACCACTGGCTCGTTCTCTATATCTGTGAGTCTGTTTCTGTTTTGTTATATTCATTCCTTTGTTTATTTTTTTAATTCCACGTGGAAGGGACAACATACAGTATTTGTCTTTCTCTGTCTGACTTCTTTCACTCAGCATAATACCACCCCGGTTCATCCACGATGTTGCAAGTGGCAAAATTTTAGTCTTTTGTATGGCTGAGTGATATTCTACCTGTTTGCTTTTAACCATGATCTATATCCAAGAGGATGTGGGCATATTGAGGGAAGGGGTGGGCCAGGTGGAGGAACCATTCAATTCTGCCTTTTAGCTCAGGCTCAGACCACAGCCTCCATGGGGGAAGGTGGGGGGGGGTTAATTCACGGAGGGGACATGGCGACAAGGCAATCAGAGAGATTTTGGGAGTTTCTGAGGCTTCACCCCATTTCCTCCTCAATTGCAACATCATGAACACCCTAATAAGCTCAACACGCAGGAGCTTTAAATTCCTACCTGCCTTCTCCCTTCTCTCCTGCCTCTCCCAGGGATGTGGGAAGACAGGAAGAAGGCCAAGCGGGAGATCTGGGTCCTTGGCTCTGCCCCTCTGTGACTTTGTCACCCGAGAAATAGAATTTCTATCTCTGGGCTTCATTTTACATCTGTAAAGTGAAGTGAGGGGACCAGAAACAATGACAACCTGATTTTCTCTCAGCTGCCACTTCTGGACAACTAGCAGAGACTGCTTAATACATTTTATTGAGCAGTAAATCAGTAAATCCCCACCCCATCCAGTACCCCAGGCAGCACAAATTCTGGCATGCCATTAGAATTCTACTTTGCCATCTTAGCACATTTCCACAAAGTTTTCTCTACAGGGTCCAGTTTGGGCTTCTGTCAGATAGGAAGTGAGAAATTAAAGTCACTGCAAAGCAATCCAAGGGAAGAATATTCCTAGATTCTCATGATTACTATTTCCTTAATCTCAATTTTCTCACCTAAGCGTGATTCAATGGCAATTATTTTTAGTAACCCACCTGCAATCAGATTTTTCCAAAGAATGAAATTTCATTTCTATGGATGTAATTCTTCCTCTACACACTCATTTTTTTACATTGGGTTCTATGAAGTGTTATTAAATTGTATAATTACAAGAACAAGGAGAGAAAGATCCTGGTTTCCTGGGATCTGAGGCTTATACAATCTGGCAGCCCTTTTGAAGGAAAAGAAAACTAAATTACAAATACTGGATTCAGAGTTCCCATTGTGGCTCAGTGGGTTAAGAACCCAACTCAATGTCCATGAGGATGTGAGTGTGATCCCTGGCCTTGCTCAGTGGGCTAAGATTCTGGCGTGGCCGCAAGCTGCGACATAGTTGCAGATGCTCCTCAGACTGCGTGTTGTTGTGGCTGTGGCATAGGCCAGCAGCTGCAGCTTGGATTCAGTCCCTAGCCCAGGAACTTCCATATGCCACAGGTGCAGCTGTAAAAAGAAAAAGATATATTGAATTACACACAAATATCAATACATATTTAGAATGAGAAATCACAAATTTCCACTTTTTAAAAAGGTGGAAAGACTATAAATATCACAAAATCCAGAGAAAGAGATTGTAATATTTTTAGATAATTAATTACCTCTTGTATGGCTAAAACAGCTTTATCCTGTAACTTCAGGCCAAAAACTCTTAATCACTTCTTTATACGAAATTCAGTTTGTAATAATGTCTTTTCTGGAAAGACTAGAATTCAGTATTTTCTTTAGCGGGGTTAATCGTTTGCTTGTCTTTGGAATGCATAAAAGTGCAACTTCTCACCTCTTAGAGTGCTGCTACTGGTTGATCCCTGGAACCACAGAAATTGATATATTCTATTTTACATGATTTCCAGGAAATAACGGAGAAGATATGGGATGAGTATAGCTGGGTTTTTGAGGGGTTTTTTTTGTTTGTTTGTTTGTTTTTTATTGTTGCTTTTTAGTGCTGTGCCCATGGCATATGGAGTTTCCCAGGCTAGGGGTCATATCAGAGCTGTAGCTGCCAGCCTATACCACAGTGACACAGAACCCGAGACACATCTGCAACCTACACCACAGCTCACGGAAATGCCGGATCCTTAACCCACTGAGGGAGGCCAGGGATCGAACCTGAGTCCTCATGGATGCTAGTCAGATTCATTAACCCCTGAGCCACAATGGGAACTCCAAGTTTACCTGTTCAAGCTGCATTTTCAAGCATATTCCCAATAGGAAAGAACTTCTGTTTTGACTGGTTGTCATTCTGTGTCCTCTGCTCACAGTTTTACTCATCTAACTATTGAGAGAATTTTCCGTAGACTAGCTCTTGGATCTGTATATTTCAAACCTTGTTTTTTCCTCCATTACCCACATACCTCTGGTGCCAGACACCACAGAATCCATTCATATTGAAATACGCTCTCTGATCCTGAACCTCTAGGTTACATATGAGTAGGTAGGATAGGTGGTAAGGGCATTTCCAGAAGCCATTTCCACATTGGGATGGCTAAATAAACCCTCACATAGAAATGACCTCAAACCACACAAATATAGCCCATTTAATCCATTCTAAATATATCTCTACATCAACTTCCCCTTAGCAGTCACTTTAGTGACCTCTGACATTTGGGTGAGTGGAAAAAGACAGTAGCTTTAACCAACTACAATTAAAATATTTTACTTTGAAAAATGTTTTAAAACATCATGAGATAAATCTGATAAAGGACTGTTTTCCAAGATATACAAAGAATCTTCAAATTCGGCAATAAGAAAATGAACAACTCAATTTTTAAAAATGGGCCAAAGACTGTAACAGACACCTCAGCAAAGAAGATATGCAGATGGAAAATAAGTATATGAAGATATTCAGCATCATATCTCATTAAGGAATTGTAAATTAAAATAACAATGAGATACCACTACACGCATATTAGAATGGCCAAAATCTGAAAAACTAACAACATCAAATGTTGGTGAGGATGTGGAGGAATAGAAATTCTCATTCATTGCTGATGAGAATGTAAAATTGTACAGCCACTTTGGAGGAATGCCGGGAGTCCTTACAAAACCAGTTGTACTATTACCATAAAATCCAGCAATCATGATTCTTGATATTTACCCAAATGAATTGAAAATTTATGTCCATAGAAAAACCTGCACGTGGAAGTTTATAGCAGCCTTGTCCATTATTGTCAAAACTTAGAAGCAACTTAGTAAGTGAATGGATAAATAAACTCTGGTCCATCCACATAACAGAATGTTATTCAGAGGTAAAAAGAAATCAGCTACTGAGCCATGAAAGGACATGGAGGAAACAAATTGCATGTTACTGAGTGAGAAGTTAATCTGAAATGATTGTATGCTATATGACTCTATAACATTTGGGAAAAGGCAAAACTATGGAGAGAATAAAAAGATCAATGAACTAGAGGATGGTAAAGAGACTTTCTATATCTTTGCTAACACTTGTTGAATTTCTACTGCCTATTAGACAATGCTATGTGCTTTATATAACACCCTTTTTTAAATGTTTTTGGGGCATAGTTGATTTACAACATTGTATTAGTTTCAAGTTTACATAAAAGTGATATATATATATATCTCACAGGTAATTATAGAAGATTGAGTAGACCTCCCTGTTCTATAATAGGTCCTTATTAGTTGCCTATTTTATACACAGTAACGTGTACATTTTCTTTTAAAACCTTCACAGCGGCCCTACAATTATTATTAACTTAGAAAGAAGCAGAGGATCTGAAAGGAGAAATGAGTTACCAGAAGCCTTACTTACAGATAGTCAGTGAATCTGGGATTCAGACAACCTTGCATCAGGCTCCACTGAGTCATGCTGCCTTAATCTAGGACTTTGGGTGATATATTTTCCCCTCTATCTTTTTTATCATATGCATAATGGTGTACTAGTATCTGCCTTGAAGTCTTCCCTGAAGTTGTGCACATAGAAGTCAAGGGGAGGTCGCAGAATAGAGAACATCTTTTAATTATGAGATGCTATATGTATTTGTCAGTATCTAATGAGAAAACAGAAACCACTAAAGGTCTTTTGAACACAGAGAGTTTAATAGAGGGAACTGTTGACCCAATGATAGAAGGGATGAGAAGCCAACAGGAAATGAGGAAGCAACACAGAGGCTCTCAAGAGCAAGGAGCAGCTACTTCCCTTGGGCTGGAGGAATAACTAGAGAAGGCAGCTTTTCCAGTGCCAGAAGCTGTGGGCATCCTGTAGGCACTACAGCCCTGGTAGGGCTACCCATGGAACCAAGAGAGGAAGGAACAGTCTTAGCAGTGATGGAGCAAAGGATAAGAGGCAGTAGCTGCAGGAGTTGCTTCTGGAAGCACAGAGTTGGGTAGAGATACGCTGACTTCTCCTTTCTGTCGCCCTCCATTTTTTCCAGAATTTTCCCCATTGGCCAACGCTTTCCAGGAGACTGAGAACCAGAGTCACTAGTGATACAGGAAACAGCACAGAAAAGAAAGAATAAGAAGTGGACTGGAGGGCAAGCTTGCTGTTAACCACACCGCCCATATGCAAGATGCTATTATTAGAGACGAGATCTACAGGGTTCTGATTAACAAGAAGAGGAGGGACAGATACAGAATTCCAAAATATCACTGTATTTTTCTTCTCTCACATGGCCAGAATGAACAGGTGAGCATACAATGAAAATATTCAGCCAGGAGATCCTGCATTTTTTGGATAAACCTTGACTGTACAAAACTGACGGGGTAGAGGATCAGATCAGGAAAAGGGAAGCGGATAGTTTATACATTCTATTCTGCCTGAAACCGAGCTGCAAAAGGTTAGCACTCAAAGGGTAGGGTTTATTTTCATCTTAAAATAGAGACAACCCTCAGGACTGATGGAAGTGACTTGCCCCCTTCCAAAGAGGCCTCTGGTGAGGAGGTGTGGAGAGCTCAGCCCTGGAGACAAGGAATGACACTGTCCTGCTGGCTCCTTTGATCCATCAGAAACTGACAGCCTTCCTGTCCAGCAGTCAGCCCAGAGAGCGGTGACTCTGGCTGCCTCCTGCTTAAGGGTGTATGTGGGAGGGAGCACTCAGCTCCAGCTCGAAGATGCTGTTCCCACTTCTCTCTTCGTCGGCACTCTGCCCTGGATTCTCTCTTGAAAGGTAAATGCGGTTCCAGAGAAGCGTTCTGAGCACCGTTGCTCCACCAGGCTGGTGTTGGGAAAAAAACAGACCAGGATTGCCTGCCCCTGTTTGCCTCGGGAGCCACCAGCACCTTATGCTGTAGCCTTGTGGGCCACATTCAGCTCCTTGGGGTACGTGCCCTCTCTTCCCTGGGGCTGCAACACATTGCAACTCCCTTTTACCAGGTTAGCACTGACTCAGCTCTCAGTAAATGTCACTTCCCCATGTGAGTCCTCTCTGATTGCTCTCCTAAAGTGGTTTCATAGCACCTGTCCTTGTCCTGGTTTTTACACTCTATTTTTACTACGGATGGAATGACTAGACCTGGTGTCAGCAATTATAACCAATGGGTGATGCAATCTACTGCCAGTTTGTGTGAATAAAGTTTTATTGCAACCCAGCCATGCTCATTCATTTATATTTGAAACTGGTAGCTTTCACACTCTAACGGCTGAGTAGTTACAGCAGAGACGTTATGGCTGGGGAATCTTTGTAAACGAACATCTAAAATTAAAATCTTAAAAAATTAAATTAAATTAAATTAAATTAAAACCTTAAACCCTCTTTGTGTCTCCCTATTGGCTTCAGGATAGCTTCCAAACTCATCGGCTTCCAAACTCATCAAGCCCTGCCAGATCTGGTTTCTGCTCACTTGGCAAAGCTGCAGATGTTGAAGGTACAGGAGGTTGAAATGAGGGACATTGTCACATGACTACAACAGGCTGAGTACTGTTGCTAGATGCTTCATGCTTGTACAGATCCTGGTGTGTCCACTATAAATTACTTGCTTATTTATCAAGCCTAGATTTCAGGCTGATAAAACTTCTTTGTTGTTCTTTGATATATTTTTCAGAAAGTAGTGTCAACTATTCCACTGAAGGTTCAAACTAATTTCTTTTTAGTTAAACATAATGCTTGTTTCTCAGACAGCAGACGGGCCCAATTTCCCCATGACCACTACATTCTGGGTGTCTGATCTTTAAGGTGTTTTAACCTGTAGCAGATGACTGTATCAATGAGTGAAGTTTCAGATCCTCAAAACTAGCCAATTCCTGTAGAATTGTTTCCATTGCAAGTGATGAAAACCCTAAAATATTGACTTAGACAAACCAGAAATTCACTTCTCTTTTACATAATTTAGTCCAGAGGCAGGTAGTCCATACTGATATGGAAGTTTTACAATCAACAGGAATCTAACAAGGACCTACTGTATAGCACAGTGAAATCTACTCAACATTCTGTAATAACCTATATGGGAAAAGACTCTGAAAAAGATGAATATTTGTATATGCATAACTGATTTACTTTGCTGTATGCTTGAAACTAATATACAACATTGTAAATCAACTATATTCCCATTAAATAAAAAAAAAACACAGGGATCCAAGCTGCTTTTCTTATATTGCTACACCTTTCTTAGCTTCCTGCCTCATTAGTCCAAGATGGCTGCTTGAGCATGATCCTTCATGTCTGCATTCCAACCATATGGAAGAAGGAAGGGAAGAAGAAGCAATGGCCTTCTTTGGGCTGTTCTATGAATACTAAGCATATAAATTTACTACTTAAATCTTAATGGTCAGAACCTATATGACCACACTTTGTTAGAAGGGAGGCTAGGAAATTGTCTTTACTCTAGGCATCAAGTGCCCAGCTAAACATGGAAGTTCTGTTACTAAGGAAGAAAGACTGAACATGTCTAAGTACCACAAATCTCTGCCACAGGTGATCCCTTATTCTACATTGTCACAGGCCTGACTATATTTGTGCACGTTACATAAAAAATCAAGAATTTGATTGATTTTTTTATGTAAAGTGCAAGATTTTTTATGTAAAGATAAAGATTTTAACCTAAGACAATACTTAGGTTAAAGATTGTGCAATGCACAATTGGGTTATTCTGTTTACTGACCCATTCACCTGTTCACTTATTCAGCAAACCTCTACATAGCATCTATGCTAAGCCAGGCACTGGACAAGATGCATGGTGTAAGAATTGAATAAGAATGGGAATAGGAGATCAAACTCTTCTTAAGCTTACTCCTGAGGTTATTTTAAATGAAACAAGGGGTACTATTCAACCACAAGATAGAGCATAGACAAAGTAACAATATAGACCAGCATCTCGACCAAATTATGCTTAAGTCACCAAGTTCCCCAGTCAAACTTAAAATTGCAAATTCTTCCAGAGTCTCCAGGCTGGGCTGTCCAAGCTCTTCTCACTAAGTGAACATCAGAGTTGCCTGCCCAGCTCCTTCTCCCAGAAACATCCAAGGACAGAATCCAGCCAGGGGCCTCAAACAGGCAGAAATATTTATGCCACATCCAGAAGACCAAACCTAGGAGATGGAGCTGATGCCACTTGAAAGGAATCAGGGTGGAATCTCCGGAGATTAAGAAAGTGACAGTGACCAAGATGCAAAGGGGAAAGGGGTGAGAAAAAAAGTAGAGATTAAAGCAGCTGGGCTATCTGTTATTTTGATTTGTGCCTTTTTCTATTTCAAAGGGAATTAAGGGAGATGAATTAAGATTCATTAGAACCCGACAACTTCAGGAATATTAATCCGTCTTCCATTTATAATAAGACTCACGAATCTCTGCAGGGTCAGAGTCAAAGGAAGAGAAAGCTCTTGATATGTTGCTGTCCCCCTGCCCTGTGCCCCCTGCCTCTCGCCTCTGGTCCCTTTCCCTTTCATGCCTTTGTTTGACATATAGGAAAGAATCATGAGGTGTGGAGTATCATTAACTTCCAAACACCTATGAAATCAGTAGGAAAGTGCAAACATTGCAGACCCCAGCCATCTCTGCCAATGATCTATCCTAAAGTCCTCCCCTTTGGAGATAAAAAGAAAGAGCTTGGCAGGCGGACAGTCTCAGGGAGAGAGGAACGAATGAACAGGAGGGGGACACACAGGATAAATGAAAATATGATTGACTTCTTACCTCGGTCCAGCTCACACATGGTTCTGAGCATTTAATAAACGGGTTGACACTCCCAGTTCCCCTCATTAGGAGAACGTGGAGACCTGGATTATCGTAAATCAGAAGGCCAGGTTATCAAAGCTTGTGATCTTTAACTGTGTCAGGGCGCCCTCCTGTCTGCTCATGGAGGCAGCAACCTGCAAGCTGCAAAGAATTAGCCACTACACCATGATTTAAGACACACACACACACACACACACACACACACACACACACACACCCCTGGAGGAGGTGGGAGGCTGGGCCAGGCAGGGCAGGCAGGGAAAGGTTACCCAGGTAACCAGCCCAAGTACAGCTGTCTCTAGGATGCATGGCACCTGGGGAGTCAGGGGGAGGAATGGACCAAGAAACAGACCTATGTATTTAACGAGACTGGGATCTAGCACTGGAAATATTTTAATACTGTGTTTTTTCCAGACTACCTTCACATAAAACTCTTAAGTGTAATAAGAGTTACATCTATCCCCAGACTCAAAAACTGCATCCAAGGCAAATGAATGCATATGTCAAATATGCAAATATTTGCAAGGAAATGTTGACAGCTGCTTCATTCAGAATTACTCCAAACTGGAACCAACCCAAATATCCTTGAACAGGAAATGGATTAACATACTGTGGTACATCCATACAATGGAATACTACTCAGCAATAAAAAGAAACAAACTCCTGATATATTCAATGACATAAATGAATCACACAGATCCAGTGTTGAGTGAAAGAAGCCAGACACAATAAAGCGTACACTGCATGAGTCCATTTACATAAAGTTCAAGACCGGCAAAACTAGCCTACGGTTATAAAAGTAAGAACAGTAGCAGGATAGACGGACATGACTGGGGCATGAGGGAACTTTACGTGGAGATGGAAAAATTCTGTGACTTCTGGATAACGGTTACAGGGGCAGATACATTTACAAAAACTCATCAATCAGAACAGTTAATGGTTGCCTATATGTATAAATTACAGCCTGATACCATATCCCAAAACTGAAATCAGTGTAGATTTGAGAGCTTTTGCACATGCTTCGCCTGGAGTTCCTTTTGCCTGGAGTATCTTGCCTCCCAGTATTTATGAGGCTGGTTCTACCATATCCTTCAAGTCCTGCTCAGAGAGCTCAGCCATGCTCTATTGTATGCTCTGGGTTTTGTTTGTTTTCATCTTGCTAAACACACCCAGAAATTGTCTTATTTATCCATTTGTTTCTTCTCTGCCTCTTCCTCTAGACTGTAAGCTCCTGAAGAGAAGGGTCTTATCCAGCCTCAGGGCTGCCTTATCAGAGAACATCAATGCCCTTCCTTACCTCTGGCTTCTGGTTAAGTTTTGTCCAATGGGAAATCCTAGTAGGAGACTGAAAGAAAACTCTGCCTCGTGAGGTCACTACGAGCTGGCTGCATCTCTAGATTAGTGATTGTCAACTAGGGTAAGGTTGCCTCCCAGGGGACATTGGGAATTTCTGGAGGGCTCTGCCAGCATGCAATGGGTGGAGGCCAGGGATGGATGCTGCTTAACACCCTACAATACACAGGACAGAATTATCCAGCTCCAAATATCGACAGTGTCAAGGTTGAAGAAACCTGTTCTAGATGAAGGTCACAACTCGTCTAAGGAGGACCTCTCTCCATAGCTCTCTCCCTCCAGATACAGGCAGCAGTCTCCCCTTCCTCCAGGTGTAGAGGTTGTCAAATTCCCAGTGTTTCTAGCTCACAGGTACTGTGCTATCCTTTATGCTTCCTTCCTCTATATCCCTCTCCGGTCCCTGTCTTAGCCTCTTTCTGAAACTCCTCAAAGCATCTCATTCTATAGCCAATGGGTTATTCTATCTCCCAATGGGATGGGGACAGACAGGCCATTTCCTCGCCAGGAGCTAAGAACCCAGTAAGTATCAATAAGCATCAACTAAATTAACTAAGTAATTCATAAATTAGGCTCTCCCCAGGAGACTTTGGATTTAGAAGGCAAAGATTAATCTTGGAACCTATCATTTTTAAAAGTTGGAAAATCTGACAGAAATCTGTAAACCAGCTATAATACAAAAATAAATAAATAAATAAATAAATAGATTCCTCAGGCGATTCTAGAACAATACCTTTATGCATTCATGGGGAAACTGAGGCCCAGGGGAAGGAAAACTACTTTTTCAGGGTCACACCATTTTAGGGAGTAGATTGGGATCCAGAAAGTACCTGGTCTTGACATTGTTCATTAATACCATTATCTTTCATTATTTTACTTGAACTGCTTTTCACGTAGCATTGCCAGTTCCTTTGGGCATAATGCAGGTTCTGAAGTCCAGACCCCCTGGATATCTAAGAGGAACATTAAGCTGTGAGATTCTAATTCATGTACACATGACTTTGAATGTCCAGGGCTGGAGGAGCAGATCCACAGAGGGGCAAAACCCTAAGGAGAGATATTTCTGGTTCAGTCCAGGATTCTGCCACATCCAAGCTCCTTGACCTACTAAAATTCATTTCCCTTGTCTGGAAATTGGAGATAATAGAGTTTACTGCTGAGGTTTGTTCTAAAGCTTCCATGAAACAATATCTATAAGGTGTGCAGCTAAGTGCTAGGTACAGAGTGAGATTTCAGAGGGTGGCGGTTGTGGCCGTGGTGCCCTTCCAGTACAGCACTCTGTATCTGGTGTTCTAGACTAGAATCCTCAGAGTTCCCAATGTGACTAAGCAAAAATAACTAGTATCTAAATAAATAAATAAATAATTCAACCCTCAATATTCTTGGCTAAAATATGGGCTGTGAGGAAGCCAGTTTATGGCCACTAACGTCCAATCTGTAGGTTTAACTTGCCTACAAGAGGTTTAAACTTGCCACTGGGGGGAAAAAAAAAATTCCACATTTCTTTGTGTGCTTAAAGGGAAGAGTCTTCCTCTAGGTTTTCTCAGAAGTATGGAATTAGGATCTCATTTTTTTTTTTTCTTTTTAGGACTGCACATTCAGCATATGGAAGTTCCCAGGCTAGGGGTCAAATTGGAGCTGCACCTGCAGGCCTACACCACAGCCACAGCCACAGTCATATGGGATCGGAGCTGCATCTGCGACTTACACCACAGCTTGCAGCAACACCGGATCCTTAATCCCAAGTGAGGCAGGGGAGCAAACCCGCATCCTCATGGATACTAGTCAGGTTCTTAACCCACTGAGCCACAATGGAAACTCCCCGGATCTCACCTTTAATCTTCTCTCTTCACACCCAGATCAGAGTCTTTAACATTAGGAACCTTCAGATTTTCTACCCAGAGAGTTGGCTGAGAAAAAGAAAAAAGACTACTTCTGTTCCTCCATAACTTGGGGACACTTGGGAGATGTTAAGATTTATTAGTCTGAGAAAAAACCAAAAAGGTAGTCTTTTAGTATAATTTAGACCCAAAGGAAGATCCAAAGGTGAGCATGAAGGAATACGCTCTATGATGGAGACTTAAATGCACAAGTTCCAGTACTTTCTAATTCTCTCCTAACCCCTGGTGGCTGCCACCAATTCTTGGCTTTCTTTGGCTGGAGACACTTTGCTCAAATCCCCACCTCCACCTTTTCACCACCTTGACTTCCTCCTCTGTTTTTTCCTTCTCAGGAAGGGCACTTGTCATTAGATTTAAGGCCCTACCCAGAAAATCCAAGATGATCTGACCCCTAATTTAATTACAGCTGCCAAAATTCTTTTTTCAAAGAAGCTCACATACAGTTTCCAGGTAGACATGTCTTTGGGGTTAGGGGGACCAATTAACTCATTACAAATGGGCATAAAAATTGTTGCCTCCTAGAGTTACCATGATAAACAAGTTAGATGGGATAATGTACATGCAATTCTTGGCACATGATACATGGTCAGTAAAGGCTGTGTATTAGTAATCTTATCTGAAAGGCATTGTTTCTTCAAATCCTTTCTAGAGGAATAAAGTAAGATAAATAAACAAACCTGAATGAATAATTTTGAAATTCTGATGGGTGCCAAAAATATGGTTTTCTTGAATTCTCTGTGAGCTCTTTCTCGTGTTTTAAAGAGGAGATTTTTGATATATTTATGCTCTGATTTTTCCCCCACTCTCCTCCCTACAGTTTCTTTTTTCTCTCTGTTTTCCTTCTTCCTGTCATAGCTCAGCAGGTTGGCCATTTTACTTGGAAAAAAGAAAGCTTCAGAATGCATGGATTCAATCAAATCAATTAGGTGAATTACAGTTTATTTAGAATGAAAAATCTACCATTCATTTCAACAGGCAACTTTTCATGATTTTGTGACATGAAGGCTAAAGAGAAATTCTTTACAGCTTCATTATTTTGAGGCACAGTGTTACTCCGATATTTTTTTAATCTGATAAATGAAAATAAAAACTTATGAAAGCTGAATGAGGAAGCAACTGTTCACTGCACAAAAAGATTTGTCCTTGACCAAAAGATGCTCCTAGCGCACTTCTGGCAACTTGATTTACAAGAGGTGGGTAATAATAGACAAGAAAAACAATGGATTCAGAGTCCAGAGAAGTGTTTCATTCTGGGCTATGTTACCCTCTAGCTGTGTGGCATCTGCTACTAAAGTAACCTCTCTTAATTTTCCTACTGTAGAATAAAGGAGGCAAAGACGCAAGGATTGTCTCCCAGCTCTCATCTTCCTAGAGCCCATCAACCAAATGTTCTCATATCTCCATTCATCCTTCGGAAGAGTTAACTTCAATCTTTCTCCAGTGGCCAGGGAAGCATGAGACTTGAAATCAGCCAAATTTCTGCAGTTGAACTCATAACAGCATTTGTTGACTTGGAAACTTCCAAGGCTTTTGATCTAAGAACAGGACGTTCTGAAATGAATGAGCAAGACAGGATATAAGCCAACCCACACAGGAAGCTGAATAACAGTCTTAAGACAATACATTCAGACTGTCCCAAGACTGTATGTCCACTTGTCCAGCAGCAGGATCCAAGGTGAAGCCCAAGAATGAAAAGCAAGAAGGACCTTTGGTTTTCCTCATGAAGGAGGAAATGGACCACAGTTCCTCATTCCTGGACCACATTTTCTCATTCCTGGTCCAACCCATCACATCTTATATAGAATTGGTATCTGGAAAGAACTCACTGACTGATTGAATGTCAACTACTCAGGACAAATAGGAAACAGGTTATCTCTGAGACAGCACTGACCATTCGGAGGGATTTCCATGAATTCAGATGGTTGAAGAAAATATAGAAGGAGATGAATACATTACTGATCTGGCTGAGCAGTTGATCTTAACTCTCCAAACCATGTTAATCCACAATTTTCCACTTAACCTCTTCCCTTCTGAGCCTTAGTTTCATCATGGTCATCATCATTATTGCTATCAGCACCACTTTCTTTCTCCTCTGCCTCTTCTTCCTCCTCCTTCTCCTCTCCTCTTCTACTTCTCCTTCCTCTTCCTCCTCCTTTTGCTCACCTCCTCCTTCTCTTCCTTCTCCTCCTGCTCCTCCTCATCATAATCTTCATATTTTTTTAATCTGATAAATGAAAATAAAAACTTATGAAAGCTGAATGAGGAAGCAACTGTTCACTGGACAAATAGGAAACATTGTCTTCATTATTGCCTCCTCCTCCTTCCCCCTTCCTTCTTCCTTCTTTGTCCTCTATTTCCTTTTCTTCTCTGCCTCCCCTCCTTCCCCTCATCCTTTCTCCTCTTGCTCTTTCTCATCATAATCTTCATTGCCTTCATCATCGTCACCATCATCATCACAGCGGCCATTTTTTCAGTGTTTTTATTGTATATCTTACAAGATGCTAAGTACATTCACTTTCTCATAACCATCACAATAATCCCCCCCCATTTTTTTTTTTTTTTTGTCTTTTTAGGGCTGTACCTGCAGCATATGGAAGTTCCCAGGTTAGAGGTTGAATTGGAGCGGTAGCTGCTGGACTACACCACAGCCACAGCAATGCCAGATCCAAGCTACATCTGCAACCTATACCACAGCTCATGTCATCTCCTTAACCCACTGAGCGAGGCCTGCATCCTCATGGATCCTAGTCAGATTCCTTTCTGCTGAGCCACGATGGGAACTCTACCACAACAATCTTAAAGAGGTCTGGTTTCCTCCCTCAAATAGATCCTGAGTGGAGGATTTGGGTACAAATATTTTATTTGGGAGGCGATCCCAGGATGCATGGGGAGGGAGGCAGAGACAAGGAGGAAAGCATAAATAAAAGCGCACTAATGAGCAATTAGTGCCAAGGTTAACTGGGCCGCAATCCAGCTATGGACCTTCTGCAAACTCGGAGCACACTTCAGCATTCTCCCAGTGAGGGTCTACACCCACCACCACCTCATTCCTCATTAGTTGAGATTACTCCTGGGGGTGTCAACTCCTTGATACTTCTGATCTGCCCCCATCCTGGACAGTCAGAGAAAGCCCATTGGCAGGGGGCTGAATATCAGCATATTGGAAACTGCTCACCCAAGCTATCAGATGGCTTTAGAGGTAGGAGGGGACAAGGAGATATAGATGGGCACCACCAGCATCTATGACACTATTATTATTACTATCTTAGAGGTGAGGAAATGTGAAGTTCTGGAAGGTGAAGTAACCGGCCTGGATTGCAGAACCCCTAAGTGATAGGTTTGGGATTTGAACCTGGGTCTATAGATGCCAGAGCCTGAACTCCCTAGCCCCATACACTAAAATTGGGGGTAGCACTAACCTATTTTCACCACAGTTCACTGTCTCTGGTTCTGGCTAACAAGAGTCAGAGCTGAGAGAAAGGGGTTTTTACACTCTCCGTGGTCACACCTAACGTCTCCAGGACGCATTCCAGGGCTGGGAGGGAGCAGTTTTGAACATGAAGCTGGAATCCATGGCAGTCATGAATCTTCCACCTTCCACATCAGTTGGATGAATACTCCTCTCACACACCAATCAATGAGGTTTGAGGCTCTGAAACTTTGAAGTCACATGAACACTTGGAGCCTGTTTCCTCATCTGGACTGTGTGAAAAGCAATGACACGGGTACCTACTTCGTAGGCTTGCAGCCAAAGTTCAATGAGATAATGCATAATACAAGTACAGAACACATCTGGTAAATTGTAGGTACACAGTAACTGTGGGCCTATTATCATACATTATTAATTATTATAATGACTTAGGCTCTGGTATCCCACCATACGATGTTTCCAAAAGGAAAATAATGCTATTACCTGTGGCAGAGTCTAACAAGACAAGGTGACAGGGAAAAGAGGGCAAATTCAAACTCCTACTTCCATCGATGTTCTACTATATCAGGCAGCTACAAACTGGCCACCGTTCATGTGTCTTTAACAGAAAGGGAAGATAATGTCTGAATAAGCCTATGGATATTTAACCAGGCTCACTGGGTCTGTCTCTGCAAGTTGCCTAGAGTCAAAGTTTGACTTGTCATGGTCCTACTTCTTTCCTAGCCCCCCTACAGTGTGTCTCAACCCAGTAGCAGCTAGAGGTCCTATTAAAAAAAAAAAAGATATCATATTTCTGTTCAAAATCAGTCAGTGATTTCATTTCCTCTCAGAGGAACTTAAAGCCTTGACAGTGGCCACAAAAGCCCCAGGCTACACAGTCTGAACATGATTTTTTTTTTTTTTTAGGGCCACACCTTCAGCATAAGGAAGATCTCAGGCTGGGGTAGAATCAGAGTTGAGGCTGCTGGATTATACCACAGCCACAACAACGGGGAATCGGAGCAATGTCTGCGACCTACACCACAGTTCACGGCAACACTAGATCCCCAACCCACTGAGCGAGGCCAGGGATTGAACCTGCGTCTTCATGGATACTAGTCAGATTCATTTCCACTGCACCACAACGGGAACTCCCTGAACGTGGCTTCTTTTTACCTCTCTGCCTCCTCTCTGAGGAACTTCCCCTGGCTCCCTGCATTCCATCCACACTGATCCCCTTGATGACTCTGAGACCTCTGTATATGCCCAGGTCACTTGCTCTGACTGTTCTCTCCTCTGGAATGCTCTTCCTCCACGGCCACATGGCTCACTTCTTTGCTTCCTTCAAGTCTTTGCCAAATGTCACTTTCTCAACAAGGACTTCCCCAACTGCATCCTTTAAATTACAGCAATTTTGCCTCCCCACCTCATTGCCAAGACTCAACCCTCTTTAACCTATTCCGTATCTTTACTGACTAACAGATTATTCAATTTATCTATTTACCTACATATTAGTTCATAGTTTATGGTCTGTCTCCCACCCAACAGAAGAGTGCTTCTCAACCAAGAGAGATTTTTGTCCCCAAGACATTAAGCAATGTCTAGAGATGTTTTGGGTTGTCACAACTGGAGAGAGGAGCTGCTGGTATCTAGTGGGTAGAGGGCAAGGATGCTGTTAAACATCCTATGATGCACAAGACAGCCCCCCACGAATTATCCAGTTCAAAGAGTCAGTGGCACTCTGACAGTTGAAGAACCATGCTACAGAATGAGGCTTCACAAGGATAGAGATTTGTGGCTGATTTTCTTGTTTATTGCTATATCCCAACATCTAGAACAGTGCCTAGTACACAGTCATCACTCAATAAATACTTGGGGGTCAGTACTTCCTAGAAATGGTCCCTAGAGTGAAGACTTCCAGATTCATTGATATCTTAACAAATGAAAAAAATCTTCTTCAAATCAGCAGCAGAACAAATAGTCACTTGCCAGACAGTGAGAAAGATCCAGATCCTTGTTTGAAAAGGAATCATTTTCACTGGAAAGAAAGAAAGATATCCCCCAATGGCCCCACCCTGAACTCACACAATGTGTTCTAAGTTTAACACATCTTGTGCTCTCTCTGCTGAAACCCTTGGCTCCAGCCCATAATATCCCTGAATCCAGGAAACCATTATGACTGATCAGGGTCAAAGGTTGCTCCTATTGTAACCCACTTCCTCCATCAGAGTTTTAAATTTGGAAAACGTTCTTATTGCTATTGTGTGGAATGTCAGCTCTCAGATAACCTCAGAATTATTTTTATTTGTCTACCATGACCCTCCGCCACCCCAAAAAAAAAGAAAAAAAAATGCATGGTGGGAGGGGGCTTTCCTCAGAATGTAATGTTAATAGACTAGAATTCAGATAAGAGCCAGCTGATATTTTCAGCCTTTAATTGAATAAAAGGAAGGAGAAGTTAACAGATTCCCAGAGGACCCCCCAAATGACGTTCCTTTTCTTTTTTTAAGATGACCAGGTTAGGAATATAGATCAGAACCCGAAAGGAATAGCAATTTTAGGTAATGGTAGGCATGTAAAACTTTAGGGAGGTTATTCTAATAGCTTTGGAAATTTCTGGAACATTCTGTCCACTTTTACATCAAGAAGACTCCTGGGGAGTTCCCATCGTGGCTCAGTGGTTAACGAATCCGATTAGGAACCATGAGGTTGTGGGTTCGATCCCTGGCCTTGCTCAGTGGGTCAACGATCCGGCGTTGCCATGGTGTAGGTTGCAGATGAGGCTTGGATCCCGCGTTGCTGTGGCTGTGGCGTAGGCCGGCGGCTACAGCTCCTGTTAGACCCCTAGCCTGGGAACCTCCACATGCCGTGGGTACGGCCCTAGAAAAGGCAAAAAGCCAAAAAAAAAAAAAAAAAAAGACTCCTGGTACCCATAGATATGTCCTGTGTCAGAGATTTGACCAAGAAGAGAAGAGGAGGCAATAGGTGGGTGATGAAGAATATGGAATCTTGGAACTACGTACAGTAACTAAATGCAAGAGGAAGGTTGTTTGGGACAACAGTGTAGAAAAATTCGTCTAAAGGAAGGGGTAGGTGCGAGGTCTTTGATGCACTTTACAAGGTCAACTCTAACCAGTTCTGCAAATATTCATGAAGCCCCTGTTCTGATGCCAGCAGTACAAAGACAGGAGGCACTAAAGTGTGATGCCAAAGGCATTGGCTTTGGCAGAGGTTTAAATTCTTGCACTGCCACTTTCTTCCTGGGGGGAGCCTGAGCATCTTACTTAATCCCACTAAGACTTAGTTTTCCATCTTTAAAATGACATTAAAAATAATAGTTGCCTACCTCATACGGTTGTTGTAAGGATGCTACTTGGCAAGGTACCCCACGTGTGGAAAGTATTCAACAATAAGTGATAATATTATGAGAAATAAGACAAGGTCCCTCCACTTACATGGTTCATAATCTAATGGGAATATATGTTCATAATTAAAAGAGCAAACAATACAATGTGCATTCATTCTGTGCCAGTTTCTATACCATATGCTTTACAAATATTATCTCATTGTGATGTAAGCCAGACAGAAAAAGATAGATATCATGTGATATCACTTATATATGGAATCTAAACAAAGTGATACAAACGAACTTACATACAAAACAAAAATAAACTCACAGACATAGAAAACAAACTTAAGGTTACCAAAGGGAAAGGGAAGGGGAGAGATGAATTAGGAGTTTGGGGTTAACATATACACACTACTATATGTAAAAGGTTATATATATGCATATATATATATATATATATATATATATATATATATATACATGAATTACTTTGCTGTACATCTGAAACTAACACAACATTGTAAATCAACTATAGTTTAGAAAGAAAATAAATGCTCTGTGGTTACTCTTAGTTTGAAGATGGAGATGATAGAAAAGAGGCCCTTGTTGTGTGCAAAGAACAAATAGCACGAGTAAGAAATAAATCTGTGTTGGTTTAAGCCATTGAGATTTAGAGATTGAAAATTGCTATGGTAAGACTTTGCCTCTTCTGATTCTTATACAGCCCTATACGATAAATATTCTCACCCCTACAGAGTAGGCAGAGAACTTGAGCACAAAGATTAACTGATATGCCCGGTTTCTAGATCTCACCTCTTGCAAGTGTTGGGGGCGGGATTCACAGCCATTGCTAAGCCCAAAAATCATGCTCAAAACTGATGGGAGTCCATCTAAGCCTGCTTGAAGCCTCAGTGCTTTGGACTCCCTGCCTCTATTTATTTCATCTCCAAAACCCATAGCCCTTGCTCACTCTAATAAAAACCACCATACCGTATGGATAAAAAGATGTAAGTATGAGTAAAGATATTTAAGTAACTCAAGAATTATAAATTATAGGAGGACGTAAAACAGAATCTGTTCAGAGTGACTGTAGGATGTCACTACTCAAGGAAAACCATGCTTACCCTCAGAAGTGTTAACAGGACCTTAAAACACTTGGTTACCAAAAATAGGTCGACATTTCCACTGTCAATAAAATGACCAAGAGTAGCATCAAGAAATGAGAAGACACTCAGTACATATTAATATGTAGACAGCAGGATGGGTGAAAGGGAGGCGAGATCTTGTTTCCTATTGCCATTCGCCACATTGCCATAACACAGGGCAGGAAAAGAGAACCTCTGGGCATAAGACTGAACATGCCTAGCTTCTCCACCTCCTTTTTCATCAGTGCAGCTTGATCTCACCTGTGGCATATCTTCTAAGAAAAAATGGGTACCTCCAAAGAGCTACCAGTACCACGTCCGGGATTAGACGATCGTCACAAGATGATCGTGAAGGAGATGTGACAGGCTAGGTAACACTGGAGCACAGAAAGCTAACGTGAGTCAAGAACTAATAAGTAAGTGGAAGAGGGAACTGGGAATCCAGTGGGAAGTACCAGAGCATCTTTTTTTCAACTGTAAAACAGACAAGTTTCACTAATGCGGGGAACCCTGAACCAAAAGGAAAGCTCTGGGAGGCAGAGGAATTTCCAGAATTTCCTGGCGTCCTTGACGTTGTGATCACTGTCTGTAGGCTCGTGGAAGAGCAAAGCAGGTGCCGTTGATGGCAGGTCCCTCTTGCCTCACCACTCAAGTTTTCCAGGCTTGCCAAAGACCTCTTCCTGCAGGCCAGGGCCAGGCCAGGGTGAGAAGAATGAGGCTGACAGTGCGCTCCTATGACCTGAGAGTAAGCACCTCCGTGCATTTTGTAAGCTGAGCACCTCACCCCCCACCCCTTTCCCTAGTCCCAGATGTGCAAGCACCTGTATCCTTCTGCCTGGGCCTTTCTCTACCTGAAAGAGCAAGTTCAGACTTGTGCAGAGAAGGCCAGAATTACTAGGGAGGTGATGAGCCCGGCAGTAGCTCAACCAATGACAAACCTAAGATAGAAGGTGAAAGAATGTCCCTCCTGCCCTCCTGGTCAGGTGGGACAGCTCTGAAGCACGCACTACACCATCTTGCAGAAGTCCCAGGTGTAGGGCTGCCAGATCTGGCAAATAAAAATATGGCAAGCTCAGTTTATTTCAAATTTCAGATAAATGATGAAAAAAATCATAGGTAGGTCTCATGTGATCTGTGAAACATACTTACATTAAAAAATTACTTGTTGTTCATCTGAAACTCAAATGTGAGTGGTTTCTCTTTTATTGTATCTGGCAACCCTACCTCATGGTTGTAACTTGCTTATTAGTACACGCTTATCATTTCCTTATCTCTCAACAGGTGGTTCCTGGAGTCACTCATCACTCAAACTCGCTGTCCTCAAATCCTAGTTAATTCTGGAAAAATCCAACCAAAGACAGAGACTTTAAGCCATCAAGGGTAGAGGCATAGTAGTTCCTCCATCCAATGCCCTGTGCTGTTTATCTGGGCAAGAGCTAAACTCATCATAGATCACTAACGTGGGTGTTGCCCTAACTCATCCTTTCAACCACACTGAAATTCTTCTGCTCTCTGGAAAGTGACCAAAAAAGATTCATGTCAGTCTCCCCAGCTGACCTTAGGATGTAGAAAATTCACTATCAATAGAGGCCAAGTTGTGTAATAAAGGGAAGTGCTAGAATTCCACTCCAGTCTCTGCGTGATGTGTCACGATGGCCAAGAACACAGGTTCTGGGCTGTGAGATTGAGTGTGAGGCTTTGTGGCCACATCCTGGCTATGTGGCCTGAGCAGGGGGCTTCACCTGGAAAAGCCTCAGTTTCCTACTCCGTCAAATAAGAAAAATAATTCCGGTCACATAGGCCAGTTGAGAGCATCCAGTGATGTGGTATAGAGGCAAGATCATTGTGATTATCACGCTGCTCTCTTGAATTTGTTTCACACAACCCTAGGCTGTCACAGCTTAAAAATTCTGCATCCAAGGCAGAAATTGGAGTGATGCCCATAACACATCCAAGTGTTTTAAATCACTTCTCCTGGCACGAGGCTGTGGCTCTGAACAACTTGCATGGAATGAGTCCCAAAGTCAGAAGGAAGAGTCCTGAAGTCAGAAGAAAGAGTGGACACCTTCTGGCAAGTCATTCAGCAGGATTTACTGAGCCTGTAGATGAGCAGTGAATATCTTTTTAGACAGAACACGAGTTCTTTACCAACTAGTGCCCAACCAGACTAATTCACTCATTCTCACACCTGCCTGTCCCCTCTGGGCATTTGAGTTTGTGACTTCTAACCTAATACTGTTATGTTTTTTCCAACATTTTTTTTGTCTCTTTTTTTTTTTTAGGGCCGCACACGAGGCATGTGGATATTCCCAGGTTAGGAGTCGAATCGGAGCTGTACCCGCTGGCCAGCGCCACAGCCACAGCAACGCAGGATCTGAGCCGTGTCTGTGACCTACACCACAGCTCGTGGCAATGACAGATCTTTAACCCACTGAGCAAGGCCAAGGATCGAACTTGTATCCACATAGATACTAGTCAGATTCGCTTCCACTGAGCCATGATGGGAACTCCTGCAACATTTTTTTAAATGTGCATTTCCGTTTCCCCAAAATCCTTTTTTTTTTCTTTTTTTTATTTTGACTGTACCCATGGCATACAGAAGTTCTGGGGCCAGGGATTAACATGCACCACAGCAGCAACCTGAGCCACAGCAATGACAATGCCATATCCTTAACCCACTGAGCCATCAAGGAGTTCTCCCCACCAAAAAAAAAAAAAAAAAAAAAAAAATCCTGAATAATGTACATGGATGATTTTTTTTTTTTAATGTAACCATGGTATCCTATATATACCCAATGCGGTCCATGTACTGTAGTTTGAGGGCACAGCTAAAGGCAATTTCTATGGGCGTGTTTAGTACTGATAAGGGATACTGCATTCTTCCCTCTGGCAAATAAAAGGGAGTCCTCACTTTTTAACAACAGACAAGAATCCAAGGATCTGTCTTTTCCCAGGTCTCTGTAAGAGAGAGTTTTAAACTGTAAAGGTAAACCTTAGGCAAATAATCTCCAATCAGGTGTTTTCTTGGAAACCTGTCCAAAAATGTACCAACTCTTTAGTATCAGGCCACTCTTGAAAGACGATAAAGTAAGGCTTTCAACTACTAATGGCTTTTTGTTTTCTTTTTTGTTGTTGTTGCTTTTTACCCAAGTCACATCGTGCGTGGCAAAGACTCTTTTATTTTTTATTTTCTTGATTCATAGGTCCTTAATGAAAGCAAAATTCAACCTTACACTGGTCTTGTATGAATTAGGGACCGTGTAAACAGTACTTAACAGTTCTAATTGAAGGTCAGTAAATCCCCAAGAGATTAAATGAATCCTGCAGGGAGCCGTGTAAATCTCCTTCCCTTTTATGGCAGACCAGCCAAACCCCCAGCCTGCTTTGTGCAAGGCTTAATAAACATGGTATGCATCTAATCAAAACCATTTTGCACCCAAAGAGGTTAGGGGCATAAATCACAATTACTCATGGCACTAAACCCTTGGCCCAAAGAGGCCCAGTGTTGCCCAAAACCATCAGGCGCTGACTTCTAGAACTCAGCTGTCTGGCATGGGTTTCCAGGTCTGAGTGTCCAGACTGCTTTTTAGTAGAAGACTCTCGATGGGGATATAAAACTGAAAAGAATAGCAATTTCAAATGACCCCCTTGGGCTCTCTGCTTTCTATATCCCTGATGCCCATTGCCTGATAGAATAAAAAAAAAAAAAAAAAGTGCCCTCCTCCTCTTGATCTTCAAATGTGATGCAAAAGCACCCTCCTTGACATTCCTGCGTTTAATTTTACTCTTTGCTTTGGGTTAGTTTCAATGCCATTGCCTGGATCTGTCCTTCAAGTGTGGTGAACTCACTTATTGCGTCCAAATATGCACCATCTTAAAAGAAGATGGTATAAACTCCCAAGAACCTTGCTGAGAGGAACCCAACCCAGGAATGTAAAGAAGGGTGCCTTTGGACTTGCATTTGAATGTCAAGATGGAACAATTATTATTCCCCAGCACCGCGGTTAAGTTGCAGCTATGAAGAAATAGATGAGCAGATAAAATCATAAGAACAAAAGGTGTTCTTTTGTTGGGGACTGGATAAACTAGAGTAAAAAGTTTTTCAAGATTTACTCCAAAATACAGAGTGAGCAGCAGCCTGGACCTGTTGTATCTACTAAACCTTGTCCTTGGATCATGCATCTCAAGTAGATGGCATTCTCTTTACATCACACTTAAGGAAACCGAGGCTCAGAGAAAAGAAATAATATCTTTGAGTCGCCTGTTTCATTGAGTGAGAAGCCTGGAGTTCAAATCCGAACTTGAGAGACTATCCTCTGTGCTTTTGACGTACCACTTCTTAGAGGAACATGACAAGGAAGACACTCAGATCGTCTCCAGAAAGATTCTTATGAAAGGAAAGTGACATTTAAACTGCTAAGGAGTAATTCTTCAAAGGCAGAGAGTAAAACTAAAAAAGTTCTGAAATATGACTGAGTGGCCCAGGGATCTCCACTAACTGGAATTCTGAATGCTTCTCAAGGTTTGCTCCAAGGGCTACTACAAATCACAGTGACCTTGGAATGATACCCATATGCCATCCCGGATGTGGCTATCAGCTGGGGGTTCTCCTCTCTCAATCTCTATTGGCAAGTATGAGCAAGGAAGCCTGTAGCCTCACAGCTGTTGGTCACCCTACTGTAACAGTGAAACCATCAGCCTGAGGATGAGCCACAAATGAAGATATGTTAGACTGAAGAATGACCCTGAGTCATTGAAACTTTAGAGACATCATTGAGCTTCCCACCAATCCCTGCCTGAGGCCACCCTACCTCTGGATTTCCATGACATAATGACACAAATTGAATTACTTTCTACTCTTGAGTCTGAGTTTTCTCTAACCCTAGCTGAAAACATCTTAACATCTAACAGTACTTCTGTTGGAACTGAAAACTGAAAATGATTTCACAGTTTGAGAACTGACTACTCTATCTGCCTCTTCCTCCCTCTGGCCCTGCCTGTTCCATTCTCTTCTCTTCCTCATCTACCCAAATCCTCTCTCACCCATAATCCCATCCATATTTAGTCTGTAATGGGCCACTATTGCTGTGGATCACTTCATCAGCCACAGCCAGCCTAAGGTTGGATCATCATCAGATAAGCATCTATGACAGAAGCTCTCAGTTACCACTCAATAGCCATCCTTCCACCCTTTCTTTAGTAATAGAACCCACAAATTTCAACTGGACACGTGGCTATCTTAGCTAAAGACTGTATTTTTCAATTTCCTTTCAGTCTAAGTCACAGCCATGTGCTAAAGTTCTTGTCAATAGGATGTCAACAGAATTGATGGGTCATATTCTTGAAAGGAAGATTATGACTTCTATGCCTCCTTCCTCCCATCCCACTGAACAGAATGCAGACTTTATGGCAGTAACTAGAGTAGTCACCATAGATCCCAAGGGTTAACACAGAGAAACAAGATAGGAGGAACTAGAAACCTGGACTCCATCACTGTAGCAGCCATGCCAAATAGACTGCTTATCCTTGGACCACTGCATCACAGTTTTCTTAGGTTATTATTACTTTGCCCCTTGTTATAGCTGCTGGATCTTAACCTAATTAATACACATCTTTGAATAAATCAGTGCCAACTCCTGTACAAAGACCAGCCTGTGTGTGCTTACCCCACAAGTGGCTGCAGCCAGGGCAGTGTTAATGAGGGAAGGGCACTGCGTATTTTGGCCATTTGGCTGATATGTCCAGTACTGTGAGGAATATGTCTTTCTTTTGCACTCCAATTTCATCCCTCTTTCACTCTGATTTTGTTTTACTTTTCTCCAAGCCAGAGTGATATATCTTCCTTTTATTCTATCCTTCCTGTTAAGTCATAATTAACTTCTCTTCCTTCACTTTAATATCCCTCTTCTGTTTGGTCATATTTGTAACCCAAATAAACCCAGCGTCTCATGCAGCCCAGTCTCTAAAGTTAGAAAACAGAGTAAAAGTATTTCAAATCTCACTCTCTCAAGGAAACCCCAAGGAAGGAAGAGATGGTACATTGTAAATGCACAGTAAACAGTTTTCAAATTTTTATTCTCACTTTTGCCTCTCTCAGTATCCTCCATCCAGATGCTAGTTATACCTAGAAATACCCTCTCTCTCCCCTTTTAATATATCCATCTCTGAAACTCTACCTTCATAAATTTGCTAGCTTTCCTCTCCCCCGACACACACACACACATACATCTAAACAATGGAAATTTTTATTATGCAGATACAAAATCTTCTGTGATTTCTTTAATTTCTTGTTCCATTTCACCTATTACCTAAATTCTCCCCAACAAAGGAGAGTCCAGGATTAAATCCAGCCATAATCCTTCCCTCATGGAACTTGGAAGGAGGGATGAACATTATCAATGGCCAAACACTAATGATTTTTGTTCCTGTAAGATATTTGCTGAGGTATGGTTTCCCGAGGCAGAGATTTTCAGGCAGGGAGTTCACTGGGGATTGCTTGCAGGAGCAACACCTGCAAGTAAGCAAAGGAAGCAGGACTAGGCAGAGAGAGAACATGAGATGTGATGCAGTTGTCTCAGGCAGTGCTACAGGGAGCTCAGAAGCTGGGATTGTCCATCAGAACTGGTTTAAATCAACACAAAGAGGCTGGGTCTTTCTAGACCCAAATCCATCAGTCATTGGAGGTAGGCTTCCCCTGGAGAGTAGGCAAGCAGCTCCCTTCAGCCAATGGCAAATCCGGCAGAGAGACTCAGCTGTGAGCCAGAAACATCTGATATCTCTGGGGCTAGAGGAATGAGTCCATTGGTTCTGAAGATGGGGGGATCTAGGTGGGACACCACAGCATCCACTACAATCTTCATTTATCCATCCAACAAATACTGTAGACCTACTCTGTGTCAGAAAACGGGCATCTTTTCCTAGCTTGCCCTCTCCTCTTCAACCCTCTCCCTGCTGCTATTCCCTCCTTGCCCCTTCCTCCTCCATCTCCCTCTTCAACCCCCACAGTTTGCCTGGAGCCAGAGCTTCAAGAATTGGCTGGCGCCTTAATTGCTTCTCTCTCCTCTGTGACATCAATTGGAGGTGACATTTCCCGGGCATGGAGCTGCATCCCTGTGGCTGCATATTCCCCCTGTCACAGGAGATCATCGAAGCTGTCACAAGTGGAAAGCTAGAAGCCATCGCAGGAGCAGGGGGGCTCAGAGATCCCGGGTAGCATTCAAAGGGTTGGTGAGACACACTTCCCAGAGCGGGTTCCAGAGGCACTTTCTGCCCCGCTGATCTCTGCCTCCTGAGAGTTGAAAGGATCTGACATTTCAGGGGTTACCCAACTGAGCTACACCAACCAGGTTTCACACTCAAAGCAAGGGGGAAAGGGCTGGATCCTGGGTGGCAAGCCAGTCCCTGAGGAAGGAACAGAGCAACTCAAACAAGGAAAGAAAGGAAATCAGGGGCAGAGAGGATTCCAAATGGCTTCCGGTGGCAAACAGACTTGGTTTAAGTTCCAGGTCTGAACATGAGAAATGCCTCAGTTTCCCCAGTCATAGAATAAGGATAATAATAACCACCTAAAAGTGTAGTTGTGGGGATTATATATGAAAATCCATTTGACCAAGCAAGGCAAAAATATAGGGGTTGTTTTTATTCCTCTCTTTTGATTCCTCCAGCTTCCCCCATTTACTGGTAGCCAATCTATCAGAAAATTACATCGGCTTCATATCTAAATATGTCCTGAAAATGACCCCTTCCTCCAGCTCCACTGCTACCAAGCCACCATCATCTCCTGCCCAGACAACATCCACAAGCTCCCAACTGGTCCCTCTGCTTCCATTCTTGCCACCCCAAAGAGCAGTCAAGGTTACTTTTGCAAAATATAAATCAGATCATATTGTTCCCCTGCTTAACACCTTTTGGGAGGCTCTTGCTCTGCTTGAAAAAAAAAAAAAAAGAACACGCTCCATGCTCTGGCCCTGAGGCTGATCCAAATTCTCGCCTGCTCACTAAGCTCTAGGCCTCCACTGTCCTTCTTCCATGAACACACCAAGTTTTTTCCCACCTCAGCGCCTTTGTACTTGCTGTTCCTTGTGCCTAGAATGTCCTTCCCCTGCACACAACTGACTGATGTCTTGGCAACTTCAGATCTCGGCTCAGAAGCCAGTTTCTCAAGGTGGTCATCTCTGACTGCATGGCTTCAAGTATAACTCGTAGTTTGCACTCTCTCTCTCTCCCACATTTTCTCTCCCTCTCTCATGCATTCACACAGACTTAGTGTCACCATCTCTCTCTTGGCCAGCATTTTCTAGTTCAGTTTGTTACTCATCTAAACTCTGCATCAGCCTGGAATCTTCTCACCTCATTGACCAATGTATCCCCAGAGCCTAGCACAGTGCCTGGGACTTGATAAATATCTGTTGTGTAAATGAAGGAAGCGTGTGCTTAACACATAGACTATAACTGTTTCATGACTCTCACAACTGGTAAGGGGAAGACCTCTAACCCGGTACCAGATCTCAAGGCACACTCGGTAGATGGTGTCAGTGCCACCCACAGTAACAGAGATGAAACCTGCAGCTGGATGTGTCTTGTTCCACCCTCAACAGCTTCCAGAGTTGTTCTTTAAATTATTATTCGGGCTGACAAAAGCCAAAGAGGTGCCGCGGAATGTCCCAATCCATCTCAATTTCAGTTTGTCACCCAAGATTCATGTGCCAGCAGAGCTTGAAGGACCCAAGAGACTGTCCAGAACAGCCCTCTCATTTTTCAGGTGGGAAAATTGACACCCTGAAAAGTTAATCACATCACCGACTCTTCAATACAGGAGCTCCCGTCCTGGATCTATTGTCCTTGACTGGGCTCTGGCTCTTGCGTAGATGTTCTTTGCGTGACAGGCTTGTGCAGGTCCTTCTGGTGACAGCCTAAGTGGCATTCCCACTGGGAACAGTGCTTTGACCCCTTCCATAGATCTCCTACAAACCCTGTTCTCTTAGTGCACTCTTCACACTTTGAGGAATTGCTCATCTAATTATCCACCCTCCCCTGCCATAGACTCAACTCCATGATGGCAGGAAGGCATCTATCTCATGCATGCTTATATCCTCAGTACCCTCGCAGTGGTGGCATTTAGTAAGTGCTCCATAAACACATGGTGAGTGAAAGTGAACAGAAACCTGCATTCCAATGGAAAATTTTGAATTCTCAAGCCATTTGCTCATAGGTGCAAGACCAGCCTTTGTCTATTTTCCAAACTTTCCTTCTCCCATACCACATTTCCTTAGCACGTCCAGTATCAGCTGGATTTTATTATCAATAATAAAAATAGCCTGTGATTTATGGGGCATTATGGGGCCCAGGCTGACTAAGGGGCTTAAGCTTTGCACATAAAAATCAAGCCCGCTACCTGAAACCCAGCAGCTCAGCAAGAAAGGAAAAAAGAATCATCAGGTACTTGTGGGCCAAGCTGCTTGGATTTCATCTGCCTGTGGGTCCTGCCCAGCTCCAAATGGATGAGCCCACATTCTCCCCACCACACTGCTCTCCTCCTCTCCGGCCTGGTATCCTGGACTTTTATCAAAGTCAGAGCGCTGGAACCCACGGGTATTCCTGTAAGAGAATCACAGCACTGGGGGCTGGAGAGAGACCTTGAAGATCAGCTAGATTAGAGGTCACTTTTAGTTTGCAGGATTGCTTTGCTTGGCCCATGTCACGCTTGCAAGAAATCTGAATTAACTGCAAACATCCAAAGATCAGATTTTGCATAAAAAGCTTGATATCTCTCTTCTCTTGAAAAAAATAACAGGCTCTGGCGACACGAGGCCAGCATTCCTGTCTGGCAACAACTTGCAGGAGCTGAGCGATGGCGATGTCCTTCTGAGGGTTAGGGGCCCCTGAGTTTACCCAGTCACCCCTTCTCCCTAGCATGCCACCACCCCAGGCCCACTTCACCTACTCTCAACAATTGTCCAGCTAAGAAGAACTTACCACCCATGAATCAGCCTATTCTCCATTTCACAGATGGAGCCCCTGAGGTCTAAGAGGAAAATGAGTTGTCCAAGGTCACACAGATGTGAAAGACAGACCCAGGCCTAGGAACCAGTCTCTTGGCCTTCAATCCAGGCCCCTTTTCCCAGGTTGTACAAACAGTGCTATTCCTGGCGAGGCTGCTGTATTAATGTTCTGGGGCTGATGTAACAAATGACCACACACTAGGTGGCTTACAATAACAGGAATGTATTCTCTTAGTTCTAGAGGCCAGAAGTCCAAAATCAAGGTGGTAGCAGGGCCACACCCCCTCCGAAGGCTCTCAGGGAGAATCCTTGCTGGCCTCTTCCAGCTTGTGGTACTCCTGGCATTCCTTGGCTTATAAGAGCATCACTCAAATCTCTGCCTCTGTCTTCACATGGCCTGTTCCATGTTTCTGTGTGTCTTCCATTTCTGTCTGTCTGATCTCCCTCTGCCTCACTTCCATAAGGATACCTGATATCACATGTAGGGTACCATTCAATCCACTACAGCCACTAAACCAGAAGAATTCTCTGTAATACCCCAGGCCCATGGAAAATGTGTCAGCCTAGGATGAGTTTTAAATGGCTGATACTTCCCATGCAGGCTGTTCAGAGACACTGAGATGCACAGGAAGCTGCAGGACAATTGCATAGTTTCCAAAATAGCCCTCACCAGGGACCTCCACAAGGAGTGACCTCTAAGAAAATATAATAGTAACTGCCATCATTTATATTCCCAGTAATAATTACAGTCATCCTGCTAATACTAACAACAAGAAGAGCCAAGCATAGACATTATTTCACGTCAGCCTCCCAAAAACACAGTAAGAAAAGTGATCGTTATACTTCGTATAATGCTTGAGGAAATTGGAGCCACAGAGAGGCTAAGCCACTTGATCAAAGTCACACAGCAAGTAAGGGAGAGAACCAGGATCTGACCCAGGTCTATCTGACTCTAAACCCATGATTTGCACCAGCACCTGACCTAAGTACGGACATTTTCAGAAAGGAGAAAAAGGGTGTCCAGTTGTGCACACACGGACCCAATCTCTCCATCTTGGAGCATCCCTTAGAATTTTTCTCATATCAGCCTCCCTCTCATTCAAATACAGTTCTTGACAAGAGAAAGGTATGTTAAAAGCTGGTGCCTTTAACATCCTTCCAGAGGCAGAGTCATGTAAAATGGGAGTGTTTTTTAACGCATCAAGAACCAATTCATAAAAGAAAAATTACAAAAACTAACAACCATATGAAAAAAAAAAGTTTACCCACTCTAGTGAATAAAGAAATGCAAGAAGATAGAGATTTTCTTTTTTTTCTTCTCAAGATTGGCCAAGATTTAAAGAGATGATGATGGCTAACTCTCGGGAGGGCCAGGCCTTGGGGCATTCTCAGGTGCTACTTGCAGGAGTTTGAATTGGTACAATCTCACAGAGGCAATCTGCAAAGTTATCTGAAATATTTATACCAACAAGGTAATGAATTCTTCTCCTGGAATTTTAACCTAAGAAAATAATAGACACACAGAGGTTTATGTCTAAAGTGACCTTAAATATCCAACAACAGAGGACCAATTAAATCAAGTTAGGGGTAGTCTTACAATGGAATATTTTTCAACTGAGATTACAAATTTGAAAAATATTTCAGTATCAGAGAAATTACATGAGAATATATTGCCAAATTTAAAAAATCAGTATGCAGAGTATAATCGTAATTCCATAATTGTGCACACACGTGTTTGTGTGTGTGTCCAAAGAAAGAGAGACTAAGAGGATATAAAGTAAAATGATAGTGAGTTCCCATTGTGGCTCAGGAGTTAAGAACCTGACTAGTATCCATGAGGAAGCCGGTTTGATCTCTGGCCTCGATCAATGTGTTAAGGATCTGGTGTTGCAACCAAGCTGCGGCATAGGTTGCAGACGTGACTCAGATCTGGCATTGCTGTGGCTGTGGTGTAGGCCGGCAGCTGCAGCTCTGATTGGACCCCTAGCCTGGGAACTTCCATATGCTGCAGGTGCAGCTGTGAAAAGGAAAAAAACAGTAATAATGGTTATACTCTAAATAAGAGTTGGAAATGAAAGTTGTCTTAGTCTGTTCTGACTGCTATTAGCCAAATGCCATGGGCTGTGTGGCTTAAACAACAACATTTATTTCTCATAGTTCTGGAGACTAGAAATTCTAAGATCAAGGGCCAGTAGATTCCCTGTCTGGTGAGAGTCCACTACCTGGTTCACAGGTGGCCATCAGCTCACTGTGTCCTTACATGGCAGAAGGGACAGAGGAGCTTTCTGGGATCCCTTTTATAAGAGCATTAATCCCATTCATGAGCGCTCCACCCTCACGACCTTCCAAAGGCTCCATCTCCTAATGCCATCACCTCAAGGGTTGGGTTTTAACCTATGAATGGGAAGGGGGTTACAAATATTCAATCTATAGCAGGCATTCAATCTCCTCTGTGGTTTTCCGCCTTTTTCAAGTTTTCTTCAATGAACACGTAAGCGATCATCATTTCTGCTGTTCCCACGTGTCTAGCCCTCTAGACCCTAGGAGCATAGCAAGATTTTACTTTCTGGCCCTCTTCTGTTTGAGGAGAACCATGCACCTAGTCCTGGCCAATGAATTACGAGCATCGCGACACGTGTCACTTCTGAGCCGTAGCATTGAAATGCCAGTGTGAAACTGGTTATGTCTGAGAGTGTGCCTGATCTGTCACAGGGCCACATAATGACCATGACCAGCAGAGCCCCACTGGCTGATCCAAAATGCATACGTAGCATAAATGAGGAACATATTTTTTTGTTGTTGTTTACTTTTAAGCCCGTTGAAATTTGGGGCTTGTTTTTTTTTTACCACATCATAACCTAGCTTACCCTAATTGGAAAAAAAATGTGTGTTGCTTCTACATGCAGAAAATTCCGAGAAGGAAGAAATAGGCATGGGCTGATCTTAAAGACACTTCAGAATGTTGAAAATGTGAATGCTGTCATTACAAAGGAAAAGTGTCCCCAGTCACAGACCAACTCTTCATAAATGCCTGTCTGTGTTAAGCCTAGTAATCCCTCCAGTGACGTACAGAGAGACGGTTTCACATAGGGTTCAGCAGCCCCCCAGCACCAGTTCAACAGTCCCCAGCACCAGAGTGAAACTAGTCTTGGATCTGAGTCCTGACTCAGCCATTTATAAGTTGTGCAACCTGGAGCCAACAGTTGCCTCTCTCTGAGTCTCATCTCTTCGTAGGCATACCTGGGGCTAGCAATGGTACCCGTCCGTGAGAACTGGTAAGAAGACTGAATGAGACACAGGGTAGGTGACTGCATCATTTATTGTCTCAACCAGGACACTTTGGGAAGGGAATGCAATTACGGACCTGTGACCTATAGGAAGTGATGAATGTCTTGGGGAAACCTGGACATAAAGTCCCCTAGACCAGAGGTTCACTAGCTCTGCTACACTTGGGAATCACCTGAGGAGCTCTAGCAATGCTGATGCCTGGACCCCACCCCCAGAGAGCCTGATGTAATTAACCCAAGGTATGTATGAACGTGGTGAATTTCAAAACTCTCTGGGTAATTCTGATCTGCAGCCATGGTTGAGAACACGTGTCCCTGATCTATTTGAGGCCAAACATGTGGTGAGTGCCATTGGTGCTAATTACAGTTTCTACAATTATTACATCATTATTGTTATTATTGCAGAGAGTGACAGTGTCTAATGCTGAGCCTATTGTAATGATTTTGGTAACTAGCACTGTAATTAATTATCATTTTTAATGAAGAGAACCTTCCAGTGGGTGACATCTTGCCACCTCCCATGAGCTTGACTTAAAACAATGGGTCTCAACAAGGAGCAGTTTTTGCACCAAAAGCTGTCTGGCAACATCCAGAGACATTTTGGTTGCCATCACCCGGAGACGTGAGGGAGGGCAAGGTGCTATGAGATCAAAAGGGTGAAAACCAGGGGTGCTGCTAAACATCCTACAATGCACAGGACAGACCCCTACAACAAAGAATTATCTGGTCCAAAATATAAGTCATGCCAAGGATAACAAACACACTTAGAAGCTGGGATGGGGAAAGGCTCTTGAAGTAGAAAGTCATGTCAGGAACTCAGGAACAGCCTTTGTAGTCCTGCCCTTGCACTGCTGCTGTGCCTGCCAGCTGCGGGAGCAAAGGAGAGCCCCTGGGGCTGGCCCTGGGTTGCAGAGGCAGCGCCTCACTTAACCCTCCCCCTGGATTCAGATCACCGCACACCAGGTATGCACTTGAGATTGCCTTTCGACTTGGAGGAGCCGTTCAGAAGTCTTGGCGTCTGCCGGTGCTGGAAGTGTTTATAAGAGACTTCCTCAGGAAAGAAAGGTCATCCAGGGAAAACCAGAAACAGATTTCTTTTCTTTCTCTGGCTCGCTTCCGCTAGGAATCTCCAAGAAGCTCACTAGCACCTAAATTGTGGAAGGAAAACTTTTAGGAGAAGAGAAAAGGAGAAACTGTGGATGGCATTGCAAGTAAGGCTGTGCCAAGGGTCAGCCCAGGCTGTGGTCTAAGGGAGGAGGAGGCAGAATTATTTAAACAGGGAAGAAAGGATTGGAGAAAGAATGGAGGAAGGAAAGGGAAGGGAGGGAGAGGAGAGAGGGAGGGGAGAAAGAATGAAAAAAGGAAGGAAATATGGAGAGAGGGAGGGAAGGGTAGATAGATAGATGGGTGAAAGGATACATTAGTGGGAGGGCAGATGGACACATGTATAGGTAGATTGGTGGGGGGTAAATAGACCAGTGGGTGGGTTTGTAGGTTGACAGCTGAATCAATGGATGCCTGCAAGGCTAGTTGGATGGATGGATGGATGGATGGATGGATGGAAAGAAGGAGGGAAGGATGGATGAATGGAAGAATGGATGACTGGTAGGGTGATTGGTGAGTGGGTATGTGGGCAGGTAGACGATAGTTAGATGACAGTCGATGGACAGATTGATTCAACTCAAGCAAAGATATTGTATCTTTATACAAGATAGTAAATTGGTGGTTCCCTAGATGAATGTGGCAACTAGTAGGTCTTATTTGGCTCACTCAGTGCTCTTGAACCTCTCAATCTTAGCTACACATAAAAATCAACTGGCGAACTTATAAAAACCCTGCTGTTCAGGAGCCATCCCCACACCAATTATGTCACAGTCTCTGGAGATGACACTTGACATCAGTATTTTTTTATACCGCCACGTGATTCAAATGGCAGCCAAGCTTGAAAACAGTATATCTTGAAAAGGTGATGTAATTAGGCAAGCGTTATGCTTGATCAAAATATGTGCAGTTTCTTACTTCTTGCGGGTTCTTTCTTTCTTTCTTTCTTTTTTTGGCCTTGCTTTTTAGGGCTGCAGCTACGGCATATGGAAGTTCCAGGCTAGCTGTCAAATCAGAGCTGTAGCTGCTAGCCTACACCAAAGCCACAGCAACATGGGATTCAAGCCGCATCTGCAGTCTATACCACAGTTTATGGCAATGCTAGATCCCTTAACCCACTGAGTGAGGCCAGGGATCAAATTCACATCATCACGGATACCAGTCAGATTCGTTTCCACTGCATCACAACTGGAACACCCTCTTATCTCCTGTCTTATTCCAGGTCCCTTTCACACACTGGAGTTACTTGCCTGGCTTTGATATCTGAATTTGTAGCCAGACTTTGGTGCCAAGCTCAAGATAATATCTGCTCCTATATTAAGAGGCTATTGGGAGTCCCCCTGTATCACAGAGGGTCAAGGATCCGGTATTGTCACTGCAGAGGCTTGGGTTGCTGCTGTCGTGCAGTTTCGATCCTTAGCCCAGGAATTTCCACATTCCATGGGTATTTATATATTTAAAAAGAGGCTGTTGACTTCAGTCAAGTGGCTTAGCTGCTCTGTGCCTCTGTTTCTCCATCTGCCAGTCAGAGCCCATGAAAGTAAAAGTAGACACCCTAAAGAATTTTGCAAGGAGCAAAGGACATAATGTCTTACATGTTTAAGCTCTTGATCAATGATGGCTACTATGATGACTATTATGAATATAACAGGAATACAATACCTCCCAATTCATAGATATGGATAATGAACACAGACAACATGTATCAGTCATGTCTTCCATGCCAGGCATTCTCCAAAGAGCTTTACACCTGATATGAATTAACCAATGTAGTCCTTATAAAACTTCAAAAGAGTTGGTTACTACAACTCCTTCCATCTTCCAGATGGGAAAACTGAGACACAGAAAGGTTGAGTCACTTGTGTACTGGACACACAGCTAGGCCTGGTGAAGCTGTGACCTGAGCCCAGGAGGTCTGACTATTATTCCTAATAATTGTGTTCCACCCTTCATGGCACCACACTGTCTTACCACTTAGAACTTGTACAATCCACCCCTCATTTCTCTCGACGGGACAGAAGCTTGGAGTGGGGGAAATGACTTCCCAGAGTCTCACAGCTAGCTATAGAGGCAGATGGCCATTTGAATAGCCCAAATCCGCAGCTCTCTCTCTGTGCTCTGTCAGTGTCCCTGGAAGTATACCTAGGCCCTTTAAGTCATTGAGGACTTTTTTGAGTCTCAGAGATTTCATTAAACTCCATATGTTTTTTGGTCAGCAGATCTGAACAGACACTTATCCAAAGAAGACAGATGGCCAAAAAGCACATGAAAAGATACTCAACAGAACTAATTATTAGTGAAATGCAAATCAAAACCACCCTGAGGTATCACCTCACACCAGTCAGAATGGCCATTATCAAAAAAGTCTACAAACAATAAATGCTGGAGAGGGTGTGGAGAAAAGGGAACCCTCCTATGCTGTTGGTGGGAAAGTAAGCCAGTGCAACCACTATGGAAAACAGTATGGTGTTTCCCTTAAAAACTAAAAATAGAACTATCATGTGATCTGGCAATCCCACTCCTGGGCATCTACGTGGACAAAATTATAATTCAAAAATATACATGCACACAAATGTCCATTAACAGGAATGGATAAAGAAGATGTGGTACATATATAATAAGGAATATTACGCATCCATAAAAGGAATGAAATAATGCCATTTGCAGGAGCAAGGATGGACCTAGAGGTGATCATACTAAGTGAAGTAAGTCAGACAGAGAAAGACAAATATAATACGAGATCACTAATATGTGGAATCTAATAAAAATAACACAAAAGAACTTACAAAACAGAAACAGACTCAAAGATTTTGAAACCGAACTTATGGTTACCAAGGGAGAAACATGGGAGGGGATGGATAAATTAGGGGGTTGGGACTGACATATCCACACTACTATGTATAAAATAGAATGGTAACAAGTACTTACTGTATAGCACAGGGAAATTTATTCAAGACTGTGTAATTACCTATATGGGAAAAGAATCTGAAAAGGAAAGGATATATGTATACATATAACTGATTTACTTTGCTATATGCCTCAAATCAGCACAGTTATGTAAGTCAATTACACTCTGATAAAATTTTTAAAGATATATATAGTATTTTAAAACTAAAAAAATTCTAATGCTTCTAAGAGGTGGTTCCTGGTGGAAGGTCATTTATTTTCTCATTCATTTATGCAGTGAACATTTATTGAGCACCTGTTCTTGTGCCAGGAATAGTGCTAGGTGCCGAGGATGCACTGGGAATGGAACAGATAACATCTCTGGCCTTAAAAGAGGTTGCTGGTGGTTTCTCATTTCTCGGCAGGCATTGCAAGGCTGAGGTCTAGCTGCGATGTGGGAGGGGGAAGAGGGCAGCCTGGGAGAAGAGAAGCAATCCTTTAAAACACCCGTCCTTCGATCTTGACCAGCCTCCCCACCTTACAGTTTCACTAGTCCCCACCTTGGACTCATGCCCAACCCACTAGCGGAGTGAAGGAAAGCGTTCTCTGGTGCCTCCATTTTTTTTCCTTTGGGAAATGTATAAAGTTGCCTTGATGAAACTGTCAAAACAGCATAAAAGAAACGTTGGGGAAAACAGCTCCCTTAATTGAACTACCAAATGTAACTGCATTTGGGGAACTCCCTGCCAACCTTCATTTGCAGCAGGATTGAAATTATGGAGCTGGGGAAGAGTCAGACTCACCAGGTCTCCAATTTTGACTTGTGATGCATTCACAGTATTGATTTAGCAACGTTACTTTCCTCTGGTTTCTCATTTGCAGGACGGGGCCCATTTTTTCTTCCTACCCTGTAGGATTGTTGGCTAGAGGGTAGGAAATAAATATGTATATGTCCAATGCCTGGAGCACAGCATCCACACTGGACATTATTCCAATTACTCACACTTTTAGAGATTTAGAGGGAAGCAGAACCAGCCTTGAGTCCAGATCCTAGTCCTCCACTGACTATAAGACATAAGGCTAGACACTTAACTTCCCTGAGCCCAAAACTCCTCTTCTGTACCCTGGGGATGAGAATTCCTGTCTCAAGATCACTGCAAGAATGAAATGAAGGGAGTTCCCTTTGTGGCTCAGTGGTTAACAAACCCGACTAGGATCCATGAGGATGTGGGTTCGATTGCTGGCCTCGCTCAGTGGATTAAGGATCTGGCGTTCCTGTGGCTGTGGTGTAGGCCGGCAACTGCAGCTCCAATTCGACCCCTAGCCTGGGAACTTCCATATGCCATGGGTGAGGCCCTAAAAAACAAAGAAGAAGAAAAAGGGGGAAATGAAAAAAAAGAAGAAGAAGAAAGAAACTTGGGATGCAACAGGCACACTAAAAGTAGTAGTAGCTATTATGATTGTTGTTATTACTACTATTATTATTTCATGCAATATTTACATCTTGACATTTACTCCGAGCCAAAGAACCATATATAAATCAAATCACTGCAACTAGAGGCAGGCCTTGGGGACGGGGGTGGTGGGAGGGGGCTTCTAGCTCACTCAGTTGGAGGAAGCTCTAAGAGTATGCAAAAATATCTGGCTTTTGCCAGTTTTGTAAGAGTGCATAACCCTGGGAATTTTTGCTAGGTCCCTACTCAAGGACAGAAAACTAAGCTCTTAAAAAAGGTAGGGGGCTGACACATAAGCTTTGTGAATTTCACAGGAAGTCTGCTTCTTCTGACCCGGATTTGAGGGGAGAGGGGTTTGCGGGGGCGTTGCAGGGTTGAGGGAGACAAGATCCCCCGCCCCAGTCCTTCACTTTAGAACTTGGCCAGTGTGCTATTCAACAGCCCATCCCAGTTCCACACATCCTCTCCGCCGGGGTTCTCACTGGTGTCAGGCAAGTGGTACCCGCCCTGCCTCCTCCTCCTTCTTGCCTCCCCTCCTCCCCCCTCTTCCATTCCCAGAGACTTGGCTGGCTCCGAAGGTTCCAGACAGAGGGGCTAAAGACGTTAGCCGACAGACTCACAAGACACAAAAGGCGGCAGGAATCAAATAAAAGGAAAACGCAGCAGTCACAGGTCAGTCCTGTATAAATATTTATGCTGGAGGAAAAGTTGGTGCCTGAGTAATGACCTTGTGGCTGGTATTAATAGAGATAATGTGTGTCTCTAGAACATGCCGCCAGAAAGAGAAAGGGGGTGAGGGTGGGGAGGGGGCGCGAGTAAGAAAGGGAGGTTATAAATCTTTGTGCCAAGCCCAAGCCCCAGCTGACCTTTATACCTTTCTCTCCCATCCCCTCCAGCGACCCCCTCCCCGCGTCTGCATCTTCAAATCTGTTTTCTCTCCTCTTGGCCATCCTGTCTCCACACAGGCACTCACTCGTGTGTTAGCCATCTCGGGGCTGATGTCTGCCATCCCAGCCGGTGGCTTGGCACTGGGCTGGGTACACAGTTGGTGTCTGCTAAATGTTCAGGGCAGTGAGTTGATAGAGTTATGCTGCTGATTATAACATGGGACCAATTTTTTGTTTTTTTGTTTTTTTTTTTTTTGCCACGGCCTGCAGCAGCTTGATGTGGGATCTCAGGTCCCAGACCAGGGATTGAACCCAGGCCACACGGGGGTGAGAGCGCTGAATCCTAACAACTAGACCGCCAGGGAAACTCCCCGATTTTATCTCCTGATGGTTCCTTGTCATCTCCCTTTTCCAATCCAGCCGGCCTCCACTCTTGCAGCTCAGGAGAACTTTCCAAACGCAAATCTGACCTTTCTCTTCCTCTTCAGCCAAAATTCTCTCCGTAGCCCCTGTGTCTTAAGATCAAATTCAAACTCCTTAACACAACATAGAGGAGCCTTCCTGACCTGACTCCGACTTAGCTTTCCAGCTTCATCTCTCACATCCCCCATCCTTCAACGGTTCCTCTCCCAGCATTACTAAGTTGCTTACACAGGTGTCTCTCGTTTTATTGTGCCACGCTTTATTGCATTTCTCAGGCACCATTTTTCCATCACCCTTTGCTCACTTTGTATCTCTGTGTCACATTTTGGTAATTCTCGTAATACTTCAGACCCTCCACCTGCAAAAAAAGACATTATTTGCCAAAGGTTCAGAGGATAGTTAGCGTTTTTGAACACTAGTGTTTTAAATTAAGCAGTACATTGTCTTTTGAGGCACAATGTTATTTCACTTTTAATAGACGACAGTATGGCGTACACATAACTTTAATATGCACTGGGAAAGAAAATGAATTCATATGGCTTTATTGTGATATTTGCTTTATGGCAGGGGTCCGGAACCCAACCCAAGATATCTCCAAGGATGCCTGTAATTCCCGGGAAACCATGATCGTTTTCACATCCAGGTCTTAGCACATTCTGTTCCTTGCTTCAGCATGCTTTCCCTGCACTTTTTACTTGGCTACTTCATCCTGTGCACCTCTCTCAAATCACTTCCTCCTCCAGGAAGTCTTCCCTGCATTAGGTCTTTAATTTGGCCCCATGGCACCCTGTGCCTCTCACCATCACCCCACTTCTCCCACCCGAGTCTCACTGTCATTTAAGTTGTCTCTCTCGTTCCTTTCAAGACTCTGAATGCCATGAAGGCAACAAGCTGACATCACTACATGCACACACAAAACAACATCAAGCCTGGCACATAGTAGATGCTCAGGAAACACTTGTCAAGTGAAGCCCAGGGATGGGACTGCGCCCTCTTCTCTGCTTGAAAAATGAAACAAGCTCAGACTTCCCCATCTGGGACAAAAAGCAGAGGACTTAACATCTGGAAAATCCCCACCACCACCACCACCACCACCACCTTCACTGAAGACACGAGAACCCAGGGCTTTCTCCCTCCTTCTCCTCCTGCTGCGGTGGGGGGGGGGGGATTTCCTAGTCAGAGGCCAGTTTCCTGAGGTTGGGTAGGAGAGACCCCCACACACACACTTCTGTGCACCAAATAAAGGAGAGAGGAAGCACAACAAAGAGGGATCGGCTCTGCTCAAAAGGCTTCAAAGGCAGCATTCCAACACGAAGCTGCCGATGCCAGGATCTGAGTGTCGAGATGGAGAAGAAGGTCATTCAAGCCACAGCGTTTTGGAAGCCAGTGAGATCTCCCAGGGCAGGGAGTCACAGAGCAAGCCATTCCTGGAGGCGACTGGAGGCCTGAAGCCACCACACTTTTTGCCCCTGCTTGAAACAAACCCCAACTTAAGACTTTAATACTTCTGCCTGAAACATAATGGGGGAACCAGCCATTTGAACTTTTGGTCTTCATAGTCCTGGGCTGTTTAAGTCTGTGCTACACAAGGAAAGAAGGAGCTAAGGAAAATCATTCAATGCCTATGGGTACCTGCCCCTTAGCACCTCTCCAGCATGGCCCTGGAGCAGAGGAAGCATCACCCCATTTTCCAGATGAGGCGATGGATGCTGGTAAGAGCCTTAATTTGACCCAAGCTTTTGTGATGTCAAGCCCAAGATCTTTCTTCTCCAGCCTGCTTCCCTGATGCTTAGAAATCATGCACCCTGTTGGGGCCACCACCTCTGACCATCACCTAAATACTAGAAGGGACCGTATATTTTCCTTATTCTGTCTCCCCTGTCCCATCCACCAGGTACCAAGTTGATGGGCATCGCCTGATGTACCCTTAGATATGGCTGATGAAACTCAGCCAACTTTGTCGTGAGTCAAAAGAACAAAGCCAGAGGCAGCTGAGTAAGTCCCAGAGGAAGGATGCTTGCCCACCATGGGAGCTTTGAAACGCTTCTCCGGAGAAGACAACAAAGGCAGGAAGAGATACTTAAACACAAATATTCATAGCAGCATTATTCACCATAGCCAAGAAGTGGAAACAACCCAAATGTCCATCAATAGATTTGGACAGACAAACAAAATGTGGTGTATTCACACATCGGAATATTATTCAACCTTCAAAAGGAATGATATTCTGATACATGATACAACCTTGAAAACATTATGACTAGAAGGGGGAAAAAGTGGAGGAAAAAGAATTCACTCTCTCTCTTCCTGACTGTTCAAGCTGGAACCATCTTCTCCTGTTCTCAGGCAAGAACTTGCATCATTGGCTCCCCTGGGTCCCCAGTGGCCAAGTACAGCTTGTAAGGCTTCTCAGCCTTCATAATTGCATGAGCCAATTCCATGTAGTAAATCTTATACATATAAAATTAATATATACTAATGTATGATACTAATAACACTAATATATAACATAAACACATTTTATATATATATAAATAGGATAAATATCCTATTGGTTCTGTATCATATATATTTATTTATATTTACATATTATATATATTTATATATACATACATACATACATATGTATATATTTATAGAAACCAATAGGAAAGGATATTGTTTCTTTACCTCTGGAGAACCCTGACTATAGAAGCCAGTCACCAAAAGACAAATGGTATATGATTCCATTTATAGGAGACTCCTATAGTAGTCAAACTATAGAGACAGAAAGTAGAACAGTGGTTGCCAGGGGCTGGGTGGGGAGAGGATGGGGAGTTAGTGTTTAATGGGTACAGGGTTCCAGTTTGAGTGATGAAAAAGTTCTAGAGATGGATGGTGGTGATGGTTATAGAACATGTGAATGTACTTAATGCCACTGAAGACTACATTTAGCAGTTCCCATTTTGGCTCAGTGGTAACGAATCCAACTAGTAACCATGAGGACGCGGGTCTGATCCCTAGCCTTGCTCAGTGGGTTAAGGATCTGGTGTTGCCATGAGCTGTGGTGTAGGTTGCAGACAAGGCTCTTATCCCATGTTGCTGTGGCTGTGACTGTGGCAGGCCACTGCGGCTCTGATTCAACCCCTAGGTGCCGTGGGTGGAACTCCAATTCAACTTCCATATGCCGTGGGTGCAAAAAAATAAAAAGAGTACACAAAGTGGTTTAAATAATCGATCTTATGTGTTTTTTATATTTTTTAAAGCATCAAAGAGAGACGGAGGGAAAGAAAGGAAGCAGACTAGAAGAAAAGGAAAGAGTAGCAGGTGGGAAGTGGAGTTGGAAAGAAGGAAGGCCAGTCAGGAGCGTATTCGGGGAGGCAGGAAGAGATCCTGAATCTCTTTCTCATCTCTAACAGTGTTCAGAGTATAGGGTTATCACCCCTGCTCCCACACATCTGAAGTGAGAATCACTGGCCTCATCAAAAGCATTCAAGAACACCCTCTTAATTACTGCATCTCATGCCTTCACTCATTTAGGGCTCAAACAAGGGAAAGATAATGGGGGTAATTTAGTGGTTTCAAATGTACTTTCTTCTCCCAAAGAGCCTTGAAAAGAACAAAAACCACAGCAAAAGTTTGCAAAATGAAATTTAACCACCGCTTGTCCTTAATGCAGATTTATTTTCCGTGTTAATAAAACTCAAAGCGTCCAAGCATGCATTATTGATGTGTCACAGTTTCAACTCTTGAGATGTAAGGTTTTTGTCATGCCCTCCACCACCACCACCACCAAGAGTTTGCGGTGGAAATCTTGAATCACAGCCCAGTCGTCAGGTGCATGGAGCAGCATGAGCTGACCCTTCCTAATTACAGATTTACACAGAATTCACCCAAGAATCACACCTCACCTGACATCACTCATTGTCCCACAACCCTGAAAAGGGCTTTGCTGCTTCACGTAGATTTCTGGCACCTGGCCTGGGAAGGTGTCTGATTCCAGAGATATAGTGGGTAACAAACCCGACCAGTGGTGATTTTCAGCTCCCACGATACATTCTTTGCACTGACAAAACAAAGTGGCCTTTGTAGACTCTTATCTTACAAAGACTCCTGCCACTGCTTGAGTCAGGGTGGAGAGCTTTGACACCCGTAGAGTTCACATCCACCATGGTGTCATCCATCCAGCTCCGTCTGGATGCTAGGTCGCTCCTCCGTGATGGTGGCAAAAGGCATGAGTTCACAGTTCACTTCCTTCAGGACCAGGAAGTCTGCCTTAGGCTCCCCTCCCCCCGCCCCCGTCTCCAACCCCTTCACGCAGCCACCCGGAAAACAGTGGTCTTATCAGGGTATTTTTTTTTTTCAATGAAATGTGTTTTTGCCCCCACGGCATGCCAAGGATATACAATGCAGAGCTCAAGACACTCAGTATTTTGACCTTGAAAATCACTATCTCAACCTACCCCCCATCCCAGGCCCTCATTGAAACTTTAATGTGTGTATCACTCACATTCAATTTGATGCTACTAGAAATTAAGCACTTTACAAAGTGGCCCCCAGTTGGGGAGTAGAGGTACTAACTAATCTGTAATTCTGGGCTTTAAAAGACAGGTTTTCAAAGTTCCCACTGTGGCTCAGCGGGTTACGAACCCGACTAGTATCCATGAGGATGCACGTTCCATCTCTGGCCTCGCTCAGTGGGTTAAGAATCCTACATCGCCATGAGCTGTGGTGCAGGTCGCAGACGTGGCTGGGATTTGGCATTGCTGTAGCTATAGTGTAGGCTGGTTGCTGCAGCTCCAATTTGACCCCTAACCCAGGAACTTCCATATGCCATGGGTATGGCCCTGAAAAAATGAATAGATAGACAGATAGGTACATACATACATGCATACATACAAGACAAATTTTCTGAAAGGAAGGGAAGAGGATGATTTTTCAAGGATCAAGTAGATGGCAGGTCCTTATGATATGCTGTTTCCCTTCCTCTTCACAGCTTTGTGAGGGAGTTGTTACCGTTCCTTATTTTATGAGATCACACGGTTAATAAGTGGATACATTAGGGTTCAATCTCCAGGCAGTTTGATTTCATCCCCCTGATTCCCCTTCCTCCCAGCAGGCTTAAAAGGAGCCATCTTCACTGCCTCCCTCCCCCACTGGATTTTGCTTCTCCCCCTCCATCCTCTCGGCCCTTCCTGGGACCACCAATATTTAATGCTTTGTGCTGTCACATTCGTAGCTGTGAAGGATCCAATTGTGCGGTTGATCTATAATGTAAGGTTAATGCCTAATTAGCTCGTTTAACGTTTCTTTTGTGGATAATTCATGATAGGTCATTACCAAAAGCCAGGGCAAATGGAGGGGCATGTTCATAGCCATAAATCAGAGGCCTAAAAACATCATAGAAACAGGAAAATGCATGCATTATTCAGGTCAAACAAAAAGCCAGATCTGCATAAGTCTCCTCGGTGCTCTTCTGACCCTGAGGTCAAGGGACCAAGTGCAAGGCCAGAGGGCTATGTGCTAAGAACAGAAATAGGCAGTCCAGGGCCTAGAGTGGAGATGGACCTCTCCTAGTCATACGGCAACACATCTCATTGTTAAATTCATAACTCCCCAGATAGAAAAGGCCCCTTTGACTACCGAATAATGCATACCCACCACATCGATAAATAACCACCATTTCTAGAGCATCTGAAACGTGCTGTGTGTTTGTGTTTCTGTGTGTGTGTGTGTGTGTGTGTGTGTGTGTGTATGTGTATGTGTATGTGTGTTCTATGTATCAGTTAGCTATTGCTGTATAACAAAATTACCCATAATTTAGTGGCATTTCATGAATCTATGTCTCAGCTGGTTGGGGCTACTGATCTAGGCCCAGCTCATCAACTCTCAGCTGGATCCATTCAGATATCTATGTTCAGCTGGTGGTTGGCTAGTAGTGTGAACTCACTTAAATGTCTGGCTATTGACTGGCTGTTAGGGCGACGGGGTGACGGGGCTATGAGTGGAGTCAGGGTTTCAAGAGATAGATTAGAAGTATGCAAGACCTCTCGAGACCCAGACTCAGAGCTGGTCTGCTGTCACATCTGTAGCATTTTGTTGGCCCTAAGTCATAAGCCCTGCTTCGATTCATGGGGGAGACAATCGACTCCACCTCTTAGCGGAAGGGGCTGCATAAAATCACTGCAAAATGTGCAGAAAGGGTAGAGAATTGCAGTCATTTTTGCAGTTCTTCTATGACATTCTTCCTTATCACAAACCGTTTCTTCCTTATCACAAACCATTTATCCATTCTCCCAATAAATATTTATTGAGTACCTGCCATGTATGAGACACTGTCCTAGGTGCTAAGGACTCAAGTAGTGAACAAAAGAAAATCCTCTTCACGTGAAGCATAATTTCCAAGGAAGATAAGAGACAAACAGTAAAAATGTGAATAAATACATATATAACACTTTAATTGGTGTTAAATGCTCTAAGGTAAATATAACAGAATCCTATTACATGTCCAGAGGCAATTTTTGATAAGGTAGTTAAGGAGGGCCTCTCTGTGGAGGTGACATCTGACCTAAGACTTGAATGATGAGAAAGAAGCAGGGCTGAGAGAACATTCTAGCATGAGGAAGAACAGGTGCAAAGTTCCCAAGGCAGGACTAGAGGACTAGAAAGAAGGCCAGTGTGACTGAAGCATAGTAAGTATGAGGAAGAGAGGTGCCAGATGAAGTCCAGGAGGCAAGCCAGTCTTTCAAGGGGGGTAGCATTACTTTTAAGGAAAACAAAGTTCAAAAAAAGTCATGGAAATAGCTAGCAAGTGGTAGAGCCAGGATTTGGACCTGGCATCATCTGAATTCAAAGCCCATACTCTCTCCACTATCCCATTCTGCCTCCTGGGCTAAGAACCAAGCAGGGACTTTTTCATGTAGATGAACAAGACCTTAAACATCAGAAAGTCTAATACAAGAGTCCCTCAAAGAATCTGGTGATGACCAAAGCTGGACTCTCCCGCTCCGTTTGAGCTAACCTTGCCTTCACTGACTCTGCCCTACGCTGTTCCTCCTCAGCCAACAGATGAGCCCATACACCCCAGATCTTCATGACAAGATGACCTGAAGCCACACCCCCAGCTCTTGGCCCAGCGATTACCACGTCTCCCTGACTCTTTTTTCCCAGGTGGCTCCATTCTTCCCCCATCCCGGGTCTTTCCTGGGGTGTGCATCCATGTCTTCTAACCATACTCCACCAGGAATCTCTAAGATCTTTGTTGTAGAAATATTTCCCTATCTGGGAAAGAAAGAAAAGATGCAAAGACAGTTGCTGATAAACGCTGTACAAGATCAAAATGTCCCGCTTCAAGAATTTGATTGTCTTACTTGTTGGCCAAACCCAGGCAAGACCCTGCCTTATTTAAAACAGGGCATTCACTCCTGTTAAATATTTCAGTGGAGCCCCTCCTATGTGTCAGAGACTGGTCCAAGCTTTGGGGGTAGAGCAGTAAGCTTGGCCTGCAAGCTTTGCAGGGGACCACTGATGATGAAATATTAAAAGGCACGACATGCGGTGTTAAATGCTACGTGGAAAATGAAGCCAGGCAAAGGGAAATGGAAGCCAGGCAAAGGGAAGGCACGGGGAGGGGTGATGGTGATCAGGGAAGACGTCTCAGATAATATGCTATTTGAGTAGGACCTTGTCAATGAGGAAGAGAGGTATTTGAATGAATAACAAGAGTATGTTTGGAATCTTGCAGAACACTGTGGAGACCAGTGTGGCTCAAAGACTGTGAGCCAGTAGGTGTGGATAGAAATGAAGCCAGAGAGGCCATGGGGGCCAGATCTTGCAGGGCTTGGCAAGTCACTGAAGGGGCTTTGTCTTTCACGACAGTTCTGAGCTGAAGAGAGACGTAATAGGACTCATGCTTTTAAAGTGTCCCTCTGGATACTGTGTAAACAGAGGCTACAGGCAGAAGGGAGAGAAGCAGACAGATCTTCAAGGAACCTGATGCATTTGCTCAGATGAGAGGGGATGTTGGCTCATCTCCATTGGGGATAGTCTGTTTCTTGGAGGGAGGAGCAGATAACAAACAGAGAAGGCTTCTCTGAAGAAGTAGCAGATAGGCTGCAGCTTGAAGGATGGGCTCAAGTTGTTCAGTGAGGATGGGGAGATGGACCTCTCAAGCAGAAGGAAGAGCATGAGCAAAGGTCCTGGGGCAGGAAGGAGATGGACAAGTGTGGCGTTTGGATGCTTACAAGAACACATTCTTTTTCTGTAATGTCTGCCCTGTTTACTTGCCTCTGAAATAATGATTCAGACAATTCATAGCAAGAGGCCCACACTGGCTCCACATGCCTATTACTCCTGTTTTTGTTTTTTTTTTCACTTCTCTGGAGGCAGTTAAGGAAGACCCAGACCTTCCCACCTAGTAAATGAATAATGAGGATAGATCACACTGGCTAGTTTGGAGCAAGATTAATACGGATGGTGTGACTTTGGCCTATCCAGAGTTTAGTGCCTCTCATTGGGAAGGACCTGGGAAATGCTTCTTTGTCCCAAATCCCTGTCCCAGCAGACAACTGTGCTGCTTTCCTAAACTAAGCAGGTGTGGGAGAGATGGTAGGATGGCCCCTCGAAAGGGGTCTCAAGATTAAGCACATAAGCTGGCCTTTTAAAAGCTTAGCAAGCCTTTCCAATTGGATCTCAAATGGACCACACTTGAGAAATTAAATAAACAGCATTTGTCAAGGGCTTTTGTGGGCTCCCAGCTGTATTTATTTATAGGTCGGTCTGTTATTTATGGGCGCTCGTGCTCCATATAAAAGCTTTGTCGGAGAGAAAGGGTAGGAAGGAGGCAGAGTGCTTTAATGCTTACTGGGACACTTAAGTATTCACTCCAAGGAGCTCAGACAATGAGCATTGGCTGCTTTTGTCCCACAGAAGCTGGGTATTAGAACATATCAGGACTGCGTTCCTGGAAACATTGGGCACCTCCCTCCAAAGAGCCAGGGGTCCCCTCGGAGAAACTTTGACGACCCAGTTCCCAGGAAAAAAGATGAAAATCTGAGATTGGCCACATCTTTGCTTCACTGACTCATAACTGGGAAGGTCCAGCAGTTATGCCTTAAGAAACATCCCGGCAACTCCTTGGACGAACCATTGAGTGAGTGCTCAACTGATGTTGAATGAATAATGATGATGCTCTGCCCCCACAGTTACGAATATCAAAGGGACATCAAGCTGTCACATGGAATATCTTGGCAAAAAAAAATAAAAAGGGCAATATACATCTAGAAACTTGAATTGTCCATATCTTGGATTCAGTAGTTTTCTTCTAAGAATCCATCCAAAGAATTCCAAGAATGAAGAAAAGAAGAGGGCAGGGGATGGGAGGGATGCGGGGGAGGGAAGGAGGAAAGAAAACATCCATGCAAAAAAATAAATAAATAAATAACGTTGATTGCCATGTTCTTTGTAGTAGTAAAGAATTTCACTATTCATATTGATATTGATAGAAACACAGAATAGCTATACCAGAGGAGTGATTGATGAGTTACTAAAAACTTGTTCATAGAAACTTTTACAGTAACATAGAAATGTTTATATTAAAATATGAAGGCTACAATATTACCATTACAGTAGCATTAAAATTAGGTGATTTTTTTTAACTATTAGAGAAAAAGCCTAAAATGAAAACATAAAATATTAAACATGGTTAATTCTGGATAGCCCTTCTTTTTTTTTTTTGGCCATGCCTATGGCATGTGGAAGTTGCTGCATCAGGAATCAGACCCACACCACAGCAGTGACAATGCCAATCCTTAAACTGCTAAGCCTCATTTTTTTATTTCTTCTATTTTTCTAAACTTCCAAATTTTAAAATAATTATGAATCAGTTTGATTAATAAAAAATAATGGTCAGCCTTATCATGTAATAAATAAGTGGGACTGGGTTCAAATCCTGCCTCTGCCCCTTCCTGGCTGTGCAACCTTGGGCAGGTCCCTTAATCTCTCTGTGCTGCATTTTCCAAGCCTGATCATAGACAAAATATTTCAGTGGGAAAATGATAAATAATAATAACAAAGTAAGAGTAGTCACAGTAGGAGTTCCTGGTGGTTCAGCAGGTCAGGGAATCTGATGCTGTCACTGCAGTGATGTGGGGTCCATTCCTGGCCTGGGAACTTCTGCATGCTGTGGGCATGGCCAAAACAAAAAAGAGTATTCAAAGTAATGATTAACATATGTTGACCACCTACACTGTGTCAGGTATGGCAGTAAGAGCATTACACTTGTGCAGTCGTTTAAACTTAGGACAATCCAATACAGTAGGTGCTATATTCCCCAAATCTGCATTTTATAGATGAGAAGACAGACCTGTAAGTCATAGTGACTGAGAGTGAGTGGGATGTTTATTTTATAGCTAGACCCTGGTCTCATTCCATCTAACTCCTCCAACTGGCCCATTATTATACCCGTTTTCTAGAGAGGAACGCTGAGGCTCAGAAGAGTAAAGGGTTGGACTAGGCTCACCCAGTTCCCAGGTAGAGGCAGGATTCTCACTTAGCCCTCTCTCCCCATCCCCAGTCCTCTGCATTGTACAAGTGCTTAGTAGACCCCTGGTAAGCGGTGCCATCCCTCCCTTACAACCAGGGAGCATCTTCTGAAACGTAACTTGACTGCTGCTTGCTGTCACATAGGCATTCTCATCTGCCCTGGCCTCCAAGGAAGAGAAAGTCCCATCAACCGCACAGAGAATGACCTCCAAGAGAAGGAGGCAAAGTGTCTGCTGCCCACACCATGATAACCCCACCCTCTGCGGACCTGAGTGACCTTGGCTCTTGAAAACCACCTTACTACCAAGCCAGGGGTCTGGTCACAGGGAGAAGTTCTGAAGCAGAACAAACTCAAGGGACAAGGACATTGCTCATTTTTTCTGCCAGATCTCTAGAAGAAGGGCTACTGTCTGACCAGATGCAATCAATACTGTTCCTTCCCACATGGATGGGAGGCCATAAAAGGAAATATCCAAGGAAGCAGACAAAAGTTGGTACCCAAAATCATCTCTGGGATGAAAAGTGGTCCTCTTATCCAGAACAAACAAGATGCTATTCTTGTCCTTCGAGGCATCCATGAGGAAGAAAGTGTGAGGTGTGGAAGATGGTAGTTTAATCCTTGAAAATGCATTCAGTTGGGAGCTTGCCTACCTCGCCTAGACACTATAACTCCTAACAGAGAGTAGACATTCTTATAGCAAAGACGGAACCCTAGCGACCCAGGCTATTCGGGGAGAAAAGGAAAGTGGGGCGACAGAGACACATCTGTGAGTCATTTGAATTGAAATGAACACACTCTGCTGGGCATGGAGGTTGGAGGAGGGGCTGGGACAGTTGTTTCCCATTAAGCTCGGTAGCATGAGAATCCTCTGTGTGCAGATATATGCTGGCCCCAGCCCCATCCAGGCGACTAGGGATCCAGCTCTGATGCAGCCTGAGAACCTCCCGCCTCCTCTGGCCAGTGACGCGTGGGACCCCAGTGTCTCCTCTGGGCTCCCAGAGAGAGAAGTAGCCAGGAGGCCTCAGGATGCCAGACACTCCCATCCACCCCCATTCTCCAAAGCCCCTAATTAGGTATTTATATGACAGACCAATTATGGTCCTGAAAGAGTGGTTACAGGCCATTGGGTAATTAGTGACATTTTTAAAATACATTTTCAACCGCACAAAACCATGTTTACACAATGTTAAGGAACTGGCTATAGACCACAGAAGTGAAAAGAACTTTGCAAAGGCAGAAAAAGTCCCCCCGCCACCCAGAGTACAAAGGACAGTTTTGTTTTCTTTGATGCTCGGGCAGTGAGTAAATGTTGATCGGCTCAAGAGCTAATGGTCAGTTTTCCTGACTCCTGGAATTGGCCCGGGAGTTGGGGATACAAGATGCACCACAAACGAATCTTTTGACGTGAGACGCTCACCATCTTCCATTGCACCCCAGCTGTTTTTGCACGGCTATCTTCATTCATGCAGACACTTAGTCATTCATTCAACAAACACTGACAGGGTCCTTGCTATGGGCCCAACAAGGGAAAATAAAGATAAGCAAAGGCCTGGTCTCCTTTTGAGAAGCTTGTTGACCTTGGGGCTCTTTTTTCATTAGCATCTCCCTGCAGTCATGTCTACATTCAATGGTTGTGCTAAGTGTTGGCTGGAGGTTGAAGGGACTCAGAGCTAGATCCGGATCTTGTTTTCACAAGTTCACAGTCTTTGGGTGGCTTGGGGGGTATGCTCAGTCCATTCACATATTCATTCATTCATTCATTCATTCGCTTATTCATAAACATGCTGAGCTCCTACTCTGTAATAGATACAGTGTTACAGATATGATATATTCAGAAATAAACACATAAGGTTGTACTCTAACTTCCAGAGCAAACCTGAGCCTTTCACCAAGTCCCCAGAAAATCCCTGGCCAGAAATACCTCACCCACTCTTTCCCATCCACCCAAACCCTTTGCATCCTTGAAGGTCAAGTTCAAATGCAGGTGCAGTTTTCCTGTAGGAAAGCTCCCAGAGCCCCCAAATCCCTCTTCAGAATTGTCACAGCAGTTCTGTATGTTAACCATACCTCTAAGGTTCAACGCCACCACCTGCATCTGCTTTCTTGTGGTTATTTTGTGGGCCCATATTTTATTTCCCTGCTTTGATTATATGGTCCCAGATCTTACATGGGGTAGACCTCCCTACCTATTTCATTCAGTTAACAAGCAGTCCTTGTGTCTCCCATATTGTTTGGGTCACTACAGATAAGCTTTGTGAACAAGATATGCAGAGTCCCTGCTCTCAGCAGTGGGACCATACCATGAACAAGTAAACAAATAAGATTCACTACAGTGAACAGTACTAGAAAGGAGATGAACTGATGAACATGATATAGCAGACAATGAATGGGGTGAGGGGGAACTTCCTTAAATAAGGTGCTCAAGGGGGTCTCTTGGAGGAGGTGGAATAGGAGCAGAAACTTCAAGCAATCAGAGGAGTCAGCCATGAAAAGAACCGGAGAGGGAGTTCTCGTTGCTCAGCAGGTTAAGGACCCAAAGTTGTTTCTATGAGGATGCAAGTTTGATCCCCAGCCTCAATCAGTGGGTTAAGGAGGCAGCATTGCAGCATGCTGTGGCATAGGTCCCAGATGTGGCTCGGACCCAGTGTTACTGTGCTTGTGGCTTAACCTCCAGCCGCAGCTCTGATTGGACTCTTGGCCCAGGAACTTGCATATGCCGCAGATATGGCCATAAAAAGAGGAAAACAAAAGAACCGGAGAAAGGGAGCCCCAGCTAGAAGGAACCACAAAAGCAATGACCCTGAGGTAGGAACAGATAGAGCTCTTAAAGAAAGAAGGCAGTCGTGGCTGCAGCGTGGTAAGCCAAAAGTGGTAAGGTGGGAGACCGAGTCAGACAGCCAGGTGCAGGCCAGAGCATGAAGGCTCTGGGCAGGTACTTGAGCTTATTCTCAGTTGGACTGGGCCAGCGGAGCATTCCCCTTTGAGGAACCCGTGATCTGAACTGCAGACAATTGCAGGAGCAAGCTGGCCCTATCTCTCTGAGCATCACCAGCCTCTTCCCATCCTGCATCAATTAGACCACTGATTCCATAGTTCCTGACTTCAAAGAGGGGAAAATGGTGGAGAATTTACAGAAGACGATAAACCCAGTCCATGTCAGGCTGCAAGCCCATAAACTTTTACCGGCCCCTCAACTGCCTAGAATACATCATTCCCTGCCTTGCCACCAAAGCACTGCCTTTATCCATGGCCAACACGATTAAAAAAAAAAAAAAAAGTTATGGAATCCCACACCATCTGGGAGAAAAATCTGGGAAATAAGATTCACTTCCATTAATCAATCTAATTTGGAATGATCAAGGCTATTACTGGGGAGGCTAGCTTACAATGACAAGTTGCTATTCATCAGTGCTATTCATCAAACTTTAGTGTAACCTGATCACTCACTCACTGTGTGACCTGGGGCAAATCACTGTCCCTTCCAGTCTCAGTTTCCCCTACGTGAAGTGATGGGTTTGGGTCATTGATAAGGCCTCTCTGTCCTACATACCTAGGTAAGTACTTCTCAAGGATTCCTTAAGACCTGACTGGATAACTGGATAATGGCAGTCCTTGGCAAGCCTGTGGGGAAACAGAATTTGTCATGTACTGCAGATGGTCTTATGAATTGGTACCACTTTTGTGGAAGAGAGTTGGGCCCCATATATCAAGAACGTTTACAAAAAAATAGTACAAAAAATAGTACACACACATGGATCTAGGTAATGATGGCATCGTGGCTTTCAGTTGGGAGAAATTTTGCTCCTCCCACCCAAGGGACGTTTGGTAATGTATGGAGACATGTTTGATTGTCACAGCTGCAGGCAGGGGATGCTACTGGCATCTGGTGGGTAGAAGCCAGGGATGCTGATGAATATCTCACAAGGCACTGGAAAGTTCCCTTCACCCACGAGCCCCACAACAAAGAATTACCTAGCTCCATGGAGTTCCCGTCGTGGCTCAGAGGAAACAAATATGACCAGTGTCCATGAGGACACAGGTTCAATCCCTGGCCTCGCTCAGTGGATTAAGGATCCAGACTTGCCATGAGCTATGGTGTAGGTTGCAGATAAGGGTCGGATCTGGTGTTGCCGTGGCTGTGGTGTAGGCCAGAGACTACAGCTCCAATTCAACCCCTGGCCTGGGAACCTCCATATGCAGGTGTTGCCCTAAAAAGACCAAAAAAAAAAAAATTATCTAGCCCCAAATGCCAAGAGTATCAAGGCTGAGAAACTCTGATTTAGAGAAAAGTATATTCACCCCCAATGAGATGTAAATTCAAACTGAAAAAAAAAATGAAAAATTCTTTAACGTAAAAAAGTGGGGACTGTATTAAATAATGTATAAACTCACATAAAAAGATGAGCATTTCTGTGGCCAAGAGCCTGGAGACAGATGGATGTCTGGGTTCAAATCTTACCTCTACTGTTTATTATATGAGTGACCTTGGGTGAGTCTGTTTACCTTTCTGAGTCTCAGTTTACTTGTCTGAAAATGGGGATAAGAGTCGTCACTCCTAATCATCACGTGGTGGGGGAGGGGGATCTGAGCAGAGTGTATCCAGCGAATTCCTGGCTCCTATATACATTTGAATTTGCAGCTCAGAAAAATAACACAGGAAAGCATGCCCGGTCATAACAGCCAGCAGCCACCGAGCATCATTTTAGACTTGCCTTCAACATTTAACTAGCATTATGTGGCCAGAGTCCCAGAGAGGGACCTGATTCCACATCTTCTTAGAGATGCCCTGGGCTGGGTATCTTATATGCATTCTCTCATTTCAACCTCACAACAACGCCAGGAGGTAAAGTCATCATCCCCACTTGACAGATGAAGAAACCGAGGCTCAAGAAACCAGGGACTTGTCCAAGACCATTTGCTAAGCAAGTGGTACAGATGATGACATCTGCCCGATGCCAAAGCCCAGATTTTTGACACTGGATGGCACTCTTGACAGGCCTTATATTAAACAGACTTAAACAGGCATTATTTACAAGAGTTTACAGAGTCATGTGGACACAGGGGGGCCAACAGATCCCAGTTTCTGTGGAACTCTTGCAGTTTTTGCTCTGGGAGTCCCACATTCTGGAAAGCAACTCAGTTGTAGGCCAACTGGGTTGTTTGTTCACCTTCCTTGGGATCAGGGCTCTGGCTCTGCTTCCCGTGGGGCACCCAGACCCCCGGGGGAGGGAGAGTTTAAGAATGTGAAAACTCAGTCTTCTAGGGCTTAGAAACGTCTCTCCAAGGTGACAGAGAGAGGAAGAATCATGTCAGAAGACCTACTCAAAACTGGACCCCTCTGGGTGCTTCTCTCTCCCTTTTTTTTTTTTTTTTTTGGCTTTTTGCCTTTTCTAGGGCCGCACCCGTGGCATGTGGAGGTTCCCAGGCTAGGGGTCTAACAGGAGCTGTAGCCGCCGGCCTTCGCCACAGCCACAGCAACGCGGGATCCGAGCCGCGTCTGCAACCTACACCACAGCTCATGGCAACGCCGGATCCTTAACCCACTGAGCAAGGCCAGGGATCGAATCCACAACCTCACAGTTCCTAGTCGGATTTGTTAACCACTGAGCCACGAAGGGAACTCCTGGGTGCTTCTCTCAACCGCTGGAAACAGATGAAATTGACTTAAATCTCCCCAAAACTCATCCATCTGTCACCCCAATATCAAGTCTTCTACCCACCCATCCATTATATAACATCCTGGTTGGCTTCGCAGGCCTGAATACCCACTTGGACAGTCTAACTGTGCGGCCTTGGGTAAATCATCCACCTCTCTGCGCCTCAGTAATAAGTGTCTGCATCTATAAAATGTGGATAATAATGGGAACCCATTGCACAATACGTGGAAAGTATTTACAGTGAGGCTCTGGCATCAAGGAAAATGTTCTCTAAATATTATGTAATTCTCATTATGGGTGCATTCATTTCATTCAGTCAATATTAACTGAATACAATATACTTGACACAAAACCCCCATGGCTTCTGCCTCTTTCACATGAAAAAGCCCAGATTCTAAATCCAAATGAGTTAATGACCAACTCCTTCCCTTCTGAAGTCAAGATTAAAGAGAGGGAGAGAGGCAAAGAAAGAGGGAGAAGCTGTGTTCTCTCAAGTACACAAGCCAAAACATACACCCCACTCTGCACGGCCAGCCATAAATCCATCACTGGGTGAGGGTTCTTCCCAGCTGGCGTGGTGACCGTTTGGGGCTCTGTACTGTACTCCTGCACAACTGGCTGTAATTACCAGCTGGATAATTATCGGGCCAACCCACTTCCCTCAAATACCTCTCAGCTCGGCAAGCATAAGAAGAAAAAAAAAAAAAAAAGTTCCTTCTTCCATCCCCTTGAGCCGCCCAGCCTCCTAGCTAAGCCAACCTCAGGAGGTCCCTGCCAAAAATGCTTCCTGGGGAATAAACTGCCTCGCCAAGCTGTGTGCCAATGCCTTAAATTGTTTTATGTTTTTTGTCTCTATGAATTAGAAGCCGTTAAGAGAAGGGCCGCCCAAGGAAACCAAGCACAAAACATATTTGGTTACAGATGGATGGGAGAGGTTTCTTGTTGTTTTTTTTTCCCCAAGAGAGCAAGTATGAGCTTCTTCTTTTTTTTTTTGAAATAGCTGATGCCTTTGGAGCCGGCTTCTTGGAGCCCAAAGAGTGTAAGAAGCACATCCTCATGGGTGTGGACGAGATGCCCCCTTTATAAACATCCCTGCCCAAGCTACGGTGTCTGGCCTAGAATCCCCCTCACATACCCACGGTCAAGGATAACCTCTGGAAGCCTGGGTGTGTGGGCTATGAAAGTCCTGGTGCAGAAAGCAGTTGCACCAGTGCCACCCTCTATGTGACCAATGCTCTCTTCACAGCCTTCCCACCTTCCCAATCCCTGGTTAAGTGTAAGGAATCTGAAGTGCATAACTCAAGTTACGAATCCTGCATCCTCCTTCGTTGCGTGGGCAAATCCTGTGTGCCTCAGTTTTGTCCTCTGTACAATGGGAGAAATATGAGTACAACCTCATGTGGTCATTACAATTAAATGAGGTCATGTTTAGCACTGTACTTGGCACCTGTACATGTCCAATGAACAGTACCTACCATTACAACAGACGTAGGTTTGCACACCTCAGTTTGCAAAGCTGTAAAATGGGCATTTTGGGGGGATTGCTGAAGATGAACTTAACTACATTTTATTTCTCTGATGCCAATTGCTGAGTGTCTATTCTTTGCCTGAAAGTGTGCTAAAGAGTCTGTATACATTATCCAATTTGATTCTTATAATAATTTGGAAAACAGCATTATTTGAAAAAGGAGATGAAGGCTCTGATAAGATACAGTATTAGTTCAAAATCTGATCCCAAATCTATCAGATTAAAAAACTGTCCTTTAAAAATGTGCCTCCCCCTAGGATGAGAATGTACAAGAGCTAATTGGAGTCCAACTTGCTCTCCTTCCGTGCTCTCTGATCAACCTTGAATCCAGCTTGGTTTCCTTACCTCAGGAATTAAGAAGTCCATGATAGCAGAGGCTAGAGTATGTGATAAGAAAGAATAAATATGCACCATCAATTATCCCATTAGAATTCATTTGCTTCCTCAGTATTGTGGAAATTTAGTGACCATGTATCACTTCCCCTGATTCTCATCACTTTGGTTACATTGATTATATCAAGTCTCTGGGGCGAATTGACCCTGTAAAAGAACTGCACCACCATCAGCATCCCATTACCACCACCTCTGCTGCCATCGCCACCTCCCCCATCTCCACCAGCATCATCCCTTCCACCACCACCATCAGCATCCCATTACCAACTCCAATCTCAGCACCATTAGCAGCACCACCACCTCTGCCGCCACCACCATCACGATCATCTCCTTCACCACCACCCAGAAGACTTTTTTCTGGACAAAATCTAAATTTTGGAGATAAGAAAGGATTTGACTGAGAAGTATGTCAGTTGGGTACATTAGCAAAAGTCCTGAAGAGGAAACTGAAAATGTGACCCTATACATAGTCCCCTGGAGTAGCAAGCTTTCCCTCCAGAGCCCCGTTTCCTTTGTATCAGTTGAGCCAGAGCTTCAGCCAAACTACATATAAGTTAAAGATGAGATAATTGATGCTGCTTGGAAAGATGGTCACAGCGTGATATCTGCGGGATGAAAATTGTTTTTAGAATCATGCCAACATGGGTTTTGATCTGGCTGTACCATTTACCAACCAGCTGAGCACCTATGCCTCTATGATCCTCAGTTTCTTCATCTCTAAAATATGGGTAACAATGCCTGTCTTACAAGTTTATTGCGAGTGGATTGCAATCCCATGAATACAATGGCCAATACCATCAGGCTCTCAATAAATGCATCACCACATTATTAAACCCAGGACGCTACAGATGCTTATTCTCTACACACTCACACCAAGAACAGTTGTGTTAGATGCAATGTAGCCATTTGCTGTTCCTAAACCAGCATAGATGATGTTAATTCCGGAGGAGTTAAGACATTGAGAAAGCTTAAAAATGAAGATCACTTGTTTCCACCATGTTAAAAAATGCTGTGAGTTTCAATATGGCCTGCTGTATAAAGAAGATGCACCTCAACAGGTTAAGGATCCAGTGTTGTCACTGCAATAGCTCTGGTTACTATAGTGGCATGGGTTCGATCCTTGGGCCAGGAACGCCTGCGTGCTGCAGGTGCAGCCAAAAAGAAAAAGTAGATGCACATCCTTAGAGATGTCATCTCTCAAGAATAAGGGACCCTACATGGGGTAGAGGACGACTGAACTCGCAGTGTAATTCAGATATGCTGGCAAGTCTGTGCAGGCAGGAGTAAAAAGCTCATTTCCCACTTTGGTCTTATTCTTGCTATATTTCTTTTCAATGTGCCTTTCTTTCTCTGGGTCAAAAAAGAAGTCTTACTTGATCAGAGCGATGGACTTCTCCTTTTCTTAAACATTTCCTATGCAGCACAGAGCTTATTTCCCCGCAACCAAAGGGCTCAGTGCATAGTTCCAGCACGGTTGGGTGATGTGGCAAGAAGATGGAGACAGAGTTTGAAGTCTGATCCCTTCCTCCCTACCCTCCAAAGGGTATGATCATTCATTTTAAAAGGGTTTTCTCCCTGGGGGTTCGGTGTGCCTGGGAAAAAAGAGGCAAAAACCACCTAGGGAAGATAAATGAGATGGTCCCTAAGGATCCATCAGTCAATGACAAGCGGGAAAGGAAGGAAAATATCATGAGTTTTTCCTACAGGTTAATGTATTCAATATCAAGGGATGCCCTTTATTCTAAGATTCTGTCCTCTCCATATTTATTATGAAAAGTTCCTCTCTTTTACAGTGGAATACTAGGGATTCGCCTGCCAGCTAAAAGGCTTCAGGTTATCACTGCCCAGTGTCTTCCACATCTGTGCCTCTAGAGGACAGGTCTGCATTTGCTGGACAATCGGGAGAGGGGAGTTTTCTGATGCTGGATCAGAGAAAGGAAAAAACACTGCCACCAGAAAGAATAGAAAATAGAAAGGACAAAGAGGGTGCTGACTTGGACTTCATCCATGATGAAGCTGCTTTTAAAGGAGTCAAAGTCCAAACTTTTGGCCCTTTCTGCAAGGTGTTTACTTTCTCCCTATCTCTGGTCTCATCCTTCCTTTCCCACCTGACTCCAGAACACGATGGAAAATAGCATGAGAAAAAGAATGAATATGTATGTAGGACTGGGTCACAATGCTGTACAGCAGAAATTGACACAACACTGAAAATCAACTATACTTTAATAAAAATAAGTTTTTTAATGTTTCAGCAGGACTGGGACTTTGGGGCCAACGTTTTAATAGATTTACACGTTTACAAACAGTAATTACGGATAGCATTTTTTTTCAATATTACTTAACTTCGCAAAAGAAAAATATTGGCAACACTATGTCAATCTCCAATGAGTTTTAGAATCAACGTGTTTGTGACCTTCCAAAATTTGTGCTGCTTTCGCACACGAAGTCGGTTTTTCTCCAAGCGTTGTCCTGTTTATTCTGGATAAAATGGAGTCTCTTCCTAAAAAGAAACTAGGAGGATATGCTGCCTTCTGAATGTAATTAAAATAAACAATTTCAATACTTTTTTAAAAGCTGATTATTGACTTATGAAAGCCTATATGATCCCAGGTTTGGGAGGCAATAGAAATGGAAATTAACATTTAATGTTTGGGAGTAACTTCCACTGGGCAGGCACAGGCTCATGTACTTTGTGTGCCTTACTTCTGGGGCGGGGAATGAGATAACGATACCTTTCATAAAGGAGAAATCATGACTGATGGAATGGGGAGGGAGGAGAGGAGGGGATCAGAATGACTCCCCGATTTTTGTCCTAAACAACTGAATTGGCATTCTGCAGCCTAAGGGACCTTACAGAAAGAGAAAAGTAGAGAGGAGTTGGTGGAAAATTAAAAGTTGCCTTTTAGATCTGAACAGTTCCCAGTGCCTACGAGACACCCAGGTGCCAAAACGCAGGCAGTATAAGGATAGAGGGGTTTGAAGTCCAGGAAGGATATAGAACAAGAGCCTTGGGTCTCAGCACCAGCCATATAGATTGTCCCAGGGAATCTTGGTACTGAGACCCATCGACCATCTTGTACCCTCATATGTCAACCAAATTTGAAAGATATCCATCTTCAAGGATTTCCTATCAAAATGCAAATACACACACACACACACACACACACCACCCAGAGAAGTTACTCGATCTCTTGTCATTTAACTCTCAGAGCAAGATAATAGTTATAACCGGTATCTCTACAGGACCTACAACTTCCGAAGCAGCTTTACATACTAGATCCCACTTCTGTAACAGAATTCTTTGGGTTGCAAATGACAGTCAATTCAAACCGGCTTAAGCAACAATGGAACGTATTGGTTGATGTCTTAGCTCGTTCCTACAGGAAGCAGAAGCCAAGGTAGAATTAGACCCTCCTGAGATTTATTGGGAGAGATGCCAGCCAAGGATAAAGGAAGAGGAGGCAAGAGGAGACTGGGAGAGGCTGCAGATGGCAACCTCTGGGAAAGGAAGATTGGGTTGAAAGAGCCTGGAGCCTCCCTGAGGCCAATGGAAAGCCGTGGAGTAGAGAGAAATGGCCCTTCTCTAGCACCCGCGCCATGCTCGGGCACTGGCTGGAGCATGCCAGGCAGAGTGTGGACTCAGAGTGAACACTCTAGCATCCAAACTTACAGGGGTGGGAAGTTTCCAAATACACTTTCCCAGAGGCACATCTCTGCAGTATCCCCAAGTAACTGAGAGAGAAGCATCAGGCATAGCCAGATCCAAAGTTCTATGAGAACATCATTAAATTCCCCCCCCACACACACACACACACAGTCTCTCATCTCTTATTTCTTATCCATTGGCTTCATGGAGTTCTCTTTCTTCTGGGTGCAACTGACACCAAACCGAAAATCTCAGCAACATCAGGCTTAGATTATTCCTAGAGAAGTTCAGAACTTCTAAAGGGGGGAAACCCACTCTATCCCAAGATCCACACTGGTCTCAGCATTGGACTCATGTGTTCACCCCACACTAATCCACTACACCCAAGAGGATGGAAATGCCCTAAATAGCCAGGCTGAAGGGTAGATGGGAAGGAGAGAAAGTGACTCCTAATGTGAAGTCCCACCAGAATGACATGGGGCAGAGAAGAGCCATCCAAAAGACAGGACAATCAATAAAAGGAACAGGTACCCACTCTCGCCCAAAAGGCAAATGGGAAACCTGGGGGCGGGAAGTAGATATTTTGACTGGGTAGAGAACATGCAGAGCAAGCTAGGTGAGTACCATTTAGTTATTTTATGGATCACTGGCTGAAGTTTAGTTTGGCCAAAATTACTATGGTTGGTCAGGCTTTAGGTTAGGTGTAATGGGAACAATAAAATTCTCAAAATGGAATTCTATTTTCTTGTTAGAAAAATAAATAGACATCAATGAGAAGTGCTAGGAATCTAAAAATTAAACCACAATAGTGGTAATTACCATTTCCAAATAAGATTTTCCAGATTAAACACATGGGCTATGAAATGCTCACCCCAGCTCTGCTACCTTCTCCTACTACATGGTCTTGGGGGACAGCCTCCTTGATTCTTTATCTCACAATGGGAGAGGGGAGAGGAAGGATCTCTCTCATAATTAGGTCACTGTAAGAATTAGTTGTGATCATGAAACACCCACCACAGTGCCTGGAGCTAAGTACCCCATACACTGGTGTCTAATATTATTAAACCTGAAAGATTTGACGTACTTCAGCTAGCATTGGATTTCTGCCCCCTAACACAAGTCAGCCACACCAGCAAGTCTGAAAAAGCCCTTTGCTTCATAATCCAATAATCCCATGGAGCCCTAAAAGGGGAAGGAAAGTGTTCCAAGCCCAAAGGGCTATTTTTGGAGATGAAACATCATCCCATTATTTGCAGAAGAGAAAGGGGACAGGGCTGAGAGAAGCTCTGTGTGTTATCCTATGCCTACCGTTAATAGCGCCTTGGGGAAGGTTCCATTAGACAGAGGGAGATGTTTCAACATCCTAGAACACAAAGCACCTTTACAATTGTCCTTGATTTATTGCATCTCTGAGGCTGTCTTCTAGCTCCAACCACAATCCGTTTGGGTCTGCCCAGGTTTCTGCTCTTGTAGATTCAAGGGCCTAGCCACAAGCCTGGGGTGGAAAGAGAGTCCTAGGGATTCTCACGTGCCCTGCTCTGAGCCTGGCCCCGCTTTGGAATCCAGGGGGACACTCCACATTTCTCCAGAGTCCTCTGCATCAGGTTTTTGTTTCCCACATGCTTCAGAAGCTTATCTAGCTAAATGGGATATCATTTCAGGGCAGTGATTTCAGAAAAGAAAGCAAAGATAGAAAAAAGATCTTCTTTGGAGGTCGTGGTCCATGGCCCTCCTGGTTGGCAGAAGGTAGCAAAGCCCTGGCTTTATGGTCAGATGAAACAAAACAAATGGCAAAGAAATGTGCCCTGAATAAATAACGGTGGGAGGAACCCAGTGTTAACTTTGGCAGGTGGGAAGTGATTACTATGCCTAAACCTTCCATGTGGAACTTGCACACAGAAATTGCTGTGCTCAACCCAACTTCGCCATGGTTGCAGTAATACTAGAATGGTGAGTTGGCACTTCTTTGAGAAGAGGTTAGGTCAAGACAGCATTAAAACACAGAACAACTCCTAAAATTATTGGGTGATTATTATGTGTTAGACTATGTAGCTGATTTAATCCAAGCAAATTAAATAAGGAAACTGAGGCTCCCAAAACAGGAGCAAAATGGCCCATCACTCCTAGTTATCTACCCCTCAGAAGTGATGGCATATGTCACAAGAAAACAAGCACAAGAATGTTCCCAGCATCTTTATTTATAACAACCACTCAGAATGATATAAACCCCTCTCAAGAGAGGAATGCATGACTGCACAGTGGTGTATTCATACACCAGAATACAATGTCAAAAAAAAAAATAAAATAAACTATTGCTGGAGTTCCCATTGTGCCTCAGCAGGTTAAGAATCCAAATAGTACCCATGCGGATGTGGGTTCAATCCCTGGCCTCGCTCAGTGGGTTAAGGATCTGGCATTGCCACAGACTGTGGCCTAGTTTATAGATGCAGCTCATATCCTGCATTGCTGTGGCTGTGGTGTAGGCCTGTAGCTGCAGCTCCCATTTGACCCCAGCCCAGCAACTTCTATATGCCACAACTGCAACTATAAAAAGAAAAAAAAAAATAAACTGTTACTACACACAGCAACATGGGTGAATCTCACAGATATTATTTGGAGTGAAAGAAGTCAGACATCAAAGAGTATATTCTGTCTGATTCCATTTTTGTGAATTTCAAGGATAGGAAAAACTTATCAATGGAAGATAGAGTAGTGATAGCCTCTTAGCGGGTTTACAGATTGAGAAGCAGCATGAGGGAATAGAATGGGGTACTCTCTCCTGATCTGGGTGGTGATTACACACACGTGCACACACACGTGATAGAGCATAGATAGATAGATAGATAGATAGATAGATAGATAGATAGATAGATAGATGGAAAGATAGATAGAATACACAGATACACAAATACATAGATACACAGATATAGGCAGATAATATAGATAGATACATAAATACATAGATGATATAGATAGACACATAGATAGCAATAATAAAGTCCTTTATGCACTTTATTTCTTCTGTGTTATAACTAAATAAATGTCCAAATAATGAAGGGAGGGAAGGAAAGAAGCAAAGGGACTAGCATAAATTTCCACAGCAAGTAAATGGCAGAAATGCAGTTTGACCCCAGATTTTCCTTAATTTAAACTACACTTTGACCATTGGACTATCCTGCCTCATACTTGGGTTTAATATTGACTATTGAATAAATGTTTGTTGATGGATGGGTATCTGTTTATGGAAACTTAGCCGCATTAGCTCACTGGCATTCAAGATTTAGATCCCAGTGAATTCCCTCTGACCTTTCCTGTCACCCCTTTCAATAGCTCTCGTGGTTCAACAAGGAAAATTTAGCTCCAGCAAGGCTATAACGAGCTTCCACTACAGGCTGAAGTTTCGTGGTGAATCTGGCCTCCTGTTCTTAGGCCATCATCAAGGGAATGTGGACAAGAAGAACAGAGACAGGTATTGATCCTTGTTCATTATTTAAATGCATATGGCGGCAGGCAGCTCTGCTCAATAAAACTCTGACAGAGACGCCTCGGGTCTGAGTGATGGTCCTGGCAAAGCCCACAGGCTCCTCCAGGGGCCTGAGACTCAGTTTCCCCAACTAAAAACATAGGAATATTAATGAAAAAAAAAAAAAAGATTAAGTACTTCAGGAGTTCCTGTCATGGCTCAGCAGAAACGAATTCGACCAGGAACCACGAGGTTGTGGGTTCGATCTCTGGCCTCTCTCAGTGGGTTAAGGATCTGGCGTTGCTGTGAGCTGTGGTATAGGTCACAGACGTGGCTCAGATCTGGTGTTCCTGTGGCTGTGGCGTAAGCCGGCAGCTGTAGCTCCGATTGGACCCCTAGACTGGGAACCTCCATATGCCGAGTGTGTAGCCCTAAAAGGACAAATGAAAGAAAAGATTAAGCACTACATTTCATTGAATAAAGAATGAATTATAATTTAAAAATTAACTAATTAATTAATTAAAAAATAGAAGTGTCGATAAGACCACCAGGTCAAACCTGATGGTTTGAGAGGCTATTATGGTTACACTTATCATGTGCAGTGGGTACTTTGATATTTTTGTATTCATAGAGCAGGGGTAGCATTCTGTAAGTTTTCTCCTGCTAACTTTAATTTTAAAACAGAGTATCTAAAATTTTGTAGGTTCATATGAATTTCATCCTGGTCATAGAAGTAATATAATAGTTAGGAATTCTAGCCCTGGAGAAACATCCTTTTCATCCTCTTTCTGCTGCTGGCCAACACAGTGAGCTTGCGCAAATCACTTCACCACTCCAACCCTCCATTTCCACTTCTGAAATTGCAAACTGTATGAATATAGAGCTCACAGGGCTGTTGTTAAGCATTAGATGAGTTCAAATGCTTATCACAGTGCCTAATACAAACTAATAGTTCAATAGGTATGTTATATGTTATCATTCTAGTACCAATAATGATCATGATAATGATACTACTGATGACCTGGACAACTAGTATTACAGACTCTGGAATTCTGCTTTAGCGCTTCAACTAACCAGGTAAAAGAAAGAACCATCTCTGAGATTTGTAACACATTTAAGTAAAAGTCAGTTCTAAAACACCTCACAATGACTTCTGACAAATCACCTACTATTGCTGGTTCTCTGTTCTCCCATGCAGCCTAAAGGACTAGAGGGCTTTTAAGGTCTCTCTTGGCTTAAAACCAAGATTCTATAGAGAGAATTTTTGGGAAAGCTTCATCTGGATGCCCAAATCTGGAGTAACAGATTTACAGAACAAGGCTTCTGGGTCTTATTTCCATGAGGATTTCATGGATTAGGAGAAAAGAATTAATCAAGAGCATTCCAGAACTTATCAATGAGTTCTGTAACTCTGGGAAAATATTTTTGTCAAAGGTTTATCCCAACTCTTTTGGGAGTTACCCAAGTAGACTGTGTGGTCTCAGAAGTTGAGATTCATTCATTCGTTCATTCATTCATTTATTCCCTATGTATTCGAGGTGCTTCTCAAGCCAATATTGTTATATATGTCCATTCTCACTTATAATGGGACAAGGGAATACCAAGAGGCCTCAGGTAGATTATTTGAGTTCTACATACCTGAGTTCCTTGCCCAGATTGTGTCAACAAAACCCTACATCCTCCTGCAGATCAGGGTCAATAATACTTCTCAATATGATAACTCCTCTTCTCACTAGTTTTTTTTGGGACCCAAGAAATCAAAAGTGTCCTGGCCATGCTGTCACTTGTAGCTCAATGGTACATTTTCTGTGCCCCAAGATGTCTCCTTTGGGGACCAGGACTTCCAACCTGGGAGAACCCAGAATGGAGGGGAAAGGAAACACAAAATCCCCCAATAGATCATTAGGAGGCCACTCCTGCTTCCACCTTTAACTACTGGACTAAAACACCGTTTATGGATCTATGATCTAACACATGCCCTGCATCTTGAAAGATGGCTCCCTATCTACCCAGAGTGTCACCCCTAAGTTACTTCCATTGCATCTTTAGAAGACTGTTCCTGAGATTTGTGAGGCTTCCTTTTTTGGGGGGTGATGTATTTTACATCTAATAAAGAGTTGTAAAATGAGCCCCCTAGTCACATGCTTTGTTGTGTAGGATTCCATGCCTGTGGATTGAGCATTCAGCAAGCAACCAGAGAGTAATGCCAGCTGAAGATCTGTGGGCAGGAGAGGCAACCTCACACCTGGAATCAATACCTTCGTGATATTGATTGGTCCTTTCAGTATTAAAAAAAAAAAAGTTCCAAGGTTATCAACTTGCCACAAAGCTACTGGCTCATGTCTTCAAGAAATAGTGCCTTGGGGAGATGGGATTAGGATGGCAGAACAGAAGGACTGGAGCTCACCTTCTCTCATAAAAACAACAAAATTACAACCAAATGCTGAACAACCTTCAACCAAATGGACTGGAAATTTTCAAAAAGATTTCCTACTCCAGAAGACAAAGAGGAAGTCATATTAAGATGGTAGGAGGTGCAATTACACAATATAAGCAACCCATACCCACCGGGTGGGCAGCCCACAGACTGGAAAGTAACTGTATCACAGAGGCTCACCTACAGGTGTGAGAGTTCTGAGCCCCACGTCAGGTCCCCACTGGGGATCTGGCTTTGGGAGAAACAGCTCCCAGAGCATCTGGCATTGAAGGTCAGTGTGGCTTGTGTGTAGAAGCTCCATGGGACTGGGGGAAATGGAGACCCCATTCTTGAAAGGTGCACACAGGTTTTCATGTGCACTGGGTCCCAGGGCAAAGCAGAGGCTCCATAGGAATCTGGGTTGGACCTGACTGCAGTTCTTGGAGGATCTCCTAGGAAAACGGGAGGTGACTGTGGCTCATTGTGGGGGAAGGATATTGGAGGCAAATCTCTCATGAATATTCATCAGTGTGTGTTCCTCTAGAGGTGGCCATTTTGGGAAAATCTGGCACCACCCATCAGTGCTGAGAAGCCCCAGGTGAAACAATAATCCAGGTGGGATCATGGCCCCACCCATCAGTAAACAAGCTGCCTAAAGACTCCCCCAAGGCACACAGCCACTTCTAATCTCACCCAGAGATAAAGCCCCATTCATCAGAGGGATAGGAATCAGCCCCACCTACCAGTGGGCAAGTCCCTCCCATCAGGAAGCCTACAGCAAGCTCCCATACCAACTTCAGCCACAAAGGTGGCAGACATCAGAAGTAAGAGAGGCTACAACTCTATTGTCTGCAAAAAGGAGACCACACCAAAAACCCACTGAACTGAAATGGCAGAGAACTATAACTCAGTTATGGGAGCAAGAAAAAAACTCCGGAAAAACAGCTAAGTAATCTGGAGATCATCAGCCTTCAGGAAAAAGACTTTAGACTGATTATGCTGAAGATGATGCAAGACATTGGAAATAAACTGGAGGCAAAGATTGATAATTTACAGGAAACACTAAGCAAAGAAATGCAAGTTTTAAAAATTAAGCAAGCAGAGATGCAAAATACAATAACTGAAATAAAAAATTCTTTAGAAGCAACCAACAGCAGAATACAGGAGGCAGAAGAATGAATAATCAAGGTGGAGGACAGACTAGTGGAAATCACTGATGCAGAACAGAAAAGAGAAAAAAGATTGAAAAGAAATGAAGACCATCTAAGAGAATTTTGGGACAACATTAAATGCACCAACATCCATATTATAGGGGTGCCAGAAGGAGGAGAGAGAGAGAAAGGGACAGAAAAAGTATTCAAAGAGATAATAGCCAAAAACTTCCCTAACATGGGAAAGGAACCACTCACCCAAATCCAGGAAGCGCAACAAGTACCATATAAAATAAACCCATGGAGGAACACCCCAAGACACATATTAATCAAAATGACCAAAATTAAAGACAAAGAAAAAATTTTGAAAGCAGCTAGGGAAGAGAAACAACATACAGGGGAACCCCAAAAAGGTTATTGGCAGATTTTTCAGCAGAACCTCTGCAGGCCAGAAGGGAATGGCATGATATACTTAACATGACAAAAGGAAAAAACCTCCAACCAAGATTACTTTACCCAGAAAGGCTCTCATTCAGATCTGAAGGAAAAATCAAAATTTTACAGATACGCAAAAGCTAAGAGAATTCAGCAACACTAAACCAGCTTTACAACAAATACTAAAGGAACTTCTCTAGGCAGAAAAGAAAAGGCCACAACCAGAAACAAAAATACCACAAATGACAAGGCTCACCAGTAAAGGCATATATACTGTAAAGATATGAAATCATCCATGCACAATTATGCTAGCAAAATCAGAAATCGTGAGAAAATGAGGATACAAATGCAGGACACTGGAGATGAACTTGCAATTAAGAAACCAACAACTTAAAACAATCTCATTTTTATATAGACTCCTATATCAAAGCTTCAGGGCAACTGCAAACCAAAAATCTACAATTGATACACACATAAATAAGAAAAATCAACTCAAATACAACATTAAAGATAGTCATCAAACCACAAGAGGAGAGAACAAGAAAAGAAGCGAAGAAAAAAGAGCAACAAAAACAAATCCAAAACAGTTAATAAAATGGCAATTAGAACATACATATCAATAATCACCTTAAATGTTAATGGATTAAATACCCCAACCAAAAGGCATAGACTGGCTGAATGGATACAAAAACAATATCCATATATATGCTGTCTTCAAGAGACCCACTTCACTTCTAGGGACACATACAAATGGAAAGTGAGAGGGTGGAAGAAAATATTCCATACAAACAAAAATCAAAACAAAGCTGGAGTAGCAATACTCGTATCAGACAATATAGACCTTAAAATAAAGCATATTATAAGAGACAAAGAAGGATATTACATAATGATGAAAGGATCAATCCAAGAAGAAGATACAACAATTGTAAATATATATACACCCAACATAGGATCACCTCAATATATAAGGCAACTTCTAACATTAAAAAGACAAATTGATAATAACACACACAATAATAGTGGGGGACTTTAACACCCCACTTACAGCAATGGACAGATCATCCATTCAGAAAATCAATAAGGAAACACAGGCTCTAAACAAAGCATTAGACCAGATGGACTTAAGAGATATTTATAGGACATTCCATCCAAAAGCAGCAGAATACATATTCTTCTTAAGTACACAAGGAACATTCTCTAGGATTGATCACATTCTGGGCCACAAAGAAATAGTACCTTGGTCTCTGTTGCTCACCCAATGGATATTCAGAAACAATTGTAATTAGATCAGCCATGGAAAGTTTGAATCCATTTTATTGGGCTTCCATAAATGTCAGCTGGCTAATTTTGTCTACTATCTTTTCCTTATGTATCTAGAATAAGCATTAGCATGAGTATCAAAACCCTAACAGCGACACAAAATCTATCAAATTGACTTGTGATGATTTTTATACACCTATAAGTTATATATATAAAAAAAGCAGAAAATTAAACTCAATACATTACTGCCATCAGGCCTTATTCAAAAACAAACAAACAAACAAATAAACAAACAAAGCCCTAATAGCGTGCTTGTACATCCTCAGTCCTATTCACACACACCTGGAACCCAGGGCTTTTTGTCTTTGGTCAGGTCATGAGCCACTGCCCAAGACTATTTATATTCTCACTTCTGGGTTACTTTTCCTTCCACAGAAAATGAATGGCCAGTGCACCAGTGGATGCCATGCCAATTAGCAACACTTTCTCTTTACCCCTCTTTGAAAGCCCTCCCTGAATGTGGCTACAGTGCAATGTCATTCATTTTCAGCTTGAACACACATACCAACCTGACTCATCCATAATCAAGCTTGAGCTTTCCTCCATTACCAGACCTATCATATTTGCACTCGGATTATACTGGGATTTTACCCTAGCTATTGGTCTGGCAGCTGAGAGAAGAGGTGGGTGAATGAAGATCCTGGTTTGGGGAAGAGGCATCTGCTGCCCTGGTCCAACAAGTCCCATCCCTCCCCAAAGAGACTGAGCAGATGAGAGGAGGGCTCTGAGCCACATTTTCCAGCTTCATTCCCACTTGAAGAAGTTTTGGGAAGGAGATGGCAGTTCCTGAATTGGAGGGCAACATCTCTGCAGAAATCTATCATACAGAAATTTCAGGAACTTACCAGGAAGGAGTAACCAGACATTTCAAGCTCTAGAGGTTCATGAAAAAACCTAGAGAGAGCAAAGAATCCTAGGGATGTGATCTGCTTTCCTTGCAGGACTGTGAGTGGATTGATCCCCAATACCCTCCTTACCATCTACTTTCTTGGGTTATTCTTGGTACCAGCTGTGTTAGTTTGCATCTTCCACAAATGCAGACACCAAGGCAAGATTAGATCCACAAGAGATTCACCAAGGGAAATGTCCGTGAAAGATAAAGTTGAGGGAGCAGGAGTTAGCAGAGAGCCTTCAGACCATGATGCAGATCCAATACCCATGGAAGGAGAGAAAAAAGGGAGAAGGATGTGGTAGGAAGAGTCATGGACTGCAGCTTGGTTCCCAGAATGTTTAGGTCAGGCCAGTGAGAAGTCCCTGAACACAAGTTGCACATTAGAGGAGTCATGCATCTCTTCCCCTCAAGGGCTGTTACTGCCTGGTACAGTCCAGGGGATATATGTAAGTGTAGCAGTGGATTCAAAGAGAAGGTAGCTGGGGCCATCAGTCAATCACATGTCTCATGGCAGGAGATCTGAGTAGTGTGTTTTCATAGCCACCAGACTTACAAACACCAACAAACCTTAAATACCTACTATGTGTCAAAGATATGTGCTACACACTGAGGATATAATAGTGATTAAGATAGACATGGTTTCTGGGAGTTCCTGTTATGGCTCAGTGGGTTAGTATCCATGAGGATGGGGGTTCAATCCCCGGTCTTGCTCAGTGGACTAAGATTCTGGTGTTGCTGCAAGTTGTGGTGCAGGTCACAGATGCAGCTCAGATCTGTGGCTGTGGTGTAGGCTGGCAGCTGCAGCTCTGCTTCGACCCCTGTCATGGGAACTTCCATATGTGGCAGGTGCAGCCCTTAAAAAAAAAAAAAAAACGACATAGTTTCTGTTCTCAAAGTCTAATGGGAAATATTAACAGGTATTTGTAATATGTAAAAAAGTATGTCATATACGTAATAATAAAATAAGCTATATGTTAATACATTAAATATAAATATATTATCCTAAATGAGGTGATATATTATATATAATATACATTAAAATATAATTGCAAGCCAAAATAAGTGTTCAAAAGTAAAGGCGCACAATTTTATGGATATGGAAAACAAATTAACCTGACATCAGACATGGATCGGCGGTCTTAGGGACAAAGCCTAGACGGCTTCCAATATCTAATGGCTGAGTAGAGGAGGTGGATAAGGCTAAGATAATGATAAGGATAAGGGAAGCTGCCAGAGAGACAGGACAAGTTGGGAGATTAATTGAAGATTATGAAATTACTCAAACCTGGTGAGGAGGTTGTATCAAGAGGGGAGAGTGTTTGTGCCAAATGCAGCTGAGAAATCACATACCAAAAGAAATATATATATATATATCTCCACTGGATGGGCAAGTAAAACGAGCATATCCACTGGATTGAGCAACATCAGGGAGATCATCAAGGTCTACCTGGATGGATTCAGGTGTGGGTGGAGAGGTGGGGATGTAAACCAGACTGGAGATGGTTAAGAGAGGAAATAGAAACAATGAGTATAGAGAACGCTATTCAAAAATTGTCATCGATGGAGTTCCCGTCGTGGCTCAGAGGTTAACGAAACTGACTAGAAACCATGAGGTTGCGGGTTCGATCCCTGCCCTCACTCAGTGGGTTAAGGATCCGGCGTTGCCATGAGCTGTGGTGTAGGTTGCAGATGAGGCTCGGATCCCGCGTTGCTGTGGCTGTGGCGTAGGCCGGCGGCTACAGCTCCTGTTAGACCCTTAGCCTGGGAACCTCCATATGCCGCGGGTGCGGCCCTAAATAAGGCAAAAAGACAAAAAAAAAAAATTGTCATCGAGAGTGTTAATTACACCTATCATTGTATGTGTCTGAGGAAGTACACATTGTGCTTCTATTGCTCTATGTGTGGTTCTGGAAAAAGAAAGAAAGAAAGGCTCTCAGTAGATCTTTCTATCCAACTTGGTGGTTTGAGCTTCACTTTATGATTAGTTCAAAGTTAATGGAATGCAGAGCTTTGAAGGGGTAAATCTCAAGTGCTAACATAGATACACACATTCACTCGCACACACATGCACAAGCACATGCACATTTTAAGAGGTTTATATACAAGCTCATAACTCTTTCTGGACATCAAATGGCTCTTTATATAGCCTCCATTTTGATGACCTAAGTATACTACAAATTAAATAGAAACATAAGGATTAGATTTCCCTCGAAGTACCAAGGCTTTGAGAAAAGCAAGAGGAAAGAAAGAAATGCCTGGATGATCACATTGTGGTTTTTCCCTTTCCTTCATGACTCCTAATCTGAAAATTCATAGTCTTAGAAAGCATGCCAAACCCATGTGACATCAGCCACCACATTCCACTAACGCCCTACCCTGAAGCATCTCTGTGCTGTCCTCTGCAGGCAAGAAGGAAGTGGGATGACAGATCCATGTTCTCATGTATTAATGCGTAGAAGCAGAGCCTCGCAGACTGGCTGGATTCTTAAAGGAAAGAATTCAGACACAACACTCTGTTTTAATGTGAGAGTTGTGTATTCGTGATGAATGGGAGGTGACCAAGACCGGATAAGAACAGGACCACCTTGTACTTCTCAAGCTCATTTGCGTTACACTGTGGTAATGGAGAGCTCTTGTTTTAGCCTGGTTAGTACACACTTTCCCCTCTAGTGTAGATTCCCCATGGGAATGTCCATGCAGTTAAGGCCCCCAGTGCATAAGTGAAACAGACACTGCCAATCAAGCAACACATCCCACCAGACAGCAGTAAGTTCAGAGATGGGCAAGTGACAAGTGATAGGCAATCAAAGAAGTGAGTCTATCCAGGTCTTTTGTTGGGATTACTGGGAAAAGAGGAGCTCCCTTTCTGCTGTACTTCAAGCTGGGAGAATGGTATGTAAGTCTGGAACAATTGATGCCATCTTGTCATGTCATAATGAAGGGGAAACCTGCCTGAAATTGGAGCTCATATAGGGCAAAGCAGGAATGAAGAGTGAACAGAATAAAACTGTCTTCAATATATCCTTTGAACCCTTGGATGCATCCACATCTAAATTCAAATCTACTGGAGCTCCCATCATGGCTCAGCGGGTTAAGAACCCAACTAGTATCGATGAGGATGCAGGTTTGATCCCTGGCCTTGCTCAGTGGATTAAGAATCTGGTGTTGCCATTAGCTGTAGTGTGGGTTGGAGACACGGCTTGGATCCAGCGTTGCAGTGGCTGTGGCGCAGGTCAGCAGGTAGGCTGATTTGACCCATAGCCTGGGAACTTCCACGTACCATATGCAACCCTAAAAAAAAAAAAAAAAAAAAAGGAAAAGAAATTCAAATCTACCTTTTCACTTATCCTGCTGAGTTAGGATTCAGCTGCTTTCAGCTGAGTGCTGATTGAATCAGCCTTTTTTCGAGGTTCCCAAAATATTACGAGCTATCTATTATTTGTGGAAACTATTTCCTTCACTTTACCCAGGGATTAAAGATGACAGACATTCTTCACATTTGGGTAGTGCTTCCAGAAAGCCTTCACCAAGGGTGGATACTCAAAGTGGCCATCTTACTTATTATAACCAGCATCTGTCCAACAGCTGTTCCAGCTGGTCCATCACCATGCTATATAGACTGATACATATTTTGGATATCACCTTTGCTTTCACCTATAGTATCCCTTTTATAACACAAACAAAAGTGGGGGCAGACAAAAGAATGGTCCACAAAGGTCATTTTATAGATGAGCAAGATAAGATTCTGAAGCAACTGCTCCAAGCTAATCGATGGGCAAACCTGGGTTGGTTGGAGGTTGGAAATTTTGTTCCAAGGCTCTTTGCATCTCACTGAGATTTACACAGAAGATAAAGTTACATTATATTTTCCCCTTATTATTTCTCAGAAACTAGGCTAAAGAATTTACATGCATTGAATACTTACAACAAAATTCAGGAGGTAGGTTTTATTATCCTGTGCCTTTTTCATTTAAGGAATGTGACATTCGATGAGGTTAAGTTCATTTTTCTAGGCAGTGGCAAAGCCAGGATTTGAACTCAGATCTGCCTACTCTACAAAATCACATGGCTCCTACTCTCAAGATTCTAGTTGTAGAATCCAGACATGCAAAACATCATTAATCATAAGCTAAAAAAATATGCTTGATGTGATTATATTCAGATAATATATGCTACATGAGGTCAAGAAAAGGAAAGGTCAACTGAGTTTGTGTCACCAGGAAAAACTACGTGGTAATAGGATATCAAATCACAACTATTTGTGATTTTTATGCTATGGCTACCTTGTAGAAACTTGACGGCCTACATTAAATCTTGAATGATGAATGGCAATTAGTTAGGTAAAGACAAAGGGATTCTGGGTAAAAAGGTCAGCACTTAAAAGCATATAAGTATGAGGAAAACCTAGAATGTTCAGGAAAAAAAGCCAGTCTTCCTATGTCAGGGGTGGTAAATCAGCTTTATTTCATGAACCATGCTGCATCAATTAAGAATAGTTGCCCGGAGTACTGTGTTGAGGACAATGATGATGCAACTGGATAAGAAGTCAAAGCGAAGACGGCTTAGTGATGTCTGCCATGGACACCAGATTGGAACCTGGTTGCCCAAGTACCATATATATTCCTTTATAAGATGCAGAGTCCACGGTATACTAAAGAATGAGAAAGCAAGAGTGCTGAAGGGCTATCTTAGGATGTATCACAGAGAGCTATTTTCTGTGAGGATATGGACATTGGACTTGATTTAATGGGTAAGAAGGAGCAATTGTGAGCTCTTGAAAAAGACAGTCTCCAAATAAAATTTGAACTATAGTATGTAGAATAAACTAGAAGGCAGTTATATGAAATTTGCCTCCTGGGCATTCACAACAACTTCTGAACTTGATATTCTTCTCATAGAGCTAGTCATTAGGTATCAAAATGACACTTTCAAAAGAAGAAGTAAATTATTTATATATTCACTATTGAGTGAAAGCTCAAGCTAGAAGTAAGCAAGCCCCTGGCTTTTACCACAGCTGTGGGATTGGCTAATAAAATCCCAAATATCACTTCCACAACCCTGGCTTCTCAATGGTCAGTGGGACATTGAACTGCACTCTTGGATATGATGTTCCACCGAGGAAAATTATGTCACCAAAGACCAAGGTCTGACCTGACCTCATCACACAGGTCAGCATCTCGTGACAGTTTATAATCACCGTTACTCAGATCTACTGGGCACCTACTATCTTCTAGTATAAGCCTTACTTTACATTTTTGTTTCAGTTTATCCTCACAACAACCCTAATAAGCACCGGTGTGCCCATTTTTCAGATGAATAAACCGAGGCCTAGAAAGGGATATAAATTGCCCAAGGTGGAACTGAGAGAAATGGAGGTCTACCATTGCCAAGGCTGTGCCCTTTACCATTACCATCCTGTAGGCCGTGCCTCTACACACATGGGCTCCAACAAAGTATATTCCTACTGACATCAGAGCACACAAACCACAGTCAAGCCCATGTGAGAGCCTGGGGGACTATGAATTCTGTCCCATTCCTTTCCCAGACAACATTAACAACCAAGCCACAAGAACCTGGAAATTAATTTCTATTAACCACACACCCCAAAATACCTACTGTCAAGAAAGAGGATCAGGAGCGTCTCACCTCCCAAGAACATCATTTCCAGGGCCCATAGTAAATATGTCTGGAGTGGTAAATACATTTCTGAAATTGGGAAAAATAAATCCACGTATCATGATTGAGGTTGAGCCTTTAGTTTCCCAAGATCCACAAACCCTCCTGGAAGCCCGAGGGGGGGGGGGTTTGTTTGTTTGTTTGTTTGTTTGTTTGCAATTTTCTGAGGCATCTAAAACTCCCAGTTTCTAGTCTGGGTCTCTGCTCTTATGTGTTCAGTTTAGAATGGAACCAGAAAATAAAAACAAAAACTCCACATGCACTTAATGCCATATTTTAAATACATCTCTGAAAAGTTGTGTGGTGACTAGAAACCCTCTCATTCTTGTCCAAGAAGCCCTTGTTTATTTAACTGATACATAATAAGTCCATTTGCTTTTACCTTTAACCCCTTAAAATGCTCTGTGGTTTTCATAGATTTCCGTTTCACATGTACAGTGATACCCACTTCCATTTGCATTATATATAAGAGCTTATACTTTCCATCACACCTGTATTGTTTTTTCAGTAAGAATCCATTTCAGGGTACTTCAGAGATGAGTCGAATCTCTCTCCAAAAGCTAAAGAAGTTATTTCTCCTGTCTTTATTTGGATCTGTGCAATGGGATTACTGTATAATATCATGGAGGTGTAACACCTGTGAAATATTTATTTGAAGAACAAAGATTCCTATGGTTCAGTTTCTAGTGCCCATCTCTGTATTGATCAGGATAGGATGAATTTTGCTGCTGTAACAAACAACCCCCCAGTTTCAGAGTCTTAAAACGGCAAAGCTCTATTTCTCATTCACACTACATTGCTATTGTAGGTCAACTGGGGGCTTTGCCCCCAGTGTCTTCCCTCTGGTACCCAGCTGACAAAGCATCCAACATCTAGCACCTTGCTGGTCACCATGATAGAGAGAAAGACAGATATGATAAATTGCATACCGGCTCTTAAAACTTCTACCCTGAAATGACATTTAATTTCCATTTCCATTTTGTGGCCAAAGTCATTTGGCCATGGCCATTCCTAACCCCAAACTTCAGGGGAGTGCAAACCCTCTCAAAAAAGCTCTGGAAATACTGAGCAGCATCAATGACCTCCACTATCACCACATTCCACTCCCTGTGAGGAAGGTATGCATGACGATAGTGGGGATAGCTCTCTTTATTGACTGTTTCCTATAGGCAGAGATGAGTTTAAACAGTTTGCACATATTGTCCTACCTTTTAGGACAGCTCTATGAGATCGACAACTACACCCCTCCTTAAAGACATGCAAATTGAGGAACAGGAAATTGGAGTCACCTGCCCAAGGCCACCTAGCAAGTAAAAGGCTGGGCTGAGACTTGAACCCAAGTAGGTAGCCTAGCTCCATATTTTGTCCTCCTAACAGGTCTGCATTAATGCCTTCCAGTGCTATTACTGCTAGCACTACTAATACCCCTCTCTTAGTCTAGTTTGCCTTATCTATGCAAAGATAATAATTCCTCTGTGATTCTTGTGGTGGGTTACTTGACAAAGTAAAGCAAAATTTCTCCCTAACATATAGTCTTACCATACACTCTCTGGTTTGATGGACACTTAGAATCAACAGAATGGAAAAACAATTTACAGAATGGGAGAAAATATTTGCAAACCACGTATCTGATAAGGAGTTAATGTCCAAAATATACAAGGAATGCATCCAACTTCATAGTGTGAATAAACAAATAAATAAAGAAATAAATGCCAGTTAAAAAATGGACCAAGTACTTGAATAGACATATTTTCCAAAGAAGATAGGCAAATGAACAACAGATACTGAGAACGTGCTCAACATCACTAATCATCAGGGAAATTAAAACCAGAACCACAATAAGATATCACCTCACACCTGTTGTGATGGTGATTATTAGAAAGACGAGATAAAAAGTGCTGATGAAGATGGAAAGAACATTTGCGCACTATTGGTGGGAACACAAATTGGTGAAGCCACTAGGGAAAACAGTATGGTGTTTCCTCAAAAAATTAAAAAGAGAGCTATCATATGATTCAGCAATTTCATTTCTGGGCATATGTCCAAAAGAAACAAAATTACCTGCCCTCCATGTGTGTTACAGCATTATCCACAATAGCCAAGACATTTAAATGTCCATCAACATTTGAAAACATGGAAAATACATTCAATGGAATATTATTCAGCCTTAAAAAAGAAGGAAATGCTGCCATTTCCAATAACATAGATGAACCTGGAAGACATCATGTTAAGTGAAATGAGCCAGACAAAGACAAATAGTGCATGATCTCAATTACATGTAGAATCTTTTTTAGAAAGTTGAACTCTTAGAAACAAAAAGCAGAATGGTCATTACCGGGAACTAGGGAGAGGTTGACAAAAGGGCACAAGCTTTCATGTATAGGATGAATCTGATCTGAGGATACAATGTATAACATGGTGACTACAGTTAATAATACCATATTGTATAACTTAAAATTTCATAGGATAGTAGAACTTGTGTTCCCACCCAAAATAAACACACAAAAGACCCAAACATAAAGGATAAATATGTGAGGTGATGGATGTGTTAATTAATTTAGTGGTGGAAATCCTTTCACAGTGTATACTATATCATATCATCACATTGTACATTTTGAATATATTACAATTTTGTCAATTAAAGCTCAATAATGCTGAAAAAAGGACCATAATTTTAAGTCAGAATTTTTATATCAATCTTTTGGTTAAGGTAAAAGAAATAACCTATTTCAGCCAGCTATGCAACTGTACAAGCCAGAAACTTACTAATTATTCTTGATACCACCGTTGTCCTTACACCCCACCTCCTCCATCACCAAGTCTTTGCAACTTAACTTCATCTCTCATTCGCTTCTTCCCAGCCTCACATTTGCCTAGTCCAAGCCACAATGCTCTTCTGCCTAAGCTATTGTAATGCTCCCCTCCCCCGAAACTGGCCTTCCAATCTCCACGCTTACCCCAGTAACCTCTCCACCCTGCAGCCCAACAGCCACATCTGACCACGTCACATCTTTAGTGTGCCTGAGCCCCTGGATCCAGCAGTGTCCGAAGCCAGCTACCCTTAGATGTTTCAGTTCCTTTTCTGTTTCTTGCAGTGAATTCACTCCAGCTAATATTTAGCCCTTTCCCTACCATCCTGGACACCCCTTAGTAATCTGTATACCCCAAGGGGCTCATCCAATGCCCAGCATCTATTAGACATTTACCGCACATTGGCCGAAATGAGTTGATCTGGATGATATTCAGTGTCCTGTTCTCGATAGAAATAGAGCCTTGAAAGGAGGCTTGACTTTGTTTTGAAAAACCCACAAAATGTCACTGCACCAAGATGCAAAAGTCAGACCTAACAGCTGACAAGCAAGTTGTGTCACTAGTCCTCGTCTCCTCCATCCAGTGGTTCTTAGGAATAGTTTAGAGAGTTTCTCACTGCCTTAAATGTGGTTTTGCTTACTTACTTCCCAACCCCCAGGAAAGGCTCTCATCTCATGGGCCTCTTTCTTTTTCCAGCCTGGGAAAAAAAAAAAATGTGTGTGTAAAAATACTGTAATTACTGGATCTGATTTTCATTTGAACTTTTCCTCTCTGACATGACTGCAAAGTTCTCTTGTAGATGGTAGCAAACAAGGCCCCAATGTGTGTTTGCAATAGAGAATCTGTTTGTCTGTGTGTGTGTGAGAGAGAGAGAGGGAGAGGGAGAGGGACAGAGAGAGAGAGAGAGAAAGAGAGAGAGAAGAGTTTGTGTGGGTGTATTGCAGGGCAGGGGGATGTTTATGTATATCTATATACTAATATATTTAAATTAGTGTATGAAGGAAATTGGCACGTGTGGATGCGTGAATAAATGTGTATGTAAGGGAGTGTGTTTGGGATATATGTATATATATGTTGTATGTATAAGTGTGAGTGAGTGTATATGTGTGAATAAGTAGGAGGTCAGGAGTCAGCCGGGGGTGTCCTTTTGTATGTGTTCACATGTGAGTGAATGTGAGTGTGTGCATGAGTGCATAAGTTAGCAAGAGCTTTCCAAGCCAGAGTGGCATTTGAAAAGATGTGCTAAGTGCCAAGCAAGAGGAGAGGACATGTAGCAGGTAACATAGTGTGAGGAGGATGAGGAGAAAGTCATGGGGGCTGGAGATAGAGAGACCTCGGTTTTCCAGCCAAGAGGTGCTCATGTGGGAAAGCAGGGATGACAATGACTGAGAGTGGGAGGGCTCAGCGTCCACCTCGGAGAATAAAAATCATAGAGTTATGCCTATTATAGTCTGGACAAATCTGTGAAGAGACCAGTTAGATGTGAGAAACTCAGAACCAGAGGTTTATTTTTCATGAAAGATCCTAGAAATTTTGTAGAGAAAGAGGTGCCTAAAATGGCAGTGGGCACTGTCTTATTTAGAATGTAATGATGCAGACCAAGAACTCCAGAGCTGGGCTTTGCAGGCTTGAATTTAGGCTCTGCTGAATCATCTTAGTTAACTAACCTTTCCCTGACTCAGTTTACTGATCTGTAAAATGAGAAATATCCTAAGAATTTGTCTCTCAGGGCTGTTAATGACAATGGTTGGGTGAGTTCATAAATAAGAGCCTAGAATAATGTCTGGATATTTAAGTGTTCATTTTGTCATCATCTCTGTCACCATCATCAACACCTCCCCAGCATCAAGCAAAGTGCTGCATATAAATATAATGAACATCTTATTATCTAAATCTGATGAATGAATGAAAGAATGAATGAAGTAGTTTTGCATTGTTATCAGACTTTCCTTCCTGAGGCCTTGATACATATTATATCCTCTGCCCAGTGCACTAGCACTCTTTTTCTGACTCCTTGCAGCCCTCCCTTGGCTTAACTATGTTACACCCATCTTTTTGGTTCCCCGTGAAACTTAATTTGCTACAGGGAGCCTACTCTGACCTCTCCTATCCTCCCAGACATATATGGCCACACAGATCCTTGTACCCTTTCTTGCTCTGTAAATACTTATTCAATGTCTGTCCTCACTACTTGGCTGGATATCCCTGAGGTCAGAAACTTTTTCTCTTCTGTTCACAGCAGTGAAACCAATACTTGGTACATAGAAAATGCTCAATACATTTCGGGTGGCTGGCTGGATGGAAGATACAGCAGGCAGTGCTACCAGGCTTTTTTTTTTTTTTTTTTTTTTTTTTTTTTTTTTTTTTTTGCTTTTTAGGGCCTGGAAGTTCCCAGGCTAGGGGCTGAACTGGAGCTATAGCTGCTGGCCTACACCACAGCCATAGCAATGCAGGATCCAAGCCACATCTGCAACCTTCACCACAACTCATGCCAATGCCAAATCCTTAACCCACTGAGCAAGGCCAGAGATCAAACCCGCATCCTCATGGATACTAGTCAGATTCGTTTCTACTGCACCACAATGGGAACTCCTACTCAGGCTTATTATGCACATGAGTCAATTGGGAATTGGATGCAATTGGGAATCATGTTAAAAAGCTGGGACTCTGCATTTCTAACTAGCTCCAAGTGATGCTAATGTTGCTGGTCCACAGGCCATACATGAGTAATAGGGTCCTAGAGTATCTACTTGTTTGAGGATTTAGAAAATGTAATTATTTGCATGCCATACAAACATGGGTATATGGGGAGTAGAATGCAAAGTTCACATGAACTTTTTAAATAAATCCAAGGCTTTGAAGACATTTAGACCTGCCTCCCCAGGACCATCAGAGATTCTTACCCACACTTCTCTGATAACCATTCAGTTCCTTGAGAAGAATAGTTTGAGAATTCCTGCCCAACCCAATATCTCAATTCTTGAACAAGTCACAATGAGACAACCCAGGGCCAGTCTTAGAAATAGAGAAGCCACTTCATACAATGTTTTCAGGTTACCAGGAAGAATTTTTCCCCAAAAAATATCTCCTTCCAGTCCAAAGGAGGTCCTAAAAGGGCTGAAAGTTTCAACTAAAAGGACACTGGCTTCTACTGCCAAGCCCCTGCCCACTTGATTTCCTTTCAGTGAATGGTCCCTATGTATTTCCAGATACTGCCCCACTGCCCATGGCCTCTCCTGGCCTGGTCCCTCAGCCCTCCCTTCAGTCCTGTGAGCATCTCTAATGAACTCTCTATTGGCTTGAGCAGGCCAGAGTTGGTTCTGTTGCTTCAGAGCTATACAGTCCAACCAATACTTTATCATTTGGAAAAATGCATTAGTTCCCAATCCACAAAACAAAACTGATAAGAAGATAAGTAAGAATAAGTTACAAGCAACCTAATTGATAGCAATATAAGATCACTTGAGTGAATTATGGGATATTCATAGAGTATCATGTACCCATTGAAATTAGTATAGAAATCTCACAAACATAATGTTGAGTAAAAGACACTATACCCAGAAAAGTACACACTTATGTGACTCTGTTTGTATACAGTAGAAAACAGTCACAACTAATCTGTGCTATCAAAGTCAGGATAAACTATTCTTCTCCGGGTCATTGAGACTGGAAAACAAGCTGACATGTCCTGTTTCTTGACCTGGGTATTGTTTCCAAAGAGGTATTTACTTTGTGAAAATTCACTGTACTCTGCTTTTGTGATATGTGTATTTCTTCTGTATGTATATTATAGTCCAAGGGGGAAAAAATTTAATGATGAAAAGAGTAGTATTTAAATTTTGTTTCTTAGAGAGCCATGTGGAATTCTTCATTGAACACCACATTAGGGAAAGGGCCCCCAGAGCAGAACAGTGGAGGCCAGGCAAATAAGACTCAAGGATTCCAAACCATAGTGAATCCAGAGCAATTCCATTCATTTTTCTTTTTATATACTAGGGGATGAGGAAGGGGAATGTGCTAGGGAAGGGTTCACTGTACCTGCAATGTTGTGTTCAAATAAGTATTGTGAGAGAGAACAGATTCCAAGCTCTATTTTCTGTTTTAATTATCAATCTCTCCCCATTCTCCTGGGAGCTGAGACCTCCATGACTGGGACCAGATTTGATCCATATCCAGAATCTAGCACAGTGCCGGGCTAGTAGTCCATGCTAACAAATAATCACTGGGTGACTGAGAGAACTAACATGGTAAAGTCCGGTTCTTTGAAACTTGGAGCTCCTAGATCGAGACTTGCCTGAAGCCATTCCTACGGCTAAACTTTCAATTACATTGAATTCTCTTTTGTGTGAATCCAGTTCCAGGTGGGTCTGTTCACACTCATACTTGAAAGACTACAAATAGCTGCTGCCCTTTAATCACTTTGTGCCTCAGTTTCCTCCTTTGTCATACTTGTAAGAACACATGAGGAAGAGAGGAATTGTTAAAGCATAGACTCAGCTGCAAGACCTTGGGTGAGTCACTTTACTGCCCCCGAGCCCCAGTTTCTTCATTTATAAAATGAGGACAGTGCCTACCCGATGAAGCTGTGGGAGGTATTCAATGAGATCATAACGGCAAATTCCACACAGCATCCAGAACATACTATCTAACACTCACTCAATGTTGACAGGACATGAAGCTCATTTCCCCAGCCCACCTCATTAAGATTTCATACCTGTCAGATGAGTTAAGGCCCTAGGAAAGCACTTTCCTGATATTATAGGTCATTATTATTAGCAAGGTAAACTGATTTACAGAAACAGAGCAGAAATAAGGCCAAGGGGAAGCAAGATTGTTCTGGAAATCAAACCAGGGAAATGAGACAAGCACAAGTGTTGTTGTTTAGGGCAAGAGAAAGGCTGGTGCAAAGCGGAAGAGAAGATAAGTATTTTCCAGCTTCAAATGAACTGTTTCTCCCCAATTCCATTCAGAGAGGAAAGTGCAGTCAGACATAATCAAAGGCTGACAAAGAGCAAAATATTCCTTCTGGTAAACACACTCATCTCTCCAGACTCACCTGAAACATTTTCTGCTTTGTGAGAGAAGCTCTTATGAACTCAGAGCTGCAAAGAATCACCCAGTAAGCAACTGTTCCAAGCTGAGAAAAGGCTACCCAGCCCTGGACAGTAGGAGCCCAAAGCGCTGGCCTGGGTGTCATGGAAGGTGGCCTTGAACCTGCTGCCAGTCAATGTGCTAACAGAGGTGGCACCATGCAAGTCACGAGCCACAGATGGCGCTTCTCCAATCAAGGGAAGCACAGTGGCAGGGGTGAACTGAGGCTTCTCTCCAGAAAGAGAGGAGGGACAGATGCCTGCTGCTATTTTTTTCATTGTTTTATGCATAATTGTCCAGCTGCCATCATGGTGGCCTGGGGGGGGTGTGAGGGTCTCCGTCAGCATTGGCCAGAAGAAAAATAACACAAGCCCCAGGTATAATTTTTTACCTTTCTTGTAACCATATTCAAAAGGCGGACTGGGCAAGAGGAGCCCAGGAATCTTCATTTTATCAAGAACTCCCTTCCTTAGATGATTAAGATGCAAGTGATGCTTTTTTTTTTTTTGAAACACTTGTCTAAGGCAACACTGCCCAACAGCCTTTTCTGCAGCCACAGCAAAGTTCTATATCTGTGCTGTTGAATGAAGTAGCCACTACCCACATGTGGCTACTGACCACTTGAGATGAGACTAGTGAAACAGAGAAAGTGAAATTTTCATTTTACTTAATTTTAATATAAATAGCCACATAGGACTAACGGTATAATGAGCGCTTCTTACATTAATAGAATTCAGGGCAGTGAACTCCCAGCTGAGGAAACTTTGACTCCTTCCAGACTTCTTTGTACATGATTACTCATTGCCCACAATTGAGTAAGTTTGAAGAGACATATATATTCTATATATATACACATAAGATAGATACAGGCACACACATATATGGAGATAGGCAAGTAGGTAGATAGACAGATGGATGGATGGATGGATGGATGGATGGATGGGTGGAGAGATAGATAAGATAGATGATGGATAGATAGATAGATAGATAGATAGATAGATAGATAGATAGATAGATAGATTTTTTCCTAAACATGAATTTACCAGTAATTATTATTTAATTATTCCACATCCATCAGAGTCTCTTGCTCGATATTTACCACTACCAGAGTACTCCAGCTCTTAGTATAGAAGTCAGTTAAGGCTAACAGATGCCCATGAAAAGTCTCTTCAAAGAAAAACTTAAACTTTTTTTAATCTTGTACACCAAACCCTTTATGTGCAGGACTCCCTCATAGAGCCCAGCTTCCTAGAGTTCACAGAGGTCACTGGAAATGAGCTTTCACACGGCTCAAAGGCGAGCAGAGAGTCCTTTCCTGTTTGACTTTGATCAAGACCTTCTCAACTAGGGACATCAGTTTTCCCACCTGTAAAATGGTGGCTCAAGGATCCTTTGAATTTTAAAATTCTTATTTAAAATAACACAATTGATCTATGCACACTACAGTGGCCATGATTTGTATATTTATGAAGTGAATAAAAGCAAGTTTCCCATTTTTAGAATAGGCAGATGATAGATGATAGATTGACTGATTAACACATGGATATACACACAACAGATGGTAATATAGAAAGATATACACAAAAAGGAAAAGTCTAGAGGTGTATGCACTGGCATGTAATCAAAGGTTAAGAAAAGAAGCAGCCACTGGGTAGCATATGATTAACATCTACTGTCTTCCCCATCTTCGGGTAACTACATCTGATTTCCCCTCTCCCTCTTCAGTCCATGTGATTTGGATGGAGCTGACTCTACTTCCCCTCCCCAGCTCCAGTAATGGACAAGTGAAGACTGGCCAATAAAAGAACAACATCCCTTAGGCCGGCTGGTCGAGCCATGACCCAAGCCACCCAATCAGAGTCAATGCAGGACCTTGCCTAGAGTTATAAGCAAAGACCTCTCTTTCCTCTGGGAGCAGGTAAGTCTGGAAGTGCCGTGGGGCCACCTGTAGGCTAGACAGGAGAGGCTGTCTAAGCAGGACCCTATCCAGGAGAAACAAAGCTGAGGGTTTGAGGGAAACAGCGGCTAAAGGTCTGCTTTGAAGCTCTGGACCCAGCTGTAGGTGAAGACATCTCTACTCTGGACCTTGTATCCTAGTAAGTCAACAGATTCCTCTTTGATGCTGAAGCCAGGTGGTCTTGGCAGTGACTTGCAGACTTCATTAATGCACCGTTGGCATTGGCTGGTAGGGTAAGAGGATGATGTCCTTTTTGAATTCCAGGGACTTCTATTTTTGTTCAATTTTTTTCATGAGTGTGAATTTTAAAAATACTTTTTAAGGAGGTATATATATGTGTATGATTAGGGCACTTTGCTATACAGCAGAAATTCATAGAATATTATAAATCAACTATACTTTAATAAAAAAATGTTAAATACCTTTAAAAAATACTTTGATGTCCTTGGTCTTGATAATAAACAAAAAGCACCTGTGTCAAGCTCTTGCTGTGGCTCAAACACTAAACTGTGCACTTTCCATGCATTATCTCATCTAATAGTTCTCAGCATATAAGTCTTTTGCCTCGTTGGTCAGGTTGTTTTTTCCCAGGTACTTGATTTTTGGGGGTGCAATTTTAAAAGGTACTGTATTTTTGTATTCCTTTTCTAGTACTTCATTGTTAGTATACAGAAATGCGACTGATTTCTGAATGTGAATCTTATATCCTGCTACTCTGCTGAATGCGTTGATCAGTTTGAGTAGTTTTGGGGTTGAGTCTTTAGGGTTTTCTATATATGGTATCATGTCATCTGCATACAGTGACAATTTTACCTCTTCTCTTCCAGTTTGGATACCTTTTATTTCTTTTGTTTGTCTCATTGCTGTGGCTAGGAATTCCAATACTATGTTGAATATAATAGTCACTTTCATCCTATAAGATAGGTACTGTTGTGATGACTTTGTAGATGGGGAGGCTGGGAAAGGCTAAGCCACTGTTGAAGGTCACACAGCTAATAAATAGGGAGAGTGGACCAGGACTCATGTCTGCCAGTCTGTAAAGATCTTGTTGGATGCTTTCTTTATTTGTGTTTAGAGGTAAGAACACATGACACAAAAGGATTCTTAATAAAGTTCCGTCTCACACATGAGAATACCAGCTCCGGTCAGGAACCTTGTTCATTACTGAAGACCCAGCACCTACCACAGTGCCTGACTACGGGTGCCTGGCACAGACTTTTGCTTAACAAGCAAATGAATGAATGAATGAGGATGTGATATGTGAGACTTGAGGAGGCCCAGGTATATAAAACACCCGTTTCAGGCCAGCATCTAAAGCATTCCTTCCAGCTTCATCAGGGATGTATCTTAACAGCTCAGGCATGCTTTCCAGTTGAAAACATTCATTTAATTAGCAGGCATTTTCCAAAACGGATGTGCCTTTCTCAATCACTGTGTCTGTGGCGGACATTTGTTGAAAAGGTGCCCCCTTCCCCCAGACATCAAAGCTTACGCTTGCAGACCTTTCTCCCCCAATTACTTCCATTGGAGAAGGACAGCCAGGCAGACGGGCAATTGGTCACAACATGCAAGATGTTTTCCCTTTGCAGAAAAGATGCTTGTGGGGTAAGGTCCTTTGAGGGGAGGGAGAAAAATCTGTGTCTTTGTTTAATCTGTGTCTTTACAAATGTTTCTTTTGCCAGCATGGGCTGCTCACCGTGACTGGCCAAAAATCATTTCTCACTGAGATCTAGCTTCCTATCCCAAGAATGATATCAAGAACAGTCTTTAAGATACGGTTTCATTGGGTTTGTTTTATCTCTTCCCGATTTTTGTGGCTACTTGGATATGCATTCTGGCTCTTGTGTCTGCCTTACAGGTTATAGCTCGGTTTGAGTAGAAACTCTGTACCTTCTTCTCTCTTGAGTCTCTGTATCCCAGAGCCTGGGACACTGGTGGACATGGAGTAGAGACGGCACCGATATTTTGGAAAGATGATGCTCCTTAAGAAAACACAATTCTCCAAATCCACTGAGCTACAGTTGGAGTTGGTTGAATCAACCTCTTGCCCTAAACTCTTCCATAGCTCCCCACAGCAATCTGGATGATGAGCTTTAGCATGGCTCACAAACCTCAATTCTGCCTACTCTCTCACTTCGGCTCTGCCCTTCCGGAACCGCAGCTGGATAACTTATTTGCAGCTTCCAGCATCCTGCTTCCCCACATCACCACCAGCCCTTTTGTACATCCTCTTCCTGCTCCCTGAAACTCTCTGTCCCACCTTCTCCGCCTTGTTCCTTTAACTCAGCATCAGGTCTCAGCTTTGAGGTCACCTCCTCCAGGAAGCCTTCCCTGCTTCTTCCCTGCACCCACACTGAAAGAATTGAATCAAGTGTGCTGCCAATCACCGTCACAGCTTACCTCCTCCAGCACTGATGGTGATACTATAAATGCCCATGTATTTCTCTATCACTCTCACCAGACCTAAATCCCTTAAGTGCCAAGTCTCAGATTCTGGTAGATATTAAGCCTTCAACGAACAGTTGAGTGAACAGGATAAAACATAAACGAGGTGGGGGCAGGGGAGAGGGAGAGTATGGCATCCAGGTAGAAAGCATCTGAATTTTCCTTATTAAAACTCTTGGGTTAACAGAGTGCTGCACATGATTGTGACAGTGGTCATATTCCAACCCTTATCCCCAACCCCTGGGTGCACAAAGACTGAATCTTCCTTAACATGGTCCCAACCAGGAAATCAACTTGGACCCGCGAGGTAATTCCAGCCAAACGAGTCTGGTTATGATTCCCCAAGCAAGCGAAGTTTGCCCCACGACCTGACCTAGAGAGTTTGGCTTCTGAGACAAGCCACTCCACGTGAACCTTCAAACACATGAAGACAGTTGAGAGGAGAGGGAAAGTAAAAGACAAGATGATAGAGATGCTTGGATGGAAATGCTATCTCTGCTTGACTTTGGGTTCTGGTTATACTCCTGCCCAGCATTGGCCAAAATACCAGGACTCGATATAAAGATATGGTGCAAAATAGGGTAAGACTTAAAAACTGGAAAAAAAAGTATTTTTCCTCCAAATTTCATAGTCACAGGGGAAACTCCATTTTACCCTTGGTTAGCTCTGTCCGACACGGTGCTTTAGCAGGTAAGTGGGCTTTGGTATTCTGCTCTGAGAGTGCTGCTGCAAAGCTCACGGCTAAACAGGAATTATTGGTTCTCTCGGCCTCCACATTTGTGAAAGCTTTTTGGGGACAGTAAGTTTATACTTCTGTTTCTCAGCACCTCAAGTCTCTCTTCCCTGGGCTATCACTCTAAGGAAAGTGCAAGAGGAATCCAGGCTCAGCAGGTGTTCCTCTTAACAGAAGAACCCGTTTTTTACCTCAAAATGGGTGCTTGAGAACCATGTGTAGACATCCTAATTGGATGCATGCTCTCCCAGGCCTTTGAACTCTATCTTTGCATCTTTGAGGCTGTGTGATCTTGAGCAAGTGAACTAACCCTTCTGAAACTTGCCTGTAAAGTGGAATTTTAAATACAGCTCTCTCATGAAGAGATGAAGATCTCTTTGGGTGAAGACGAAATGAGATGGCAGAGGAAAAGCACCAAGCATGTCTCCTGGCTTCCACGAAGCACCTCTCACCAGCAATTATTATTGCTGCATTGGCGTGAACCCTTTTCTTGAACGAGGACTTGCATTAGGCCACTGTTACTTCCAAATCAGATTCTGCAATCCTAACAAAGTATGTTGAATAAACAAAATAGATTTTTCTGTCTTATATAAATGTCAAGCTTCAGAAAATGCACGTGAGACAAAGAGCTGGTTTGCACTGACTCCAGGATGTATCATGAAGAAGTTTTGTTATTTCTGTTGTTAATACATTCCTGATAGCCACTTGTTTCCTGGTTATTTGCCTCTTTGGCTCTGATTGGCCGGGTTCCAGTTTCTTGAGGTTTTTACTGCATTTGGAAGCTATGTTATGAAAACCTTGAAGCCTCCACGAAAATGAAAACTTCCTTTTCTTCCCCTTTCTCCCCAGAGTGTGGTGGCCAAATACCCCTCCGATCTGGAGGACTGACCAAGTGCAAATGCTCTGTAGCAGTCACTCCATAACTATCAGTTGTCGCAGAAATTATTGCATTTTGGCACCTACACTGTAATTCCCTGCCTTGCCTCTCAGCCTGAGAAGTGGCTAAGAAAACCCTTTGTTGGTTCTGAGCATTACCCATTTTGGTTCAGATCATCTGACTCCTTATTCATGATATATCTCACTCTGTCCTTTATCCAGCTATCCTTCCCCACCACCCAACCATTATACTCATCTGTCAGTTGCCTCCCCCATTTCTAATAATGTCATGCACACATACACAAATGCACATACACATGCAACCACACACCACACACGGTCAACTCCTTTCTCTCCTTCCACCATGGGCATCCCCATCATTAGGACTTATGGCCAACAAAAATTTTGGTTAAAAGGTTTGAGAAAAAACAAAAATGCCTTTCATTATCAGAGGGTAACTGAAGGTGTTGAAATCACATCACTAACCAAAGAATCTGTTTTTTCCTGAATACCTGAAAGGATTTGGATAATCCTACAAAGTAACAGTCTTGTTTTCTGCTCGGTGGTGCCAGACCAAAATCCACCCACACCAAGACAAATGTTTCTTTTTTAGCTCTAGCAAGATTCTCAAAAGCAAGACAGCCCCACAACCTACAAATGCAGCGACATGGCTTGATCACATTCCTCCTTCTCTTCATCTTTTGATGATATTGTTAACTGTCCAGAATCAGCTCTAAAGTGCCTGTCCACACCCTTGTCCAAAAGACCAAGAACAGCACCAAAAAGCAAGTCCAGGAGTAGTAACCAGGGGTGGAGTGCCATCTGCTGGCCATTTTTCTAAGACAGAGTCCAGCTTCTCAGCCCACAGGAGGAAGAGTTCCCTCTTCTCAAAGCTGATGAAATAATCTAATAGTCAGACATGGCAACAAATGATTTTTTTCACTGTATTAATATCCTGTTATTGAGAATAGGCATTTAGAAAAAAAGCCTGCTTCTCTTTCACTATTTTTTTAGGTATTTAAAGCAAAATCATAACTCTGGGAACTAACTCTGCTAATTGCTTTTTATTGTTGTTGTTGTTGTTACAGTGTTATATTGGTGAAGAAGAAGAATAAACTCTTTAAAAATTCAGTTTTACACACTCGTAATCGGGACCCCCTAAATCAGCATATCATGCCTTGCAAAGGGATTTATGATCCTCAGCAAGTTTACGAGACCTTAACACAACAAAGGCAAGAAAATCAAGGAACAGCTGAAAAATAAAACTGAAATGAATGAACCCGTTTCCAAAGGAGCAAGAACACAGCTAATGAACATCTATTTTTGTGATGAGGCTGATACGTTTCACGTGTAGGTGAGTGTTTCTATTTAAGATCCTATGGACTCATTTCTTTCCTCCAGACTATTACATTTTTGTAGTCTCCTAAAATCCAGAGGAAACACTGGGGGTTAGCCCTTTTAAATAATGTGCCTCTTTCAAGAGAGTAAAACAGAAGAATCTCACGCCTCGCTCTGCTTCTTGAGAGTTTGCTTCGCTTCTCTTCTTTCTGGTTTCAAAACAGACAGTGAACTAGCAAAAACTGGCAGGAGGGGAAAGGACACCTTTCTTTGAAAGAACTTCTAATACATTTTTATTTGTCATATTCACCAGGAAGCGTGTCAATAACATGCACGAGTCAGACATTCTCTTTCCAATGGCTCATTTGGAAATTTTCCTAAATGATCATCTATGTAAGCGTAGACAAATGTTTGGAAAATAGTACAAATCACATACACACGGAAACAGATCTGCCGCTCTTGGAAATGCCCACTCTGGAGAAGGCTTGCCCTCTCTTTGGACGCATGTAAGGTTTCTCCGTGGAACAAGTCTTGGAGGTTCCTTTTGTTTGTGCTCTGCTCAGCCTTCCAGAGGCATCTATAAACTGCAGTCTTCACAGCAAGGGGAGGATTTGGTTAATAGTTCCTAGTATTTTCAGCCCCTTCGTTGATTTCCTTCCTTTCTAGTATTTTTAGTTCCTGAGATAAAACCTCATTTGTAACAAAGTCAAAATCCCTGGAAAACATTTCGTCAATGAAACAGTCAGCTTTGCTGTTCGTTATTTTATTGAATGAAGGGTGTTTTTTTTTTTTTCCCTTGAAATCTAAAAAACCATCTCTGATTATTTAAGGATAGACACAAGGGCAGAATTGGGTGGAGTTTTTAAAAATATTTTAAGATGTAAAATCGTATTTTAAATGTTCACTCTTTGCCATAAAACTGCCTTTCCGTAGGCACAGTTTTGCTAGGACCAAATCATTCACTTTAGGAATTAGGGTCAGCCAGCACCAGATTCAATTCTGGCAGATCCTAATTAAATGTATGTCTCAGCCTGGTTTTTTGTTTTTGTTTTTATCAGTGTGTTCTTCAGTCCTTGGTCTAAAATACTGAAATTTTGAAACATAATATTTTTAACTGAAACTCGTCAAATAAGTTCTATTTTTTTTCCTTTCTTAAGACATTTTAATTCCTTACAGGATCCTCTCATGATTTCCCCCAAATTTTGAGAGGTTTTTGCAATCACTGTACATTTGAAATACCAGCTGCTAACTTCAACCCAATTTTCTGCCCTGTTTGAAAAGGATTTCTTGTTTGGGTTTAGTAGGGTTAGGATTGAGAGAGTGTGTGTGTGTGTGTGTGTGTGTGTGTGTGTGTGTGCGCGCGCGCGCCTGCGTGTGCACAGAAAGATAGAGAAAAAGAAAAGCACACAGATAGTTTTGCTTTGAAGTTGCTACATAATTACTGTAAAGATCTACCAAAAGGTACTGAGAGACAGCGCTCCTTACTCAAATCTGGTGAATGAACAGGCAAGCAGCATCTAGGAAGACTTTTTTAAAGGATGGATGAAATGAAGACTCAGGAAAAATACAACCAAGGTAGATGGAAAGTTGTGGTTTCTGTTGTTGTCTTGTAGAGACGCATTAGGTAAAAGAAGGAAAGAGGAGAGAGGAGATGGAGGGAACATGAAAAAGAGAAAAGAAAACGTTTATAGAGATGAGGCAAGAAGGAAAGAAAGAGGGAGAGGGGGGAGGAGGGAAGAAGAGAAAGGAAGGAAGGAGGGGAGAGATAGAGAGAGAAATTAATTTACCGAGTTGTTTATCTTCTTGTGCTTCCCTACTCAAAGCCCTATGTTCTTGGTGCAGAAATTAAACACTACATATGGAACACAGCAAAAAGAGGGGGAAAATAATTTCCCTTGTTCATTTCCTTTGTTGGAATACTGGCTTGGAACATCTAAAGAGAAAACCGTGGCAAAGTTGGAGAATTGTTTTTAGAGCAGTGATTGAACTAGCAGCCTCTTTCAGCAAAAGTTGATAATGTCACAGTGCCCCCTGGAGTACAGCCTGGAAGGGACCCTAACTTCCCCCTTGAACTCCCCACTCTTGTTTTTCTTACCGTGGGGAGGGGAGGAAGGGAGAAGGGGATTGGAAATTTTTGATAAACAACCTCAGAACCTTTTGAAGAGCTGCCACTGGCTGGAGGAGAGGACGATTTCGAGAAATAACTTCCGACTTATTTCAGAGAGTTAGGGGAAAGGGGAAGGAGGGAATAAAACCCTTCCTTCTCTTCATTTTTTTCCTTCCCCCTTACCCCCTTAATCCTATTTTAGTTGAGGTCTGACCTTGGAAATTTCCAAAAGACTTTAATCTCCTGTACTCCAAATTGCTAAAAGAAGCTCAAAGAGAGTGTTGTGCATGTGGGTGAAAGGCGGTTTTAAATTGTTTATTTATGAATAGGTTAGACTTTCCTGATAGTAAGAATGTTAACTAGTTCATTAGGTACTCTCTGGATATTTAAGGCTTTTTCTCTCTCTCTCTCTTTTCATCCCCCCCCCCTCCCTTTTTTTCAGACAAATACATTTAATCACCGAAACTCAGCTGAGAAAAAATGATCTTGGGTTCTGCCTTCTGCCTCTGGGCAGATCTGACCCACTCGTATGTTCATATTCTCAGATAGCTAGGAAATGCCATTTGGTATTTTCTATAACTACATTGCTCTTCTCTACCCCCCAACTCATGCAGAGAAAACAAATGACCTTCATGTGGAGCGGGGTGGGGGTGTGGAGGTGGAAAAACCAAGAGAAAGAATAATTTCCATACCTATTTCCCAGATATAAAAGAAATGCAGGCTCTATGCTGATCTCGAATTTGGGGAGGTACGAACTCATTGAAATCATTAAGCATTTCATTTTTCAGATGAAAGGCTCTCATTTTGCATTACCGGGGAGAGTTCTGATGTAATTTGAAGTGTCACGTTGGAGGGGTCTTGGTGATTAAGTCTTTTCCATTTCTTTCATTAAAGGACCGATTTTCCTGATGTGGGTTATAGCTTCGTTCCAATCTGAAATTTCACCCACCCTCACCCACTCCCCCCAAAAGGGTCTATATGTACCACTGATTTTGAAAGAATAACAAATCCAGTTGTATACTTTTTTTTTTAACTGCTTTTGATTTTGGTGAACTACGAAACACAGAAACCACTTTGCTATCATTCTCAAAGGTCCATTTTAAATCACGAGCTACGTCAAGGTATAATTACTCACATTTAAAACATTCTGTAATTATAGGAAGAAAGAATAGAAAAATGGCTTTTAAAAAAGGGATTGTTGGAAGCAATTGACTCTTAAGAAATGCCTGTCTTTTATAAAGTTCATAATTTCCCAGTAAATTCTTTTAAGTTAATAAACGTCTTAAACATAAAGAACTTAAAAGCAACCCCCCATCTGCCACCACACATACGCAGAAAAAAAAAAAAAAACTAAACTAAATTCTTTTAAAATACGCATCTTTTTAAAGACCTCAGAGACGGAAATATTTCTCAGGAAATGTCAAACACGAGCATCTACATAATATCTACATGAAATAATAAATCAAACTCAGCTTTTTTTATCTGACAAAACACAATAAATGGGTTTGGAACATTATTTTTGTACATGTTTTTTAGCTCTCCAAAAAAACTCAATAATAGATAATACCTTATTGGGAAAGATAACGTGTGTTTTCTTGTAACTTGGTGGGAAAAAAAAACTTTGCCCCTCGTAAAGGAAATTAGATATATATTTGGGAGAAAAGAATATAATGTTTCACTGTGACAGTAGCCAACAAAAACCCAGGAAATTTCAAAGTCCAACTGATGCTCAGCTAAAAATTCACACCATTGTACCCCTTTACTGACAACAGATTTAAGAGCCCAGAATGTCTAGGGGAACCTCAAATTTCCTGACTTCCAGCCTCTCATGTCTAAACACCAAATTGTTATTTAAACATCAGCCAGCCTTAGAAAGATTGCCTTTTTTTTTTTCTTGCTTCTTGTATTTCCTCATGTATATTTTATATCTTTGCTGGTCCTTGTCTCACATCACCTGAAACGTATACAGTGTAATGCATTTTAACCCCAGTGACTTATATGCTTCCTGGGGAAAACGAATTTTCTTTTTTCAATGAGAAGAGTATTTAACAAGAGAGAAGAAGCTCATAGGATCATGGGGTTTCCGAGCTAAGAGAAACCAAGGATACAGAGCAAATAAAAGAAAAGATAAATCAAATGAAAAGGTGAAGAACTGGGGGTAGGGAGACCCCTGATTGTGTCAATGGCATGGCTCTCTTTGGGGCTGTGCCTAGAAAATCGTTAACCCGTCAGGGACTCACGCCTTTGTGTAAGTTTCAGTTACAAAATCAAATTATAGAACCCAACACGCTCCTGATGGAGCCCTTGCTAAATATTTAAACCCTCAAGTTCCACACCATTTGTGGATTCCAGATCATTAATTTACTACTGGATTGTTAATTACAACGGAGTAATGGAAAACCGGGCTTGTCGATTTTATGGACACGGCTTCTGTACAAGCTCCTGTTGCTACTTTCAGAAGCTAAAAGCTTAAAGTTTAACTGCATTTTAAGTATTTGGCACTGAGGTGAAAGGGGGAACCTGTGAGTAAATGCCTCGAGCAGGTAAGTAGTTAGTTATTAAAACGGGCTTTGAAGCCCTCTCTTGGTGTATGTCTGCCTATTTTAAGGGTCCCAGCAAAAAAAAAAAAAAAAAAAAAAAAAAAAAACTTTTTTTTAATGCACCTAATTTGGATTTCATTGAATTTTCTGCCTACATTGATCGTAAGATATTTTGGTGAATTTAATTCCCCCAACCCTTCTGTCTGAAAGAAAAGAAACTCTTTCTTGAAGAGATTTAGCAAGGGAAGAAAAATCCTTTTAAAAAAGCTTAGAGGACGGAGGGGTGGCAGGAATAAATGGTAAGGCGGCTCTAATTTCTAAAGCTTTAATTCCAAAGAAGAAGGACTATCTGAGTAAGAACTGAAACTAATTTACCTGAATTCTTTTGCCACCGCTCAGCTCTTGACTATTAAATGATTCTTTTTACTAGCCAGGAACACCGAACCCAAAGCCTGTTTGGGATGGAGAGGTGGTGCCTGGCCTTCCCCTCAGCCTCCAGAGGGGAAGCCAGTTTTCAGTGCTGTTCGTTTGCGTTTCCCCAAGAGGATTTTCAGATCAAGAGCTGAGGTTTGGGCCGCCCTACTTGGATCTCACTTCCGTGGGGGGACGCGGGGGAGACCCGCTGTCTCTTGTCGGTGGACTGAACGCCTCTTCAGCGATACCCAGAAGGGAAAGAGAAAGTACCTGCTCCTCAGTCAGGTCGACAAACCAGTAGCCCTTTAATCTTTGTTTCCCTGACACAGGCTGTTCTAGGGTCTCTGCCAGTGCAAAGGGTTGTGGAAGGAACTGCTGCTCTTCTCGGAAAACAGCCCACCCTGACACCCCTACCTTCGTAAAACAGCAGCAACAGCCACCGCCTTCCATCTGCAAGATGTCAAAGAGGATGTTTACAAAAGATTTCGGGATCCTTAAAAGCAAGGAGCTGTATAAAAATACTAAGGTTTTGTGTGTGTGTGTGTTTTCTTTCTTTTTTTTTTTTTTTTACATGATGACATCCCCTTTCATTCTATCCCTGACATCCTGTCGGTCAGAATGACAAAGAATATACAAGAGAGAGCATTAAAAGTGCCTAATCGTTATTACTAGTAAGGAAAAGCACCTAACCACAGAGTAGGCATTCAAGAGCTGTTATTTAATTTTAATAGAAGTAGTATCCTTTCAAACTCTTTCTTCCCACCTTTAAACTAGAAAAAGTCCCCCGCCCCTCTTTTACTACAGGAAAGCAAGCAGAGAAAGAAATGAAGATAAGACAAAAACTGCTGGATAATTGCTGTCCCTAGATTTTCCAACCTCCGGGGAGATTTTTGAGGCCTTGATTCCAAGTCTCTTTTCTAGACAATGACAAGCACCCAATTGAAAAATGGATGAACTAAAGCTTTTCACTGTTCTCCTGTCCAAATTGGATTGGTTACCTAATTTGACTGAGTGCTTAGAAATTAGTCAATAAGGCAACAAATTAATAATTTGCCTGGGTGGGAAAAGAAGTCAATTTCTCAGCTGCACACAGATGTAAGTCGGGGGAAATCTTAAGGCCCCTAGCTACATAATTCTAGCACGAGCTTGCTGCTTTGAAAATCTTAGGGCTGGGCTGAAACAGGAATTCTGGGTTCAGTTTACTTTGTATTAAGCCTTTTTGCTCCAGTGAAATAGTATAGTGGAGAGAAATGAAACGCAGAGAAAAAAAAAACAAAGCTGTGAGAGTTCATTAAATCAAGACATAGTAAAAGTGTGTTCTAGGATACGTATTTATAAACTATATTGCATAATAATATAGTCATTATAATCACGATGCAGAAGGTATTTAGTATGAGCTAAGTAAGTGCTTTGATTATGTTATCTTATTTAATCCTATGGCCCCATAGTGAGGGAGGTATTATGATCCCTATTTTTAGAGGTAAGGAAACTGAGACCCAGAGAGTTCAGCCACTTAACAGCAGTGATCACACCACAGCAGAGAAAACAGATTTTAAATCCAGATCTATGTATTCCAAACCCTGCTACCTACTCCTCTCCTCTGTGAGCGTGGGGAAAATTAACCAGGATCTTGTTGCCAGTTTTCTCTCTGCCTAGGGGAAAACTGAATGGCTTTCAAGGTTGGCCCTGATTTGCTATTTGGCCATGGACAAAGCGTGTCCCTCTGGACCTCAGTTTTCCCTGGACGAAATCAGAGAGATCTTCTAACAGCAGCTCCATAAAATACCTTATCATTCAACACTCTGGGCTCTACCAGGAAACATGTTTTCAAAAAAAGATCAGATGATATGACTGTACCCAGAGATGGCAAAAGTTGAAAGGACACTAGGGCTTTTTAAAATCTGGAATGAACCTTAAGCAATTGTTTAGGGAGGCCTCGTCAAGTAGTTAAGAACAAAGGCAGCCTGGGTTTGCTTCGTCCTCTACCACTCGCTAGGAAAATGGGCCACAGTTGCCTCACCTGTAAAACTGGAGTAATAGTATGAATAACACAGACATAAATACCTGCCTCATGGGGTTGTTGTGAGGGTTTGAGAAGAAAATGCTTTACACAGGGAAGGGCAGAGTTCCCAAAATGTTGAAGATGTGCATTCAGTGTTACCTGGAATAAGGATGGTGATGGTGTGGAGTTGATGAGGATGATGGTGATGGGGGTGGGTGATGAGGATGGTGATGATGCCAGTGGGTATGGTAAAAATGATGAAGAGGATTATGTTGGTGACATTTGGGGTGGTGGTGGTGATGATTCTAACAGTGAAGGGAATGATGGAAATGATGTTAATTCACTCAGTTTATAGCTGAGGGAATTGAGACCCCAAAGTTACATGCAAATAAGCAGCCTAGCTGAAACTAGAAATCTATCTCCCTGTGCTGGCCCATCGCCTCCTCCATTGCCCAGTGCTAAAAATAAATGGAGTAGCACTTGGCCAAAGGAAGCTGGGAATTGCAGGTCAGGTCGTGGCTGAGAATCAGCATGGTTTTGGCCTCTCCTCCACCCCCGGCTCATTTTACAATGCCAGAGAAATCACTTTGTCCTCACCAGACCTCATTCACTGCCTTTTACAGATGTTGCCGCCTCCTGACGTTGAACTGAGAGGGAAGGGAAGAAGGTCAGGCCAGTAGATGCTTTTTAACCAGTAGCTCCCAGTGATTCCATTGCAGCTGGTACCACACTGCATTCTAAGAAATTATCCAAAAGGGAATTGATGTGCTTTCTGGTTTCAGCTCAAGAGACAAAATAACCTACTGAATCCGTCCATTTAATTTTCCAGATGGGGCTACATGGTCCTTCAAGGGGCTTGTGATCAAGTCTGTGAGAAACCAGATTTGAAGAGAAAGAGGAGCATGAGAAAGGAAAAAAAAAAAAAAAACAGATATCTCATGCCAAGTAGTAGTAGAACTGATATTCTGGGTCAGTACACATCCCCAGTGAGCACTAAGTTTTCCCAATAATGACAGAGAAATAGTTTTAAGAGTCAGACAAGCTCTACCATCAGGGGAAAGCTTCCCTAAGAGCCCAAAGCTAACAACTGGGAAAAACAGGTGATGTCATTTCCCTTCAGGTATCCATGGCAGACATTACTAATAGATAGAGGCATTGTCCACCAAGTGCAAAGCTGCCTCCCAAGGCTTCTCAGAGCTCTAGGCAGCCGTGAGCAGTCTATCAGAATGGACACAGGCATGAAAACGATATTCCACTTAGCATGTGATACTTTCCATAAATGATTCATAAGGTCTCGCACCTGCTGAAAAAGTTGTTAAGTGTCTAGATCACGGGAAGGGTTACAGCCAGATTTAAGCCTCCCAGTATAATTACATTCCAAACATTGTGGATGATATTTCATTTATTCATTCACTCATCCATCTATCCATTCATTCATTCAGTTATTCATTCACTCTTTCATTTATTTTCTCATTCATTCATTCCTTTGACCACTCACCCCCTCAATTATTCATTCACTCATCCCCTCTATCATTCCACCTTTAATTTAACCAATATTTACTTATTCTTTATTTTATGTGCCAAAAACTGTCCCAGATGCCGGAGGCATAAAAATGAGCAAGACAGATTCGACTCTGTCTATAGACAGCTTGAAGTCTCACAGAAAAAATTAAATTTAACGATACACAATTCATTGCTTTTTTTTTTCATTGTGATCATTGCAACAAAGAGAAATCCTGGATGCTTCAAGTATTAGCCTGGTAGGAAAGGTGAGGGTAGGAATCAAAGAAAGTGTTCCAGAGGAAAAAAAAAAAAAAAAAACACTTGAAGGGAACACTTAAGGATGAGGAGCTAATTAGACAAAGAGTAGAAAGGGTTTCCAGGTAGAAGGAATGGCTTATCCAAAAGCCTGGAGGGGTAGAAGCCTAGTGCATTGCTGGAAATGAGAGATGGTCAGAGGGACCAGGGCCCAGAGAATTCAAGGAGTTACGTAGCTAGATGATGCTACAGAAGTGGGCAGGGGGCAGTGTCTAATATGACTCTCACCTGCTAAAAACCCTTCGGTGAGTGTCCCCTGACCCCGCAATGAACTCCAAATTCCTCACCGTGTTCTGGCCCTACCCACCTCTCCATCTTATCCCACACCAGCCTTTCTCACTGAAGATACTCAACACAGACTAAGTGTCTAGTTTCTAGAATGGGAAACACTACAGCGTAAGCCCCATAGGAGCAGAAACAACATGTGTTTTGTTTCCTGCTGCATCCCCATGCCCAGGGTCCTGGCATAATGCCAGGCTTATAGGCGAACTAGAAAAATACTATAAATGTACAAATGAGTGATTCTTTGACCCCGCCCTTGGCATAGTGCCTAGCACAATGCACTGCAGGTTTAAATGCTGGATAAGTGCAGGGAAGAAAGAGGAACGGAGAGAGAGAGAGAAGTAGGGAAGAATAAGAGGAAGGAAGGAAGGAAAAGAGGAAGGAAGGAAGGGAGGGAGGGGGAATGGAGGAGGAGAAAAAAAGGAAGGAAAAGAAGGAGGGAGGCAGGGAAGGAGAGAAGAGACCATCCTATTTGAGATTTGGGAAGAGGTCATGCCATACCAAGGTTTTCAAAGTTCTAATTCCCATACAAAAAGACCCAGTGATTCTGAATCATTTCAAGAATAAATTATTAAAAAAAAAAAAAATTCAGACTCACCAGCCTGGAAACACAAGGTCCGGTAGTGAGAAGAAGGCCTGACTGTAAGCAAGATGGGTGAGGCCCATTCGGATGCTTCCAGCCAAAAAGCATTTTTGTGGCCTCGTAATTTCTGAAAGCTCTTGGCGAGGCTAACTGACTCCAGGCACAGTCTCCTGCAAAGATCTCAGCTCTGCAGTTACTCCGTTCGCCCTGGTGTCCCTAACACAGGCCTGGCTATGAGCTGGGCCTCAGTTTCCATATCTGTAAAACGAAGTCATCTCTAATCCAGCCCAACACTGTAGTCTTTCTTAGGAATTCCTTCCTATTCAGCCACCTCAATTCCAAAAATGTTAATAACAATGATTATGATAATAATAGTAATTATTCTTATATAGCTAACATTTAGTGAAGCACTTTCATTTCATCTTTGCAACTGTCATATAAAGTAGATCTATGATCTTCATTTTACACAAGAGGAAACTGAAGTTCAGAGAGGTCTTGTACCGAGTTCCCCTTGTGGCTCAGCAGTAACAGACTTGACTAGAATGAAGGTTCGATCCCTGGCCTCTCTCAGTGGGTTAAGGATCTGCCGTGAGCTGTGGAGTAGGTCACAGATATGGCTTGGGTCTGAGTGGCTGTGGCTGGAAGCTGTAGCTCTGATTTGACCCCTAACCTGGGACCTTCCATATGCCACAGGTGTGGCACTTTAAAAAAAAAAAAATGACAGGTCATGTACCTTGCCCAAAATAACACAGTCAGGAAAGGGAAAAGCTGGAATTTGATCTCAGACATGTCTAAACCCAAAGCCCCTGCTTCCCTTCCTTTACCCACAAATCTAGCAGGTCCTGGCAGGGCCTGTCTTTATCAAACAAAAACACAGTCTCCCTACTTAGCACGTGAAGCAGGGAGAAATGAGGACAAGAAAGGTTTGTGGTAGCAACATCTTTATTGTCTAACCAGTCTCCCCTTTTTTTTTTTTCCTCTCTCACGCAGTTTTAGGGGATGTTCCTCTGTCATCCAGGCAGTTCTGATGGAACCACCCATCTCAATGGCAGCAGTCATGTGGGACCTAGGTCACATGATCCATGCCTACCTTATCATAGTGCTATAGTATGCCATTTTCTGGTCACAGTGATTGCTGATTTGTTCAAGTGGTGGACATGTGACCGAGGACAGCCAATCACAGCCCTCCCCTGCTCTGCAGTTGGGAAGAAAATCCTTTCTCTTTTCTCTAGAGCTGCTGAGCTGATGCGATAGAAGTTCAAGAGTTTCCTGTGACCTTGCCACGCAGCCAGCCCACTCACTGTGCCATGAAAGGGAACCCCATGTCAAAGAGAAGAATGGTTGACCAACTGAGAAGCCAAAATGAGAGGCAGGGAGAAAGGAACCCTAACTCCATGAATGGGCTGCTGAAACTAACTCCACACCTATCCTCCAGTAAGGGTCTGAGTTGTGATTCTGTCACTTATAATCAATAGAATCCTAATTAAGAGAATTTTGTGACCAATATTGCATAGTTGTGACAATACCCCATCACACACACACACACACACACACACACACACACACACACACACACTACATTTACTGCTTAGAAGTGAAACAGATCTGGAAAAGGGCATCAGGGAGGAAAAGAGACCTCAAAATGCCTTTTCCTTCCCATCTATTCCTGGCTCAGTCTCTGACCCATGTCGTATCTCAGGCACTGCTGTCATCTGGACTTGAGTTTCCCCAGAAAATCAAGGCTAGTCTTTACCAAACAGCTACCACTTTTTTATACTTTAGCTTATTTAATCTTCACAAAAACCTGCAAAATAGAAAACTTATGTCCATTTTGCTGAGGAGAAAACTGAGCCATAGAGCAATTAAATTGCCACACAATTATTAAGTGGCAGAACCTGGAATTTTGAACCAAGATGGTGTAACTTTAAAATCTATCCTTTAAAAAAAAAAAAAAACAACTGCATCCAACTGTCTCCCCTATCAATGCACCCGGTGCCAGCACTTCCAATGTAGTTCCCCCTCTTCTCTTTCTGCTCTGATAGGTCATGGGGTTGCCTGAGCCTCTGAGGTTTGAAATTAACCAGGCACATCCTGTTATATGGGGATGTTTCTTTTCAGCAGCACAAAGGCTTACAGGTGGTTTGATCCTAAAGGAAATATCCCCAGGCAGTGGCTGCCAGCATCCAGGAGGCTCCTTCCACTTCCAGAAATTAGTGCCTGTAAGTGTGAAAGGCAGTTAGCACAGCCCACTTGTTAATACAAGGATGAAGATATGAAAATAAGCATGAGTGATGGGTATAGAATAAAGAAGGGCAGAGGCCTTTGAAAGCAGAGAAGCTGAAGAAAGTGACAGATAATCTTGTAACCGACGGAGCTTTGAACCACCAATCCAAAAGCATTTTTAAATCTATGTTCAGCATCACTTTTCAATTGGGGGGGGGTGGTTCCATGACCCATAGTAATCTTACTTAGGCTGTCTACTCAACTGATATTTCTTGAGTACCTACTATGTGCCAGCCTCTGTTCTAGGCACTGAGGGCACAGCTGTGAACAAGACAGCATTCCCAAAATCATCTTTCTGAACATGCTCCCTGCCTAAAACCTTCCATGGCTCCCCACTGCCCACAGGATCAAGTCCAAAGGCCTTAATACGGTGTACAAACCATTTCACTTTCTCTTCAGTTTCATCTCTTTCACATGCTTCCCATCCCCATTCCTTTCCATCCATGTTGTGCCAAAAATTCTTTCAACACCCCTTGGCCCCCAGGTTTTTAAGCCTGCTGCCTGCCTTCCCTGGAAAGGTCTTACAACACCTCCAGTGCCTCTCACCCATTCACTGCTTGCCTCACTCTTACCTATCTTTCAGTCTAGACGTCACCTCTTCAGGAAGCTTTCTTGATCCCCCTTCTCCAACAGTGTTAAACATCTGTAAATGATAGTGTTGTTTTTTCAGTCTCGCATCTCTCTCTTTCTTCTCTGGTAACAGAAAATCCTCCCTTTGGAGAATGCATTCAGCGGTGTTCAGGTGGGGCCATCTAGGGCCCCTAGTCCAGCCGCAGGTGACTTGAGCCTGGAACGTCACCAAGCTATCACTGAGACCCCACTGGTCTCTGATAGCCACAAGAGAAGGATAGATCTGTTTGCTGCAATGTCCTGCCCTCAGCACCTAACACAGGTGGATAATCCACAGGTGGGTTATCAATAGGTACATTTGAATAGGTAAAGGAAGAGAGCTTCAACACTGCTTTCACATTTGATCAAGCTAAACAGCTGAAGTTTTCTCCCACCCCAAATTCCTATTTTAGTTCACAGAGAACCAAATTCCAATTTAAAGAGACCTGGTTCAAATCCTAACTTTGGCACCTAAGAACTCAATGTGGTTTGCCCTCTTCAGGGTTCAGTTTTCTCATGTGTAAAATAGGATTAAAAATGAACCTGCTTTGGCCCCGTCATGACTCTGTGGTTAATGAACCCGACTAGCATCCATGAGGATGTAGGTTTGATCCCTGCCCTCTTTCAGTGGGTTAAGGATCCAGCGTCTCCATGAGCTGTGGTGTAGTCACAGCAGCTTGGATCCCTCGTTGCTGTGGCTGTGGTGTAGGCCTGCGGTTATAGCTCTGATCGGACCCCTAGCCTGGAAACTTCCATATGCTGTGGGTGTGGCCCTAAAAAGACAAAAAAAAAAAAAGAAGAAGAAGAAGAAGAACCTGCTTTGAAGTTCCCGGATGCCTCAGTGAATTAAGGATCCAGCATTGTCACTGCTGTGTTCCAGGCTCACAACACTGTTTGGTGCCAGTTCAATCCCTAGCCTGGGAATTTCCACATGCCACAGTGCACCCCCCCCAAAAAAAAAATTGAATATGCTTCAGTGGGTAACGGAAAGGGATAAACAATATTATGTACGCAAAACGCTTAGGGCAGGCAGGAGCAGTCAGTAGGAATCATTAAATGTTAGTAGTTTCTGGGATTGTATTTAAATTAAGGACATAGCATTTCAGCTTCCTATTCAGAAGAGTGTCAACCAGCCACAATGGCCTCTAACCAAGCAGAACTGTATTGGGAACTAAATAGTCAACAAAAGGCACATTTTTCTCTTCTTTTCCGTTTTTGTTTTTTTTTTTTTTTTTTTTTTTAGGTAGGTTCCCAGGCTAGGAGTCAAATCAGAGCTGTAGCTGCTGGCATATGCCACAGCCACAGCAATGCCGTATCCGAGCTGCATCTGTGACCTACACTAAAGCTCACAGCAATGTTGGATCCCTAGTCCACTGGGCGAGGCCTGGGATTAAAGCTGCATCCTCATGGATACTAGATTTGTTTCCTCTGAGCAACAATGGGAATTCCAGGCACATTTTTTTGACCTCAACTTTACTAGCCAAGAATTTCCCATGATGCCTTAAGGAGCATCATTTTGCTGCATCCTCTCCCCTTGTCTGTATCTAGGCATTGACCTGGCTTGAAACTACTGCAACAAAAACAGAAGGATGTGTGCTGAACATTCCCATTTGTGGGCTTTGAAATGCTTATCTTTGCCATACTCTTCTCATGGGATTTGATTTAGTAAAGTGTTTTTTAATTACCTACAAACTCTGAAATGTTTGGTAGTGTTTCCTTGGGTGCACGTGGTTGCTCTTGAAAGGGATGGCTGAAAATAAGGCTATTTTTAGGAGAGAAAACTGGTTCATTTCCTCTCTGTCAAATCCGTATTAGTTTCTTTCACCTACCAAAATGTACCACTGAATGTACCAGAACACCATTGCTTGGTGCCCAGCTGTGATCTGAAGTCCCATTGGTAGTATTGCCTTGTGGGCAAGAACATGAATTCTAGAACCAGGAAGACCGCTGTGCGACCTTGGGAAGTTACCTGAATGAACTTCCCAAGAGTTAGAGTTAGTTTTTGAGTATGTACAATGGGGATCCGTAGTTGTCCTGGTCGATGTCCTCATTGCTTTGGTTGGTATTCTTCCAAAAGCAGTCCTTAACATCACGAACTTGTGTGGAGGTAATTTATTTGATCTCCTAAAGCAGGACTGAACAAATGAGAAAGGAAGAAAGCCATTTTTGGTAATTCCCATTGTGGCTCAGTGGGTTAAGAACCTGACTAGTATCCATAAGGATGCTGGTTCGATCCCTGGCCTTGCTCAATGGGTTAAGGATCTGGCTTTGCCGTGAGCTGTGGTGTAGGTCACAGACACAGCTTGGATCTGGCATTGCTGTTGCTATGGTATAGGCTGGCAGCTGCAGCTCCAGCTCAACCCATAGCCTGGAATATGCTGCAGGTGCAGCCCTGAAAAGCAAATTAAAAAAAAAAAAGAAAGGAAGGAAGGAAGAAAGCCATTTTTATAAGTATATTATCAAGGTTCTCTGCCATAGACAACAGGGTCTTGATTTTGCTTGGAGTACTTATTCAACAGCCCATTGGTTAAGTCCCTGCACTTCTGACAGAGCTTGGGTGCCACCTAGCAGGCTTTCAGAGCACCAGAGAAGGTCCTGGGACAAATGCAGAAATCCAGGGAACCAGTTTTTGACATAGTCAATGAAAGGTGTGTCTGAGTTCCCAGGGAACTGTCCACCACTGCTGAGGCTGAAATCAGAACTGATGAAAGGAGATGGGAAACAGGGAGACACAGCACCTGTGATATCTACCTAGAACTCTTCTACAAAAAAATAACCGAGATGAGCATGGATCCTGGCAGATCATCAGCACTCAATGCACTCAATAAATAAGAGTTGCAAGTGTGAGTGTGTAGTAACTTGGTAATTCCACAGGTACTACATGGTCAGCTTAAAATAACAAATGAGTTTCTTCCCATGTGCCAACGCTGATTAAGTGGGAATGACTGCTTAGAGCCCTGCTGAGGCAAGGATACTGAGGTACCATCTGAGCTCAGTGGGAAGGAGTACAGAGATGGATTTTTGATGTCTGCCGTGAGAATGGAGTGGGGAGTAGTGGTACATATGCTGCTAATCTTGTATGGCCAATATTTAAGATATACTGTTCTTCGGGTCTTCCAGTTCACACTTAGAAGATAAGTCTCTTCATCTGTAAAATAAGGACAATACCTATGCTTGACCTTCTTGCCTCATAGGAACACTTTGAAATCATAAATTTGAAAGTGCTTTGTAAAATAAGACACACATAAATGTGAGAGCTTCCCAGACAACTCCCTCCTCCCCAAGAAGTGGAGAGGAGCCCTTGGGAGTAAGGAGGTCCTCTGAGAAGATAAACCTGGTTCTCTTTTTGCCACTTAAACACATTGCCTGGGACTGATTGATGGCTAGAGGACTCTTATTTGGCAATGATCTTTTGTAACTTGCTTTTTTCCTGCCCATCAACGTTTAACTTTTCTCATGGTAAATCAGTACACTGAACTTCCTTTTGGACCCTCCGCACATTTAATCCATCTGGCTTGGGTCCAACTTGCTCCATAGATGGAGATTTAATTGGTCTAAACCAGGAGTCAGCAAACTACAGCCTAGGGGTCAGTCACCTTTTATAAATAACAGAACTTTTGTTTTATTCAAATACAGCCATGCCCATTCATTTACATATGGTTTAGGACTCTTATCATGCTATAATAGCATAGCTAAGTTGCAATAGAGATCATATCGCTCACATACTCAAGTATTTACTCTTTGGATCTCTAAGAAAAAGTTAGTTCTCTGGTCTGAACTAATCACTCTACCCAATCCCTGGGCACCATGATTCATCCACGGATAAAATTTGAGCCAGTTCAGACCAATGAATCTCAAAGCTCTCTTTTCCTCTGGACATGAAGCTTAGAGGATGTGAAGTCTGGAGCCCTGCAGCCATTTAGCAGCAATGAGGAAAGACTCATCTCTCTGACCTCAGAGGTCAGGTAGAGGAGGTGAGACATAATTGAAAGTATAGAAGAACAGAATATAAGACTTTGAAGAGGACATAGACGAACTGAACATTCAGAGGCTTCTGAGGGGTATGGTGCACTTGAAACTTGTTCTAAAGATTAGTGGAATTTGGACTGAAAAATAAGAAAAGGATATTTCAGGTAGAGGTGGCACAGCACAAAGACCTGGGTAAGAGTGTCTAGAGAACATTAGTGGGGCCACAAGGAGAGCTTTGCTAGGTGGGAAAACTGTATTATACAACTATGGGATTTGAAGCCACATTCAACCACTGCTGAGGCTCTTCTTCCATGTCTCCATTAAAAAGATATCCTCCAAAGCTTAAATGATAGAAATAGATAAGCTGCTTAGAGATAAAATCTCAACAACAACAATATGTGACCCAGCAGCCAACCACAGCGTGCTGTTCATGGGTTTTTCTTGCAGGAGGAATTCCTTCCCCTGGCTGGAAGAATAATTGGGTACATGCTAAGCCCCATGGTATATACTTATTTTATCTCAGATAATTTTCTAAAAGTTCTCTGAGGTTCTCCCTGCTCTTATACCCATTTTACAGGAAGAGAAACCAAGGCTTAGACAAGTTCAATAACTAGTCTGGTACATGCAAAGATCTGAGCCAAGTTCACTACCACTACTCTCAACAATGTCCTTTCCTTTCCCATCCTGCCTTCCTTGTTGCTGGTTTGGCCTCTCCTTGGTGTGAGAAGGAAGTTGTGGAAATCCCCACTACTTTCTATTGCTCCCCCCTCCCTGCCTCCGTGCCTCATGTTATTGTAGGTGGCTGGGTGATGACATTCTGTTTACCTGGCCATATGAGGGCCTTATGAGGGAATTCCCATGCTTGAAATGTTTCCATGGTAAGTCCCAGATGGTAGAGGGGCCAGGGGCATTCCAGCATTCCCAGGGGTTCAGAAGGCACCTGAGTGCATGTTCAGCTGCCAGTGCCCTTTCCTGCAATGTCATCCCCAGAAAAAAACCATATTCCTCACCATGGCCTGCCATGGTCTTGCTTCTGCCCATCTCTCTGGCCCAATTCCACTCCATGCTATACCTCACCCTTGAGCTCCAAGTGCATGGGGTTTCCTCCTTCTCTCTAATGTTGCATATTCCCATCCACCCCAGGATCTTTGCACAAGCCATTCCCTGCATCTTGAAAGTTCTACCCCCAGTTAACTCTGGTTCATGATCCAGATCTCACCTGGCATCCCTCCCTCAGAGAAACCTTCACTGATCCCCTCTTCAGAGTAGATAAAGGACCCCTTTTATACACTCTAGTTGTCCCTGTGCCTGTCCTTTCTGGAACTCACCGCAATTGCATTCAAATAATTACTTGCATTCTTATTTTAACAACAGCCTTCCCCTCTAAAATATAATCTCCACATGGCCAGGGCTTGTGCCATCCCAAACTCCTAGACCCTGATCCTCAATACATATTTCACTGAATGAAGAAATAAAAAGTCCATGACAGTCCCTCCATGCAGGCTGCTGAAAGATCCTTTCTGAGTAGAGGAAATACCTTCTGGATTCTCTTTAATAAATATTTACCAGACACTTACTATGAATAAGGGAAGTTTCTTCTCGAGGCTCACAGTGAGGAAGAGGGATTTCACAAGCTCTGCCTTGATGGCAGTTCCTAATTCTTTGGTGGTTGCTTTATGCCCAGAATTGCACCCAGTGCTTTACACATGTCATCTTTCTACAGAATTGACTTCATTTAACAGATGGGGAAAGAGAGGCTCAGAGGAGTCAGGTAATTTGCCCAAGGTCACTCCAAAGTCAAGCTCCTAACAACACCACCCTCCTCCCTCTATTTTCATGCACAGCAGAATGATTTAAGCACTATAATGCAGGTACAAGGGCTCAGATGGAGGCTGGCGGGGATATCAGAATAGCTGGTCAGTTCTATCTTGGAAACCAAAGAAGGCTTCATAGAGGAGGTGGCATTGGAACTACACCTTAAAGGTCAAGACTGATTTGGGTATAAAGCAGCATATGGCATTTCAGGTGGGGGTCACAACCTGAGCAGAGGAGTGAGGTCTTTAGTGGTGTCACTTCTTCGTTGGCTCCCATGGAGAATTAGTGTCAAGCTCGGGCTTGACACTCAAGGGGCTGCACAAATGAAGTTCCCGATCTTTATTTTCTGCCTGAGCAAGTTATCCAACTCTCACTCTGAGATTTAGGGAAGAGGAGGTAAGAAAAAGCGTCTGCACAGAGGGACGATCCTTATTTTCTGCCTGAGCAAGTTATCAAACTCTCACTCTGAGATTTAGGGAAGGGGAAGTAAGAAAAAGTGTCTGCACAGAGGGAAGGGAGAGGAGGGAAGAGATGGGGAGAGGGCATCAGTGTGAAAGCAGGCAGAGCCCAGGAGGGACCACTGACCACCCACCTCCCCCACCTGGTGCAAGTTCCCTTTACTCAAGTCTCCACATCGCCATCTGACACTTTCCTGCCATCCCCGCCCTCAGCTTCTGCAGCTAACAACCTATCATCTTTGGAAATCATTGACCCCGGGAAACTCCTCTCCCCACTCCTTTAGGTTAGACACCCTTCCTCCTGGCCCCTGCTCCTGGGCACAGCTTGCCCTGCATACATGCCTCTTGGGGTGCCAGTCTCCCCAGCAGACAATGAGTTCCATGATGCCAGAGGACTGATTCCTCCTTCTCTGCTATGTGCTTAGCACCTAGCCTGGTACCAGAGAGGGAGACTTTCCACGGGGCTTTTGATCCCAGAAAAGAAAACAAAAGAAGCATGGAGAAGTGTCAAAGCCACACTCCCCAGTAGTTTTTACTCACTCATGTGGGTGACTATACATTCAGATCTATATACAGGGGCTACATCTCTTATATCAGTTTAATTCCTGGATATACTCTGGATGGTTGTGTTGTACGTGGGACACACACACACACACACACAAATATGCGCATGCGCTCCTTGCAAGGGCCTAACAATTTTGCAATCTTAATTCTGTGTTCAAATTATTCAAAAGGGCCTCTCCGATTCCTTACACTTGTTAGCCCCCAGAAATCCTGAGTCCTCCCCTACCAATACCCCTAAAGGATTGTTCTGGAAAAAAGCTTGAGGAAATTTTACATTTTAAGAAGGCAGTCCAGGAGTTCCCATCGTGGCTCAGCAGAAACGAATCCGACTAGGAACCATGAGGTTGCAGGCTCGATCCCTGGCCTCACTCAGTGGGTTAAGGGTCTGGTGTTGCCGTGAGCTGTGGTGTAGGTTACAGATGCAGCTTGGATCCCACGTTGCTGTGGCTGTGGCGTAAGCTGGCAGCTGTAGCTCTGATTAGACCCCTAGCCTGGGAACCTCCACATGCCGCAGGTGCAGCCCTAAAACGAAAAAAGATAGAAGAAAAAAAAAGGGAGGCATTCTACTCCAGCTTAGAAATTAGAGCTTGAGCACCCCCCCCCCCCGAGAGGTATAGAAATTGAAAAATTCTAACCACTGTATGAAATTACTACTGGCCAGTTTATTCCTTTTTGTTCACCACTGTATTTGTATCAGAAATGCAACATTCAAGTACGATGATACTCACAAGTGGCACAAACATGATCACCTACATGCAAAATGGTTAAATAACTATCCAAGATAATACATAATTAAGGGCCAAAGTATTTGGTATAAACCATGAATAAGGAAAGAGAGGCGGGAGTTCTCTTCATGGCTCAGCAGTTAACGAACTGGACTAGGATCCATGAGGATGAGGGTTCGATCCCTGGCCTCGCTCAGTGGGTTAAGGATCTGGCGTTGCCATGAGCTGTAGTGTAGGTCTCAGACATGGCTCAGATCCCACATTGCTGTGGCTGTGGTGTAGGCTGGCAGCTGCAGCTCCAATTTGACCCCTAACCTGAGAACTTCCATATGCCATGAGTGTGGACTTAAAAAGAAAAAAAAAAAAGGAAAGAGAGGGGTTCCCAGATGACCAGGGCCATGAGAGAAGGCAATGGTAAGATCCCTAATAACAGAGCTGCTAGTAACAGGTACCACCTGGGGAGCCAGCCTTCGTACACTAAGTGCTTCTTTGGCATTGTTACCTTTTGCATCATTACAGCCACACTCTGGGATCATATCATGTCCATTTTACAGATAGAAAAACTGAGGCTTAGACAGATTATATGACTTGCCCAGCAATCCCACTCCTGGGCATCTACTCAGAGAAAATCCTAATTCGAAACATACTTGCACCCCAAAGTTCACAACAGCACTATTTACAATAGCCAAGACATGGACGCAAACTAAATGTCCATCAACAGAGGAATGGATAAAGAAGATGTGGTACATATGTACAATGGAACATGATTCAGCCATAAAAAAAGAATGGAATCGTGCCATGCCAGCAGCATGGATGGACCTAGAGATGAGCATACTAAGTGAAGTCAAAGACAAATACCATATGAAATCTTTTATATGTGGAGTCCTTAAAAAATGACACAAACTTATTTACAAACAGATACAGACTCACAGACCTAGAAAACAAACTTATGGTTACCAAAGGGAAAGTGGGGGAGAGCTAAATTAGGAATTTGGGATTAACAGATATATATTTCTATATATAAAATAGATAACTAACCAGGATCTACTGTATAGTGTGGGGAATTATACTCAATATCTTGTAATAACCTATGTCGGAAAAGAAACTGAACGACACACACATATACATACATCATGCACACATATATATCTGCATATTCAGATATGTACTTTACACATATATATAGGAATCACTTTGCTATACACCCGAAGCTACACATTATAAATAAATAGTACTTCAATAAAAAAAAAATTTTTAAAGATTACATGACTTGCCCCAAACATCAAAAGAGGACTAAGCTCCACAGCGATTTCTCAGTACTTTCTCTGTCACTTTAGCTATAGGTAGATGTTAACACTTGCTTTTCCTTCTGTCAGTTCATCTTCCCCCAAAGTTTGTACTCATCGGGTCGCTGTGGAGTATGAGAGTAAGGATGCTCTGTCCCCAGAGCATGAGTTCTCCTATCCCCCCCCACCACCTTCTAAAATTCCCCTCCTCCTTCCCCATCCTGGTTCTTGAGTCCCTACAGAGGTCTCTGTTGTGGGCTCCCCAGGGAGCAGTGGTCTCCTGTTTTCACAAGCCCGACCCAAGTGGACCAGACCACTTCCTGCCAGGAGATTACACGGACAGACCCATGCCTTAACCTTTGCTCTGAGTTCATAGTAGCAGAAAGCACCTGCAATTCTGCAGGTTTTCTTACAGGCATATTACCTTCCATTGGCTGGGCTGACAGCTCCAGCTGATGGAGGCAGATAAGGGGTTTGATAAGTGAGGAGTCACACTTGGAAAACCCCACTGCAGGGGGAGCAGACAGAAGGGCTGACTTCATTTATTCCTAGCTGTCCTTCATGCCTCTGTTTCTCAAAAAAAAAAAAAAAAAAAAATGCATGCTTTAGTTTTCCCCCATAATGTACCTGATGAATGTTAAAATTCCAATATTGAAAAAAATAAACATTTTTAATGTCACCTCCCACAGATATCTATAGTTATTGTTTTGATGTGTTCTTCAAGATTTTAAAGAGATTTCTAGATGAATAAGATTACACTACATATATTATCGTATAATTTACATTTGTTCACTTAAATATAAGATATTAAGGTTGTTTCCAACTTTGCAATATTATAAACAACACAGCAAGGAACATCTTCATTCATGCATCTTTTGCACCCCTTTCGGGTTTTTTTGTTTTGTTTCATTTTGTTTGAAGTCATTTCCTAGGTCAGAGAGATTTATAAGTTCAAAACTTTGATACATATTTCTTAGTCCTCTAAAATTATTTCTCAATATGTCAGTCTACTGGCAGTGTGTGAAACTGCCAGTTTTTCCACATCCTTGGCTTACAAATAAATAAAGTTGCAGCATCAGAGTTTTTTAACTTTTTATTTTTAAAAACCTTCAGCCTTACAAAAAATGAACCTATCTACAAAACACAAACAGGCTCTCAGAAGTAGAGAACAGACTTGTGGTTGCCAAAGGGGAGGGGAAAGGGAGTAGGATGGACGGGGAGTTTGGGGTTGGTAGATGTAAACTATGACATTTAGAATGGATAAGCAGTGAGGTCCTGCTGTACAGCACAGGGAACTATGTCCAGTCTCTTGGGATAGACCGTGATGGGGGATGACATGAGCAAAATAATGTGTATATACATGTACAGCAGAAATTGGCACAACATTGTAACTCAACTAGACTTTAAAAGCTTTTTAGGGAGTTCCCTTCGTGGCTCAGTGGTTAACAAATCCGACTAAGAACCATGAGGTGGCGGGTTCCATCCCTGGCCTTTCTCAGTGGGTTAAGGATCCGGCGTTGCCGTGAGCTGTGGTGTAGGTTGCAGACCCATCTTGGATCCCACGTTGCTGTGGCTGTGGCGAAGGCTGGCAGCTACAGCTCCTGTTAGACCCCTAGCCTGGGAACCTCCATATGCTGTGGGTGTGGCCCTAGATAAAAAGGCAAAAAGACAAAAATAAATAAATAAATAAAAGTTTTTTAAATTTTCAAAAATTGAATACCTTCAACCTTACAGAAAAGTTGCAAAAATAGTACATTGTTCCCACATACGCTTTACCCAGCTTCAGATGCTAACATCTTACATAACCATAGTATAATTATCAAAACCAGGACATTAGCATTGGTACAATGCCATCCACTAATGTACAGACTTTATCTGAATTTTACCAGTTCTTCACTAAAATCTTTTTATCTGCTTTAGGATTCAATCTGGGATCCCACATTATATTTAGTCGTCATGTCTCTTTAATCTTCTCCAATATATAACAACTCCACTGTCTTTCTTGCCTTTCATGACACTTTTAAAGAGAGCTGGCCAGTTTGGGATAGACTGTCCCTTGATTTGGATTTGTCAGTTTTACCATGATTACACGGAGGTTTTGCATTTGGGGCAAGAACGCTACAGAAAGGATAGTGCCTCTTTCTCAGTGCATTGTGTCAAGATGTTTAAAATGTTGTAATGTCTATTTTACCAGTGATATTAACTTGGCTAATATGAGTGTCTGCCAGGATTCTCCACTGTCAAGTCATGATTTACCCCTGTGTAATTAATAAATATCTTGGAGGAGATACTATAGTTGAGGTTGGCAAATATCCAACTTCTCAAACTTTGGCCCGCTTGTCTCAGTATCCATCCCTGGATCTTGTCAGATGCAGCATCTTTTACATCTAAAATTTTAAATGTGGACAAAGCACACCCAATTAAATAGGCAGTAGCTAGTGAGATCAGCAAATTAATGTGGAGTCTAAACTAGCTAAGTAGGTGCAAGCATGTGCACCCACCCTAGAAGATGTTATTCCTTTATGGTGAGCACTGGAAAATGACCCACCCCAGGTGGCAGGTCATCTATTCCAGGGCCATGTGGAAAAGGGTTTGTGAGGCAAAGCCCTCCACCATCTCTTCCTCTCTCTTGCTCCCTCTTTCTTGCTTTCTCTCTCTCGCTTTCTTTTTGCCATTTGTTAGCAAGGTCATCCTAGACAAATTACTCTTCCCCTCCTCAGTGCCTCCGTCTCATGATCTGTAAAATGGGAATAACAGAGCGTTTTTGGTAGAACTCAGTGAACTAATGGCTATAAGATCTGGCACAGACTAAGTGCTCCATGCACAATAGCAAGCATTATTATCATCATGCCATTTCCCAGTTGCTCCTGGATGCTCTTGAGGAATTTCTCCTCTGCCTTTACAGTGTCTCTTTCACAAGTCATATTAGTGACCATCCAGTAAAATCCTCTTGTATCACAGAAACAGAAACTGCTACTCCAAGACAGTGAGTAATTGTGGGAAGATGATTGAAGGTGGAGGTCTCCTGGTTCACATGCCATTACTTTTTCCAAGGATGAACACTGAGTAGTAACACAATTCAAACAGGTCATTTCATAGATTCCTTCTTTCCATCTTCCTTAGTTAGGACTGTTTTTGTGGAAGTGACAGAATCGTGACTCACTGGCTTAACTAAAAAGGGAACTTATGGATTCAATTAACTGAAAAAAATAATCTACAAGCATACAAGCTTCAGGTATGGTTGGATCCAGGGCCTAAAGTGAAATCATTAGGACTTGAGATCTTTCTTTTTTTATAGTAGTTCTAAGCTTACTTCATTTCAGTTCAAAGTCTAGTAGACAGCAAGAACTTCTTTGCCAACAGTCCAGCAAGTCCTGGAATGGAATGTGGGTAGCCAGACATGATAAGCTATGACCAGACCTGCCTGCTGAAAAGCCCCAAGTGAAACTCTCCTAGGCCTACAGTAAATATGCAGATGAGAGGACATTGCCCCAGTGCTGAGTTCAAGGCCTAGAACCTCAGAGCTTGACCATATGTTTTCTGAGTCAGAGAATTATTGCCTTATATATAATAAATATTGTACCTGGGTGATGATATGGTAGAATATAAAAGTCAGTGAGTCCCTAGTCTTCCCATCTTCCATATGGGGACATCCCCCTATACTGAGATGATCAAAGGTCACAGATGCCTCAATGAGATAACAACTTACTCACCACCTACAGGCTCATGTCCTTTATATCCTTCATATTGCTTCTCAACTGCTCTAGTTGAGAAGTAAAACAAAAAAGTAAAATAAACCAAGTCCAAAGGACTCAGTCTTGTCCATCTTCAAACTTGGACTAAACCTTGTGAACTGGTCTAACACACCTGGCTTGGGTCACATGCCTTCCTTTTAACCAATCACTGAGGCCAAAGGGATGGAGTGTTCTGATTGGTCATGTGCCTATTCTTGAACCAGTCACTGAGGCTGGAGTGCTCTGATTGGTCACAGGCTAGGCCCTGGAGTAGGGAGATGGTATCTGTCCTACTTGAACCACTAGAACTAGGAGTGGAGTTTTCCTGAAGAAAATAAGGATGATGGATACTAGAACAAGAAAAATGGCAGATAATAGTATTCCATCTGTACTAAAGGAACCAATTATTTGAGATCATTCTTGTCTCCAGTTCTACACTCAAGGAGGGTTTGCTCTCTTCAAAGGGCAGAGTAATTTTTTCATCTTCATTCCATCCATCACCTCTACCAATACATAGCTGGTAAGTGCACTCAGCTGAATTGTTCAGAAACAGACTAGCCCGACAATTTCTCTGGCACTCAGGAGCTCTTGAGTGGGGCTGTATTGCTGCAGACAAAACCAATTCTGATCAGTTGGTGATGGTCTACAGTGCTGTATCCAGATCTGAGCTCAGTGTGGAAGAGTGTGATAATTGATTAGCGATGTCTGCCCTGGGCACAAACAAGGGGGACAGGGATATGTTTGTCATGCTTATCTTATCATGGAATATCTCAATGACACTTTTCTGCTCTAACATGCTAAAATCCGGGACAAGGCAATAAATTTTGGAGCACACATTATGCATCCCTCAGAGGAAGCATACAAAATAAAGCCTTGAATACAAGTTTCGTCCTATCAAGGAACTTGCTATTAATTGGGAAGAGTGAACATTTAGGAAAGCATCTGGGCTGTCAGACTCAGCCTCACATGCTCCCAATGACTCCTACCCACTTCTCCCAGGTTTCGCTGTCTTCAGTTCCAAGGAATATCTTTAGATTTGGCCTGCTTTTGCCTGTGGATGAGGATCCCTTTATAAGACAGTAAGGTCAGCTAAGCCCAAATATTCTCCATTGTTAATGTACTCAGAAGACTTTGCAGAGTGTGACAAAGAGAGAATGTTGTGTATCCAGAACACAGTCCCCTTCATGCCTAAACCTTTAGGATGGGCACATTCAGTGCCTCCTGTGTCCATGGCAATGCCTAGAACAGAAGCCACTTGTGAAGAGGGCACCCTGAATGTTGCCAACACATGCACAGGAGTGGAGAGGAGCCTCTTGGGCAGTACGATGACCTTATGATGCAGAGAAGTCACCTGGGGATCTCGTTCAACTGCAGAGCCTCATTCAGTAGATCCAGGGCATGGCCAGAGATTCTGTATTTCTAACAAGCTTCCAGGTGATGCCAGCATTGCTGACTTATGTAGGGAGCAAGGGGCTGGGTCAAGGACAGACTGGGTGCCATGGGAAGACAGAGAAGGGATCAGGGAGAGGGGAAGATGAACTGCGTAGGACAAGGATAAGAAGGGAAGTGAGTGATGTTCTGACATCTACATGAAAGCACCGGTCTAAAGCCTGATATAAAAAATCTAATAAAATAAAAAGTTACCCTCTTCCTTCTCCCCCTAATCCTTCTACCTTAGAAGTAGGTGGAATTCTGTTTCTACCTCCTACCCAACCCAACACACACACACACACACCCCTTTCACATGAGGAAACTGAGGCTCAGAAGGATGAGTAACCAGTCACAGGTTACACTTTGGATAAAGATCAAGCCAGAACATACTAGGGCCTCCTGCCTGCCTATTCCCACTCCTCTCTGTTGCAACATGGAACCTAGAAAGGACCCTTGAGAGGACTTAGGAGTGCATGCAGAACTGGCTTAAAGGCCTTTGTCCAGAGTCCTCTGGTTTCTCCAATAATGAGGCCAGTTGGAAGCTGTTAACACAGATGGGAACCAGCCAGCAACAGGTGAAAGGCCGCTCAACCTATCAGCACTGCTTTAAGCTATAGCACGCTCCCGGCTTCCTCTCCCCAATTTCCAGGGGCCCAATACCCAGATGCACCTGCCAGCAAATGAGCAGCAGCCATAGGGAGACCTGGGTCTCCCCCTCTCTGGTCTGGCTTCCAAGTCCTCCCATTTCCTGGAGCCCCTTGGGAGAACAGTTTCTCCAGGTTAATATATAGTGCTAATGAGGAGAGCCAGCGGGAAAATGCAAGGTCTACTTGATCCAGGGCTTGGAATGAAGCCAGGGTCCCTCTGGCCACAGATTCTCTTTCTCCTCCCAGGTTAGTGCACTGTGTGGGGAGATTAAGATGTATAGTCTGCAAATGGACTAATCTTTTCCAGGCCTCTTTAATGAGGCTTCCCATAATAGGGCCATTTCTCTTTCTTACGTATGTGTACACATTCACACACACATACACACACCAATACATTCCTTAACATAACCCATATGGAAATAAAAATCTCTCCCTTGCTTTATTTTTTAAGTGGACACTAAAATGGGCAACACTTTTTTTCTTCAAATGAAAATCCACGGTTCAACAACACGCATTTCCAGTGACTCAAGAAGGTAGTTGCAGCCCACCGGCTAGGCCCCCCTCTGAAAGCACAACTTCATGAGTAGCAAGTAATCAACTAGACCAACAGTTCTTCTATGGTATAACGGGAACCCAGCACAAAACAGGGTAAATTCCTGAGAAACATACTCAGTCCTGGGACTTTGTCTGAATGAAGCAACATGAACAGCTTCTAATCCAAGATCCCTGCAGTGAGGGAATATTATTATGGTCTATATCATTCACACCATGATCTAACAAAAAGGAGAAAACTCTAGCCTCTGATATTGCCAGGTAACTTTCAGCTTTAAAATATGCGGCGAGGGGGGGGAGGATAAAAAAGGCAGATTCTGAAGTGGCCTCTTTAACCTTTGACTTTTCAACAACCGTCACTATTGTCCATACCAGGGCTACACATAGGAACACTGTGGAGAGATTTTCAACTCCATCCCAGGTCAAAGGCTCTTCAGAACTTAAGCTTCCCAAAGAGCAGGGCATTCTCAGGCCCGTCTCAGATACATGAGCCACTGGACTCAAGATGTCAAGCCACGAGCAGTGGCTCAAAGTTGAATTGTCTGTCCACAAGGTAATAAATCTAGAAATTACTTTTTTTAAAACTTGGCCACTTAGAAATGTAAAGGCACTCCCCCAAATAGCTTGAGACAAAGAGGAAATCAAACCCAATCATTTACAAGGAAAATGATAATGAGGATACTATGTATTTTAAATTCACATGTAAAGTGCCCAAAGCTGTAATCAGAAGCACAAGTCATAGTATTAAATGCTACCATTATTGCTTTTTAAAGGATACAAATAAATGAGTTGAGTATCAACTCAGGAAGTTAGAAAAGAACAACAAAACCACCAGAGAAAAATATATAGAACTATTAACAAAAATAAAAAGAGAAATGTGTGAGTTTAGATTTTAAAAATCCAAGGCAAAGATATAAAACTCCCAGGGGCTTAACTGGGAAAAAAAAGAAGCAAGATACACATAATTAAGAGGAAAAGATTTGGTGGAACAACCACAGAGATAGCAAAGATTAAAAATAGCAACCCCTCCCCCTCTTTATCATGTGCAAATATGTTTGCTGAAATATTTTTTTGCAGCATCCACAAAGTTCATATTTTAATTATAAAAATAATTGTTAAAATTATTATATAAAGCATACTTGCAAATGAGTAACAAAAAAATCCTTGTGATAGAAAAATGAGCAAAGGGCATGAATAGGCAACTCAGATCAGAATAAATACATATAGGCAAATACCATATCAGAAAATGCCCAACCACACTGTAAATCAAAAAAAGTAAACATGAAAATGACTGAAGTCAACTTTCTTGCTATCAAATCAGCAGTTTTGCTTTGTGGCTACATCCAATGAGGATGGAGATGAGGTGGGCCAGGTGCTCTCCTACCTAGGTGGGAGGAATGTAAATTACTGAATGGCTCCTTGGAATCATTTCGGGTGGATGTTTGGCAATTTCCCTTAGGTAGAGAGGTTCTGTATGTAACTCTTCTTTACAAATGCTTATAAGCGAGACCTGATTTCTATACCTTTGGGGGGGGGGGGTCCAAGATACCAAAAGAGTCAAATTTGGCTTGCCCAAAATGAGATCAAGCCAAGAACGAGTGTGTGTGGCCCCAGGACCTTGTGCTGCCATCAAAAACCTATATGACCTTGGCAATTATTTAATTTCTCACAAACTCCATTTCACCATCTGCATAATGCAAAAGCTAAATTTGATCTTTAAAAGCTTCCCCCTGGATGCTGACATGTTGTTTTAATCTCTTCTCACTGCCAGGATCTTCCTGGTGTCTTTAAGATGGCAGCATTTCTGCACAGGAGGGAAGAGAAAGAGGAATGGGAAGGGAATCAAGAAAAATGGACTAACTATCGAATACAAGAGAGAGTTTCTAACCTTTCCTCTGCTTCACTTCCTGCCTTTCTTAAGTGGGCTATAATTCTCTGTATGTTTAAGCTCTCAATAAATATTTGCTGAATTCATTAAAAGATGAAATGAATGAATGAATGAATGAATGAATGGTATAGAAAGCCTATTTCCATGAGTTTTTTTTTTTTCCTTGCTGATCTTCAAATCACTGAAGGGATATAATTTTAAAATATATTGATAAATTATAGATGCAGAAAAAGCATTTGAAAAAGTCCAGCATCCATTCGTGATAAAAACTCTTACCAAAGCAGGTATAGAGGGAACATACCTTAACATAATCAAAGCCATTCAAAGCCATTTATGACAAACCCACAGCCGATATAATACTCAATGGAGAGAAAGTGAAAGTCTTCCAGTAAAATCTGGAACAAGAGAAGGATGTCCACTCGCACAACTTTTATTCAGCATAGTATTGGAAGTCCTAGCCACAGCAATCAGACAAAAGAAATAAAAAGTATCCAAATTGGAAGAGAGGAGGTAAAATTGCCACTCTATGCAGATAACATGATACTGTGTATAGAAAACCCTAATGAGTCCACACAAAAACTCCTAGAACTGACTGATGAATTCAGCAAAATGGATACAAGATTAGCATTCAGAAATTGGTTGCATTTCTGTATACTAAAAATGAAATATTAGAAAAGGAATATAAAATACAATACCTTTTAAAATTGTACCCAAAAAATTACATACCTAGGAATAAACCTGACTAAAGAGGTGAAGACTTATATGCTGAGAACTATAAAACATTAATCAAGGAAATTAAAGAGGATTCAAAGAAATGGAAAGATATTCCATGCTCCTGGATTGGAAGAATTGATATTGTTAAAATGGCCATACTACCCAAAGCAATCTATAGATTCTATGCAATCCCTATCAAATTACCTACGACAATTTTCACAGAACTAGAACAAACAATCCAAAAAATTTATATGGAACCATAAAAGACCCAGAATTGCCAGAGAAATCCTGAATTAAAAGAACCCAAGCGGGAGGCATAACTCTCCCAGACTTCAGACAATATTTCAAAGCTACAGTAATCAAGACAATATGGGAGTTCCCATTATGGCTCAGCAGAAATGAATCTGACTAGCATCTATGAGGATGGAGGTTTGAGCCCTGGCCTCACCCAGTGGGTTAAGGATCCAGCATTGCCATGAACTGTAGTGTAGGTCGCAGACATGGCTCAGATCTTGTATTGCTATGGCTGTGGTGTAGGCCAGTGGCTACAGTTCCAATTCAACCCCTAGCCTGGGAACGTCCATATGCCATGGGTGTTACCCTAAAAAGACACTAATTAATTAATTAGCTAATTAAAAGACAGTATGGTACTTGTACAAACAAAACACATACAGACCAATGGAACAGAATAGAGAACCCAGAAATAAACCCAAACACCTATGGCCAGTTAATCTTCTACAAAGCAGGAAAGAATACAAAATAGTAAAAAGACAGTCTTTTCAGCAAGTGGTGCTGGCAAAACTGGACAGCTTCATGTAAATCAGTGAAACTAGAATACACCCACATATCATGCACAAAATGGCTTAAAGATTTAAATATAAGACAAGACACCATAAAATTCCTAGAAGGGAACATAAGCAAAACATTCTCTGACATCAACCATATAAATGTCTTCTTAGGTCAGTCTCCCAAAGCAACAGGAATAAAAACAAAAATAAGCCAATGGGACCTAATCAAACTTACAAGCTTCTGCACAGCAAAGGACACCATAAAAAAAGACAACCTACAGAATGGAAGAAAATAGTTTCAAATGATGCAACAAATAAGGGCTTAATCTCCAAAATATACCAACAACTCATACAACTCAACAGCAAAAAAAAAAAAAAAAACACACCAAAAACCCAATCAAAAAAATGGGTAAAGACCTGAAAAGACATTTCTAAAGAAGATATTCAGATGGCCAACAGGCACATGAAAAATGTTCAACATCACTGATTATTAGAGAAATGCAAATCAAAAATACAATGAGGTACCACCTCACACCAGTCAGAAAGGCCATCATTAACAAGTCAACAAATATCAAAGGCTACAGAGAGTGTGGAGAAAAGGGTACCCTCCTTCACTGTTGGTGGGAATGTAAATTGGTAAATTTCCACTGTGGAAAACAGTATGGAGGTACCTCCGAAAACTAAATATAGAACTACCATATGATCCAGCAATCCCACTCCTGAGCATATATCTGAACAAAACTTTCATTGAGAAAGATACATGCACCCCTATGCTCACTGCAGCACTATTCACAATAGCCAAGACATGGAAACAACCTAAATGTTCATCGACAGATGAATGGATAAAGAAGATGTAGTATATATATACACAATGGAATATTAGCCATAAAAAAGAACAAAATAATGCCATTTGCAGCAACATGGATGGAACTAGAGACTCTCATACTAAGTGAAGTAAGTCAGAAAGAGAAAGATAAACACCTTATGGTATCACTTATATCTGGAATATAATACATGGCACAAATGAACCTATCCACAGAAAAGAAACAAACACATGGACCTGGAGAATAGACTTGTTTTTGCCAAAGGGGAGGGAGTGGGATGGACTGGGAGTTTGGGGTTAGTAGATGCAAACTATTGCATTTGGAGTGGATAAGCAATGAGATCCTGCTGTATAGCACAGGGAACTATATCCAATCACTTGTGATGGAACATGATGGAAGATAATGTGAGAAATAATGTGTATGCGTGTGTGTGTGTGTGTGTGTGTGTGTATGACTGGGTCACTTCGCTATACAGCAGAAATTGACAGAACACTGTAAATCAACTATAATAGAAAAAATGAAAGTCTTAAATAATTAATAAATAAATAAATAAATAAATGAAATATGTTGATAAATTGATTGGGGCCCCTGAAAAAGAAGCTGTGAGCCAAGGAAGGATACATATGGACTCTATTTACTCGCCCTAAATCAGGCCTTACTTAGCAGTGGCACAAGTAGAATAAACACCAGCCACAGTGACCAGATGTTCTAAAGCGCTTGGTCATTGCAGAGAGGAGAAAATCCAGTCAAGCCAGTGCAGGTGACTCTGCAGAACCGAGAGTTGTTTAGCCAGTGGTGACAGCCACACAGACTCAACCATGTCCACCCACTCCTCAACCATCATTATCACCCGATGGTCAGAATGAGAGGAACCAGTGTGGGCAAAGCCACATTCCAGGTGTGGCTACCACACAACATGACTCTGTAATGAGACAGACCAGAACCAAAAGCACAATGCAGCCCAGCTCAAGTTGGATTCAGCCTAAAGGACAATCCATGGAATGCCTATCACCCCTCCCCAGGACTTTACCTACAGCAGACATCATCTTAATCTTGCTCACCGGGCCCATATAGGACCTCAGAATCCTTCACAACATTGAGTCTTCCGGGCTGCCAATACGAGCTGAGCAGAGTCATCACACAAGGTACAATGCATCTGTGACTCCTGGTTCAGAGAATATATGATGTCCCAGTAATGGGTATAATGAATTGGGCTGTGTCCTCTAAAACTTCATGCATTGACGTCCCAAGCCCCAGCAGTACCTTGGAATGTGACGGTATTTGAAGGCAAGATCTTTGCAGAAGTGATTAAGGTAAATGAGGTCATCGAGGTGGGTCCTAATCTAATATGACTGGTGTCGTTATGAGAAGAAGAAATAAGGGCAGGGACACGCGGAAGAAAGATCGTGTGAGGACACAGGGAGAACACAGCCGTCTACCAGCTAAGGGGGAGACCTCAGAAGAAACCAACACGTTCGTCTTCTTGACCTCAGACTTCCGGCCTCCAAAACTGTGAGAAAGTAAGTTTCTGTTGTCTAAGCTACCCAGTGTGTGGTATTTGGTTAAGGCAGCCCTACGAAACTAATACCGCAGGTATGTTGATCACTGGTTAGTTGAAAAAATTAAGAATGAGTACATAAGATATAAGTTTTATGTAATTAAATCCTACATCTACAAAGATCCTCCTGGATAACACAGGGAACTATATCCAGTCTCTTGGGATAGAACTTGATGGAAGATTTGGAGTTCCCGTCATGGCACAGTGGTTAACGAATCTGACGAGGAACCATGAGGTTGCGGGTTCGATCCCTGGCCTTGCTCAGTGGGTTAAGGATCCGCCGTTGCCGTGAGCTATGGTGTAGGTTGCAGACGCGGCTCGGATCCCGCGTTGCTGTGGCTGTGGCCGGCGGCTACAGCTCCTGTTAGACCCCCAGCCTGGGAACCTCCATATGCCGCGGGCGTGGCCCTAGATAAGGCAAAAAGACAAAAAAAAATATGAGGAAAAGAATATATATATATGACTGGATCACTTTGCTATCCAGCAGAAATTGACACAATATTGTAAATCCACTACACTTTAATTTAAGTAAATAAATAAATAAATGTCATACATCTAATGGAATGTGGGGTTATCCATATGTGTTTGCGTAGAAGAGAATATACACCCACAAAAGCATATGCTTGAAATATTACAGACCAAAGCGTTCAGGGTAGTTTTTTCCAGGTAGTAGGAACATAGCTGATTTAAGGAAGCAAAGGAGTGTTTCCTTCTTCCTGCTAATCAATACTAACTTTTCAGTGGCTGTGTATTAATTGTGTATAATTCTAAAAGATTTATAATAGTGTACACATATCTAATAATAACAGCCAACCCATGTATAAGAGTGTATGTCAGGCACATACTTTCTCTTTTATTTGAACTCATATAATCCCCACAGTCCCCCACAAGGTCAGGACCATTATTATCTCCATTTTCCAGGTGAGGGAAGTGTGGCACAGAGAGATGAAGTGAATGCCCAAGGTGACAAAGCTGGCACGTGGCAGCATCAAGCCTCCAAATCAGGTAGTCTGGCGTCACACCCATGGCCTTAACCACAATGCTCCCTGGCAGCTCCATCAACATCTGGACAATTTGCTGCTTTACTAAGAGTTTATCCAAACATATTTCTGCTTAGTGCATTATTTGATATAAGCGTTTATGAATACACACACACACACACACACACACATAGAGGCACATTTAGCTGTGCTCCATGGCTCAGAAAATTACTGAAGTCCTTTCCATTTGAGGTGCACAGTTTAATTGGATTCAAGACCCCATACTCGAGAGGGTGACACCCCTCTTGTAAACATAGGGAAGAGAAGCTCCACGTTCCTAAGTTCCGGGGGTGGGGGAGATGACCCTTATGCTCTTGGACAGGGGGCTGGGTAAGCAACCTATTCATATTTTATAAGCTTGTTTAATGGAGCCTTATTTTGGGATTATGTATTTTTAAAGACCACATGGCTTAGATTGATGGAGACATGATGCTGATTCTCCTCTGAAAGCCGGAGAGCTGGAGGAAGCTCAGCCCTTCTGGGGCCAAGGAGGGACAGAGAACAGTCACAAATGGACAAATGCCCATCAGCGGGAAACTGGTTAAATAAATTATGTTCATCCCCATAATGGAATGTATGCAGCTGTTAAAAAGAATGAGCCAGGGCTATAGGTCCTGTCGAGGAAGGGTGTTTGTGATCTACTGCTAAGGAAGAAGACAAGTTGCAAACCACTAGGGATAATATGATCCTATGTGGTGATGGAAAAGTGTGGTGTGGTGTGGTGCGTGTGTGTGTGTGTGTGTCATAATCACTAAAGATACAGATTCTGGTTGAACCAACTGGAATTCCCATCCCAGTTCCATTACTTCCTCATTGTGTGACCTTAGATTTTCCTAACCTCTCTGAGCCCCAATTGCCTTACCTGTAAAATAAAGAGAAAGCCTACTACCCATCCCACCACAATGTGACGTGAAGGTGAAATGAGAAATGGATGGCAAGGATTTACAGAGGCTTGGGACATGGTAAGCACTCCAAAAATACTTATGATGATGATGATGATGGTGGTGGTGGCAGTGGTGAAATTAAAAAGATCCATAAGGGAGTTCCCATTGTGGCTCAGTGGTAACAAACGGGACTAGTATCCATGAGGATGCAGGTTCAGTCCCTGGCCTCGCTCAGTGAGTTAAGGATCCAGCATTGCCTTGAGCTGTGGTGGAGGTCACAGATGCGGCTCAGGTCTGGGGTTGCCATGGCTTTGGTATGGGCCAGCCGCTATGGCTCCAATTTGACCCCTAGCCTGGGAATTTCCAAATTCTGCGGGTGCAGCCCTAAAAAAATATATAGTAATAAAATTTTTTAAAAAGGTCCATAAGGAAACCTGGCACGTTTTTCACAGCATCCACATCCACCTCTGGAGAAGAGAATCAGTGAGACCGGGACTGTCACGTGTTTACATCATGCATTTGTTGTATTTGAATTTCTATCATGTGTATATTTGACCTTTGTCATTAAAATAGAATAAAGCTGAGTTTTTGGTTTTTGTTTTTTGTCTTTTTTAGGGCTGTACCTGCGGCATATGGAGGTTCCCAAGCTAAGGGTCAATTTGGAGCTGCAGCTGCAGCCTACACCACAGTCACAGCAACATGGGACCAGAGCCGCATCTGCAACCTATACCACAGCTCACAGCAACACAGGATCCTTAACCCACTGATGGAGTCCAGGGATCCAACCTGCTTTCTCATGGATACTAGTTGGATTTGTTTCCGCTAAACCACAATGGGAACTCCAGGAGTTTTATTTTTTAATGAACAAAGCCAACTGCTCTCCTGAAAGAAATCATATGGCTTCTGAAGTGTCCAGTGGTCTCATTTCTGGTGAGCTAGTCGTGATGTGTCCCCACTCCCGGGGCAAGTCTTCTCTGTGGGGCAGAGGATAGGAGACTGTCCTCCCAAATCCTTTAGGTGCGAACCAGCAAGGTCATGTGCATACACTCAAGACATACGCCTTGGCAATAAAGTCTACCCTAACTTGATCGCTACAAGCCCTCTTAGTTCAGTTCAATTCAAGCATGGTAAACAGATAAAGTTGGGCCAAATGAGCAAACCTACAAAAGTTCAGGGGCTATGAGAAGAAATATTATAACAATCAGCAGCGATAATTTCCTGAATCCTTAAAATGTCAGGCAGGATGCTAGTACTTTAGGAGCATCTCATTTCATCTCTCACAGAAATCCTTTACTGGTAAGTACTGGTTGGTCTCCATTTTACAGAGGAGGCAACAGAGGCTCAGAGAGGTGAAGGCACTTGCTCAAGGACATACAGCTGATAGCAGCAAAGCCAGAATTTGATTCTAAGCCTATCTGGCCACAAAAATCTAAGCCTTCCCTCAGGAAGAACCTGTGTAATCTGTCAGAGGGAAAATGGATGGACTTTTACTAATTAAATATCTAGATGCCCTCTACTATTTAAATTATACCAAAGACGAGCACAAAATATTTCATATACATGATGTCCCAGCTCAAGTTCAGTGTTTCCCAAATTGGTTCTGGGATACGGTTCTGTTTTGTTTTGTGTGATGGTAGTAAGTGTTCTGTAAGAAAAGAGTTTCAAGATCTAGTGATTTGGGAGGGTTCTAAGTTAAATTAGTTTTGTGGAGTATGTGCCCTTGTTGCAAGACTTGTTAGAGCCTTTGATGTGCCAAGTGCACTCGACTCCCCAAGGAGGCGCTATTGAGTACAGTTTTGCCCAAACATGCTGGATCATGGTACCCTTTTTCTTAGGAAGCATCTCCCAGAACAGAATTCACTTTGGAAAATGCTATCCCCAAACAAACATACCTCCTTTTTTCTTGCATGTTTTTCTAAGTGCATTAAAAAAACAGCAGAAAAATTAAAATATATTTAAATCTAAAATTGTTAGAAAAATTATTCAGGTCTTTCCCAAAGTCATCCCTGTGCCTTCAGAAATACCCAAATCCTTAGGTATATACCCGAATATAAGAGAACTCCAAATGTAAAGTGACCTCATGTATAAGATGAGCCCATGCTTTTCCCAATGGGAAAATCTAAAAATAAATTTGAATTGCGTGTGGGTGTGGTCGTGCGTGTGTGTGTGTGTGTGTGTGTGTGTGTAACTTGACTTTACAACTTTTAGGAACTAGATGAAGGAATCAGGTGTTTATACTTTTTGATATCAATTGAGGCTGACATATTTTAACTACATTTAATGTAAAATAACATTGATACAGAAAATCTACTTTCTCCCACTCTCACATATCATGAAACAATTGCATTCAAACACCTTGCCTGCATCTTTGTCTTAAGAAAGCCACTTTTTGTACATCTCACATGACATTTCAGTTCATACCATGTTCATTTCTGCTTAAGTCACTTCGAAACAGCCATTTCTAATCCATGCAATGTGCCATCACTGGAAGCGTTATTCCAGGCCACCAGCACTGATACACATAACACGGTGACAGTTGGGACAGTCATCTTTTCCCCTCGTTCGTCCTGTAGGTGTCTAGATGTGACCTCTACATCACTGCTTACAGAGCTGTTTGTAAAGTGAGCTTTAGAATGCTTGTTTCCACTGACATCAAACACTGGCAGTTCTGAGTCATAGCTCCCGGAATTACTGCGAAGTCTCTGTGGTTCTGATAGGTGAATGCTGGACTCTTCCAGAGAACAAATTCTAATGTCCGAGTCATTCGTAACTAGGACTTTACTGCTCTACATAAAATATGTGCAAGAGTGTCCCCCACCACATGAGACACCTCCCAGGGACCTAAGTGTCTGCAATAACGTGTCTCCTGCAGGATAATTCTGGGGAACGGCCCGTCACATTAGAGTTGGGCATGTACAGTATATGTAAAGGAAAGAACTCCCCCTCAGAGGAGGTCTGCGCCCTATCAGCAATGAATGTGTTAAGCACAAGCTTTGCACTCCAGCTGGGGGAGGAGTCAGACCTGATAGGGCACGGGCCTTTTTCTGCCCAGAACCAGGAAGAGTGAGGGCAAGAAAGGAAAAATTATTGACCTAGGGAGAGCACTCGATTGCAACCTCATGAGTAAATGGGCCATTTATCCCCCAGTCCGGAGCTCCTTGAAAAGGTGACCGTCCATCAATCGCTCCTCTGAGCTGCCCCTTGATGAGCTGTTCTATCAATGGGCTAATTTAGCTGATTACAGAGGAATTTGAGAGGAATGGGCCGCTAGAGCCTGGGTCTGGGCCAGCAGTGCATTAAGTCCACCAGTGTCTCCATCACGCCCCACTTGGGACCGATGGGGCGTCTTATTCCTGAAAATATGTCCCATCTGATGGGCTTTCTTTAAACTCAGCTCCAGCTTATCAGGTGCTAGGTGGAAACCCTACTGCTACAGGGCATGGATTGTTCTGTCCTCTGAGTCCTTGATGGGGGACGAGGGCCTCTGGGACCAGTGCCAGGCTATTCTAGTCTGCTGGTCAGCAGTGTGCCAATGCCCAGCCCCACAGGATGGGAGTGCAGGGAGAGATGCAGAGGCCCAGGCTGGACTGTCATTGCTCCTTTACTCCTCTGACTGTTCACAGCACAAGACCTGGAAAATGCCCCTCCATCCTCAAGTACAGGAGGGCTGGCTAAACTCACATAGAGGTGGAATAGACAAACAACCATCCTGGGAATCTCCCCACTCCTTCCAAAAGGAATCGCTTTTAATACCCTCTACCATTTCCTAACCTGCTCATCTTTTGTATGCAAGTATTGCCCTATCCAAATACTCTGCTTAAAATATTGAGTTTTAGCCATTTACACTTTAGTATGAGCTAGTCGTTCCACTCTGTTTAAGATGCTGGAAATAGGATATACAAGGATACATTCAGAAGAGAGAAGTCTATCTGGAGGAAAGGAGGGCTGAGAGATGCTACATCAAAGAGTACAAAGGCATTGAATTCTCTGCACAGTTGAGTCAGAGCAGGTCTCAATGGGGAGAAAAGGAAGGTACTAAAAGAGGAGGTAAAGGGGCCCAGGCTTTTGGACTGAGAGGGGTTGCAAATGCAGAAAAAATATGAACCTTTCAGTTCAAACCCTTATTTAAAGGAATAAGAGCACAAGCTCACACAGGTAGCCATGAAGTAACTGAGTAGCATTCATTTCTATTAATGAGGATCTGAAACCATTCCCTCCGTTTTAGTAGAGTTTCCTATTAGGACTGTGTTGACACAAAAGTCATCCCACTTGTTTATCCAATGTAAAACCCAAGCCTCTTTGTATTAAGCAGAAATCTTTTGATAGCAAGTGACAGAAATCAAATTGAAACCAGCCTGCGCAAAAGAAAAACTTTATTGGCTCATGTAGCTTTGAAGTTTAAAGGGCTAATTTCAGACATGGCTGGATCCAGGGGCTCACATTATGTTGCCAGCAATCTTTTTCCAGTTCTCAGTTCTCCCCTCTCTTTGTTGACATCATTCCTAGACAGGCTTTCCACATGTAGTTTCAAAAAAGGCCACTGGGAGCTCCAGACTCTCATTCTGCCAGCTGAGAAACCCACTAGAAAGAGAAAAACTCTTTCCTGAGAGCTCCAGCAAAAGTCCCAGAACTGTTTCTCATTGGACCCCTTTGTGTTTCACGCCCATCCCTCAACCAATCAGTGGATCTCAGGAAAGGACTTCCTGATTGGCCAGACTAAATCTCATGCTGGCTCTGAATCTGGTGGAAGTTAGCCCCACCCAAGCCACATGACCTGTAAGCAGAGAGGGGTGGTCCTCCAAAGAGAAACCAGGAGGCTGCTTCCAAGATGAAGAAGGAAGGGATTCTGGGCAGGGAAACAGCAGGGTCCCTACAAGGCGTATGAACAGACTGGTGCAGTAAAGTGTTCTGGGTTCTCACATGGAAAATTCTAGATCCCAGTGGTGGGTGAATACAGAGGCAAGTCTAATTGGAATGACTCCCATAAGACCTCATCAAGACTGATTACTCCCACTCTGGAGTTTTATTTTACCCCATTTCCCGATATTCTAAAATCTGCTGATTCTTTTGAATTCCCAATTCTGTTGGCTTAACTGTGGCTTAAATGTTACATCAAAGGCTGGCTGCTAATGAGGAGAGGCTTGACCCCCCACAAGGAACTTGTGGAGTTGGGTTCCAGTAAGATTTATTTCTTCATTTCAGGGAGTAATTTTAATCAAGCCCAATGGTCTCTCTAAACCCCTCACTCGATTCTACCCATCAAAGAATGGTGGGTAAAAGCTTCTTTGGTATCAGAGCTGTGTTCAGACTGGCAGCTCTCCTGTGTGACCTGGGGCTAGTGAATTAACCTCTTTGAATCTCCATTTCCTTATCTACAAAATGACGTTAAATAATCTCTAATGTTGTGAGGATTAACCATTCATTCGACACTATTTGAACATCTACACCTGCCTGGTACCTGGGAATAAAAAAAGAAACAAAGTCAACAAAATTCTCCACCATTATGGAGTTTATATTCTAGCAGGTGAAATGGACAATAGGCATTAAGAAATAAGTGAATTATTTCTAGGTTTTTTTCTTTTTCTTTTTAGGACCACACCCTCGGCAAATGGAGGTTCCCAGGTTAGGGGTCTAATCAGAGCTACAGCCGCAGGCCTACACCACAGCTACAGCAACGCGGGATCTGAGCCACATCTGTGACCTACACCACAGCTCACGACAATGACGGATCCTTAACCCACTAAGCAAGACCAGGGATCACACCCGCAACCTCATGGTTCCTAGTCGGATTCATTCCCACTGCGCCACGATAGGAACTCCCTATTTCTAGTGTTAAAGATAAGTTCTATGGGGGAATATGTAAAGTAGGAGAAATTAAGAGTGGATGGGAGTTCCTGTTGTGGCTCAGCAGGTTAAGAACCTGACCAGGGAGCTCCTGTTGTGGCTCAGCAATAACGAACCTGACTGTGTCCATGAGAAAGCAAGTTCAATCCCTGGCCTCACTCAGTGGGCTAAGGATCCGTTGTTGCCGTGAGCTGTGGTGTAGGTCACAGACATGGTTTGGATCTGGTGTTGCTATGGCTGCGGTGTAGGCTGGCAGTGGCAGCTCCACCTTGACCCCTAGCCAGAGAACTTCCAAATGCCACAGGTACGGCCCTAAAAACAAACAAAAAGAGTGGATGAGAGAAAATTTTCAGTATTAAATAGGATGGTCAGACTGAGTCTCATTGAGAAGGCGGTATCTGAGCAGAGACTTGAAGAAGGTGAGTGAGGGGGTGAGGAGGTGGGGGAAGAGTATTCCAGGCTGAGATAACAGTCAGTGCAAAGGTCCTAAGGTGGCAAGGTGCCTGGTGTAGTCGAACACAGCAAGGAAGTCATGTGGCTAGGAAAGAGTAAACAGGAGATGGACAGAGAAGAAACAAGGGGTTGGATCCTGGAGGGCTCGTGGCCACTATAAGGACATGAGCACATGAAATGATTAGCACAGCTTGGCCCATAGAAGGTTGCAAGGAATGGATGCGTGATGATGAAGATGAGAGGGAAGATACCGGTGGCGATGATGACAATGATGACCTGGCACCCAGCCCTCCAGCAACAGCAGCCAGGCTTAACACAGATGTACTCTCACCTTTCTGAGCTGTTCTGAGGATTTCCACATTAACACAGGCAATTTGCACTTTGAACCCATGCTGAGAAAATTGCTCTGTAAACATAGGGTGTTTCCTGCCACCACAAGTCTTTATCATGTGCCTGACACCATTATCACCAAAAGGTCACCAGGTGGCACCCATTAGCAGGGCTAACACTTATTCTGCTTACACCTCCCCTGTTCTCCCCCTCCTCCTGATACCAGCAGAAATTCCCTGAATCCAACAAACCGCCCCCATGGATATCATGTGTTCCTCACTCGTGGCCTTATGCCCAAACCAAGTGGATCACTGCCTGGGTAGTATGTGGTGCATGGGTCCAAATTATCTGGATATTATTAACAGCAACTGACAAAGCTTCAGGCTATCAATCTTGACATCATCTAACCAGCACCTGCCTCATCCTGGCTCTTGACTCCGAAGAGGCTATTCTGAAGTGTAACTAATCCTTCTCAGATGGCTAGCGCCCCAGCTGAGTGGTACCGCAGCCCCATTTCTTCAGAAAGGAGTTTCCCCAACACTTCCAGTGCATAGACACACACATGTGTGAGGTTGCTGAGATATCCTTTGAGAATATCTCCTCCCATGACCTCTGCGCTGGCAAAGTGGGCTTCTCACTTCACCTTAAACTCATCTCCCAAGTCCATTGCAGTGGAAAGTCTCCTTTTGAAATTCAAACGCAGAACTATCCAACTATCCACTGTGTTCCAAATGCCCTCAGGAAGGTCCGGGCTCCTTAGAACACAGACAAGGCTCTCCATGGCTTGGCACCTGCCTTCCTCTCCAGCTTCATCTCCTACCAGCTCCTCCAGCTCCACCAGCCACTCTGAGAACTTGAGAGCTACTGCACCTGCAGTTCCCCATTGTCCATGCTGTTCCCTCAGCCGGGCCAGCTCCCACATGACCACCTCCTCCATGGAATCCTCTGCAGACCTTCCAGCCCTGGGCAGCAGCCCCTGCCATGTGTTCCCTAGGTAACAACCCCCTGTCACTCTTACCACCTATGCCGTATTGTGCCTTAATGAGGCTCTCCCATCTGCCAGATACCTCATTCAACCTCGGGTCTCTGCCTCTGGGCAAGGGATCTACTCAGAGCAGAGGCTCTAGAACTGCCTGTGGCTTCAGCAGCAGAACCAGTCATGTGTTCAGTCAAATCCCATTCTCACTTTGTGCTCTGCAGCAGATGTGGACACACCGTCCCCAGCACGATGTAGCAGGCTGGTTCGGCAGATCTGGGATCCAGATCTCCATTTCACGATTTACTGGTTAGTAACTTTGGGTAACTCAACATTTCAAGTCCCGGTTTTCCCATCTCTAAAAGGGGGAGGTGATAGCACGTACTTCTTACAGCTACACTGAGGACTAAATAATATATTCTAGAGGGCATTCAATGAGAGTTAAGAATTATTATCACTACGTTCTGCACAATGAATGAAGTGGGTGCCATATCCACAAAGCTAGAGATTCTTGTCTATTTGTTCACTGATGTGTCCAAGGTACCTACCCCAGTGCCCGGCACATAGTAGGTCTTCAACAAATATTGGCTGGATAAACAAGCTGGTCTTGCTAGACGGGGGGAGAAACTCCCTGTATTCCTAGAATCTTTGGTTTCACGTGCAGAATTCTCAGGATGTCTTTTTCCGCCCCAAGAGGTTCTGATCTGGCAGGGCATGGGGTGGGGCGGGGGACCCGAAACCCACATTCGAATGGGCTCCCTATGATCACCCTGTTCTCCATCAGTTCAGGAACCTCAGCATCAGATGATTTAAGTCTCCAGTGCTTCGCCCTCTTTTCTCAGCTCATCTCCCGTTCGCTTCCAGTTGCAATCATCTGAAAACCTAATCTTGGTTGCAGTTACGATCATTGTGCTGGGGCTGATGTTACTTGCGTCAGATACAGAGACCCAGCAGAGGCTTTTAAGAGACTACTTGGTAACAGAACAATCAAGTTAAAAGAGCAGTGTGACGCAAAGCATGAAATAGGAAAGTCTCGTGGCCAATTGATTTGAACCACACTTACGCGTTTGTGAAATGTATTTCATTTTCTGAACCAAATGGAAGCCCATCTTATAAATCACAGCCGCTCTTAGAGATTAATAAAGGAAACAGGCTTGATTAAGAATTCAGAGCATTGGTCCCATTGCAGATTTATAGACCCAGAGGCCTTGTCACAGGGATCTCAAGATGTCCCACCTGTTAATTGTCATTTATGAAGATTAACCTCAGCTTCTGGCTTCTGGATAATACTTGAGGGCAGGGCCCAAACCCTGCTTGAAAAGTAAGGACAATTCTAGGAAACACACTTCTCCATGTATTTCCAACCCTCCCCAGAAATGAACAAGTCATGTGGCCTTTGACATAATGTCCTATGGGACTTTTTTCCTAGATGCTGGACAGGTGGGAAATTTGATTTGAAAATCATTCTGCATCTCAACTCAAACTTGGCAGAAGAGTGTTGAGTCAAGATTTAAAAATGAAAAGAGGAGTTCCTGCTGTGTCACAGTGGGTTAAGAATCCGACTGTGGTGGCTCAGGTCACTGCAGAGGCAAGAGTTCAATCCCCAGCCCAGCACAGTGGATTAAAGGATCTGGTGTTGCCGCAGCTGTGGTGTAGGATGCAGCTGCGGCTCAGATTCATTCTCGGGAACTGCTATATGCCACAGGTGCAGCGATTAAAAAAGAAGAAGAAAAGAGAAAGAAAAAAGTCACAAGGGGAAGAGGTGTTAGTGATATCAACCAAATGCAAAACAATCCCCATCAACCCTGATGCCTGCACACCCTGCATATGGAAAGGTTTACAATGACTGTTAAGGCATTTAGCATTGAAGAGTATTTTTGGCATTCCTTATCTGTCAAAGTCTGTCTGCCCAAGACCAAAAAGAATAGAACTCAAAAGGCCAATTTGAAGAGAGGGTACAGGACCACACTTACAAGTTTAGAGGGACAGAATCGACTCCTGTTATTTGTTTTGGGATCCGAATTTGCAAATGTGTGCTCTGCAAATAGGTAGTCACACTAGTGCAATATTCTACTCTGTAGTCCTTGGGGCCCTGATGGTTTAAAATCTAAAGTTAGAAATCCGGATGGTGTTTATAACGATGAGAAGGGAACACAAGGGAGGATTTTGATGTGCTGAGCATGTTCTATTTCTAGATTTAGATGTGGTCACTTTATGACATTTTCTCAAGCTTTACACTTAGGATGCTCACTTTTCTGATTATTTGTATTCAAATAAAAAGTTAAACACTTAAATAGCAGCACAATGAGTTCCCATTGTGGCTCAGCAGGTTAAGAACTCAACATAGTCTCCGTGAGGATAGGGGTTCGATCCCTAGCCTCGCTCAGTGGGTTAAGGGTCTGGTGCTGCCGCAAGCTGCAGTGTAGGTCGCAGAAGCAGGGCACCCAGATATTGTTGTGGCTTTGATGTAGGCCTGCAGCTGTAGCTCTAATTCGACTCCTAGCCCGGGAATTTCCATATGCCACAGGTGAAGCCCTAAAAAGAAAATAATAAATAGATAGGAGTTCCTGTTGTGGCTCAGTGGAAATGAATCCCACTAGTATCCATGAAGATGCAGGTTCGATCCCTGGTCTCTCTCAGTGGGTTAAGGATCCGGTGTTGCTGTGAGCTGTGGTGTAGGTCGCAGACAGGGCTCAGATCCCGTGTTGCTGTGGCTGTGGCGTAGGTTCTCAGCTGTAGCTCTAATACAGTTCCTAGTCTGGGAACTTCCATGTGCTACAGGTGTGGCCCTAAAAAAATAATAAATAAGTAAATAAATAAATAAACAAATAGGTAGATAGACGGACACGGACAGACAGACAGACAGACAAGCAGCAAAAGATTGCTGGAACCAAATGAGTATGTCTGATGCTTCTGCAGGATACTGACAGATTGCTTAAGTGAAAATGGCACTGAGGAACCTTAGTTTGCATTCACAGATTGCATTCATTCACTCCTTCATTCTATAAACCCTGTATGCCTCCTCTGTTCTACATGACTCTGTTTTACCTTCTTCAGGGAACTTGTCAAGACCTAAAATTATAATTTATTTCCTTTGTCTACCGATACATCATCTGTCTCCCCACAACAGAATGCAAACTTACGAGGTCAGGAACTTTGTTTTTCTTGTCACGCCAGTATCCCCAGAGCCTAGCAAGTGCCTGACACAATGTAAACACTCAATGAATATTGGTTGGTTTCCCAAAGGAAAGAATCAAGATAGTGCCTTAAGCTCTGAAGTTTCCACTAGAAACTCTAATGGTATCACTAGATCACATGGTCATTTTAAGCCAGTGAAAATTAAGGCCTGTGACTCTGGAATTGCAGCAATGAACAAAATGGAAACAGCCCTGTGCAAACTGCCTGCCCCTGGAAGGTTAGGATTTTTTTCAAAAGCAGTTAAGGTAATACGTGATATGACTTGGGAAAGGGAAAAATAAATTGCTGCTAGAGATGAGGAAGGATGCAATAAGAAGTGAGACAAAACACAGGCAACAAAAACAAAACTAGACAAATAGGACTATATCAAACTAAAAAGCTTCTAGGCAGTCAAGGAAATAATCAACAAGGCGAAAAGGCAACCCATGGAATGGAAGAAAACATCAAACCATATATCTGATCAAGGGTTAATATCCAAAATATATAAAGGAATACTATAACTCGATAGCCAAAAAAAAAAAAAAAATTAATCCAATTAGAAAATGAGCAGTAGACCTGGATAGACATTTCTTTAAAGAAGGCATAGAAATGGCCAACATTTGGTATGTGAAAAGGTGCTCACCTCACTAATCATCAGTGAAACGCAAATTAAAACCCAATGAGATCTCACCTCATGCCTGTTGGGGTGAGTATTATCAAAAAGACAAGAGATTACAACCGCCAGCAAGGATGTGGAGGAAAGGGAGTATCTTTGCACTACTGGTGGGAATGTAAACTAATGTAGCCACTACAGAAAACAGCGTAGAGCTTCCTTAAAAATAGACGTACTGGAGTTCCCGTCGTGGCTCAGTGGTTAACGAATCCGACTAAGGAGCATGAGGTTGCGGAATCGATCCCTGGCCTTCCTCAGTGGGTTAAGGATCCGGTGTTGCCGTGAGCTGTGGTGTAG
>PVHT021183555.1:15273827-15290253 GCA_004024745.2 Catagonus wagneri
TAAGTAGTCAACCTAGAGAAGCAGGGAGTAGAATGCTGATTACTAAGGCTAGAGGGAGGGGGAACAGGGAGGTGATTATCAAATGGTACAAAGCTTCAGTTATATAAGAGATTAAGTCCTAGAGATCTAGTGTAAAGCAAAACAATTATAGTTAACAAGACTGTATGTGTAATTAGAATTTTGCCAAGAGATAGATCTCATGTCAAGTGTTCGAGACTTGTGAAGGTGATGGATTTTCTATGGCATTGATCGTGGAGATGGTTTCACGGGGTACCTACTTATTTCCAAAAGTATCAAGTTGTACAGTAAACATGTACAGCTGTATGTATGTCAATCAAACCTGAATTAAGCAATTTAAAAAAAGAAGTGAGATGGAAAGAAGTGGATGCTCAGTACAGATGCTCAGTCAAAAGCCAAGTCACCTTGCTGGCAGGAGTAAGAATGAAAATCACAGAGTAGCTGCTAAGCACCCTAGGGCCCCTTCCACCAAGAAGCCCCTCTGAATTCCCTTGTCTTCCTATTATAAGCCCTGTGACCTTGCATTAAAAGTCGGAATCTAAGTCAGAATCTCCTCAAACCAAGTGTTACCAACTAAATTATGTCTCCTTCCCCCTGACCCCAACTCCTGTTCCAAGCCTTAATCCACAAGGTGACTGTATTTGGAGATAAGGCTTATAAGGGAGTAATTAAGATTAAAAGAGGTCATAAGGGTGGGGCCCTAACCCCACAGGTGTCCTTACAAGAGAAAGAAGAGACTGCAGAGCTCTCCCTCTGGGTGCACAAGGAGAGAAAAGGCCAAGTGAGAACACAGCAAGAAGGTGCCATCTGTAAGCAAGGAGAGAAGTCTCACTAGAAACTAACCCTGCCGGTACTTTGATCTTGGACTTCTAGCCTTCAGAACTGTTAGAAAATACATCTCCGTTGTTTAAGACACCACCGTGCCCACGGTATTTTGTTACAGCAGTCCAAGCAGACTAACACACCAAGTGTATCTGGTTTTGTGGCTTTCAGTTATGCATATTAGCTGAGACTCTGCTAATACTGATAGACCACAGAGGTCTTGGTGGGAGCAGCCTTTATTGGCCCTTGAAGAGTAATTCACCATCATCGTATTAGAAGATGACCTATAAATTCCACTAGGCATGATGAGAAGGGGTCATTGGAAGCAGCTTAAACATTGTCCCTGTTAACTTTCCTCTGGGTCATTCATTCATCCAACAAACCTTCACTGAACACCAACTGTGTGTCTAACATTGTTCAAAGCCCCAGGGAAGCAACAGTAAGTAAAGCATAGCAAATCCTGCTCTCATGGGGCTGATGGTCTAGTGCACAGAGGCAGAAAAAAAAAGTAAATGAGACAATGTCAAAGAGTGATAATGACTCTGAGGGAAATAAAATTGTGTGGAGCACAATGAGAGGGATATTTGGACTGACTAGGTGGTCAGGGAAGGTCTCTAAGAGGAGGTGAGGTATAAGCTGTGACCCAAAAGAAATGCAGGGGCCAGCCAACAGGAAGACCTGGAGAAAGAACATTTCCAGAAAGAGGTACAAGTGCAAACAGGCTGAGACAGAAATGAGGACATGTAAAAACCCCTCCAGCCAAAACTTAGAATTATCCCTGGATTTAAAGAAAGGAGTACGTGCTCAGTAATTATTTGTCACTTGAATAGAAGAACCATTCACCTGTTCAGTCCTCTGCCAGCCTCACTTTACCCATTCAAGCCAATGTAGGTAGACCAGAAGTCCCTAGAGCACTGTAGCAGCTTCTTCAGCAGATCTGGGTTTAAATCCCTACCCCATCTCTTGTCATTGATAAGGAGCTATTGAGGGTCTGCCCTTTATTCAAGCCTTGTTATGTTACCCAACCTTGTTATCCAAAGTGCAGTCCTCAGATCAGCACCATCAGCATCGCTAGTCCCACCCAGATCTACAGAATCAGAATCTGCACTTTTAACAGATTCATGCAAATATGATAGGTTGTGACTCATTGTTCTACAAAATACTAAACCCATCATTTGATTTTATCCTTGGAAGAAAGGCATTAAAAGATATGGACTTTTAGGCAAAAGATAGGCAAAATATGACTCCCTCATCTTGGACTCATTGTAACTCCTTTTATTTATTTTTTTCAAGGACATTTTATTTATTTTATTTTTTAGGGCTACACCTGTGGCATCTGGAAGTTCTCCCAGGCTGTCTTTTTTCTTGTCCTTTTTTTTTGCCTTTTTCTAAAGCCACACCCGCAGCATGTGGAGGTTCCCAGGCTAATCGGAGCTGTAACCGCTGGCCTTCGCCACAGCCACAGCAACACGGGATCCGAGCCATGTCTGCGACCTACACCACAGCTCACGGCAACGCCGGAGCCTTAACCCACTGAGCGAGGCCAGGGATCAAACCTGCAAACTCATGGTTCCTAGTCAGATTCCTTAACCACTGAGCCAAGACGGGAACTCCTATAACTCCTTTTAATAGCCCCAGAGAAGTACATTGACCATGTGGGTCACAGAGGCACGACTCAGGAGAAAGACTTGGGCCTGGAAAGGGCTCATCAGTCAGAAGGACTCAGAAGAGTGGAAACTCAGAAATGTTTGGTCTTCGTTTTCTGTTCAGCTTATCCCAGAAATCAGAATCAAATGAGGACAGACTCCCCTGAGAAAAACCAGGACCAAACAGCCACACTGAGTCATGACTAATGTGCTTTAATGGGAGGCAGGAGAGTCCCTTGTAATAAGCTCTTGTAATGTCTCAGAAAGGGGAGCAATTACTGGCATTAGTTACACTCTGCTTCAGCATCTCCAAATCTTCAGGACCAGAGGTCTGTCTTCCCCGAGGAATCAGACTGGGATACTTCTGAAACAGTGTTATCTTTGGTGGGGAAGAGGCCCTAGAATTTGATTAGACACAGCTGGGGCAGCAAGGGGTCACTTGTCCGGAAAATTGGGGCGGTCTTGTCTACAAAGTCCTAAGTGGGGAAAGTGCAGGGTTGGCTGAAATCGTTTCAGCATCATGGGTCAAATTAAAAGGCAAAGAGAAGAATATAATCTATAATTCACGAGCCCAACCAGAGCAGGAGAACTACATCAGACGGAAAAGCACACGCACATGCAGGACGGGTTCGGTCGCCTCAATGTCTTCAGGAAAATGATGATGATTATTTTTCACAGGAAGCAAAAATGTTTCCAAGAATCAATGAAGATTCCTGTTCATCAATGTCCATAAGCTGGCATAAGAGACAGGACAGGAAGGATCTGAGTATCTATTCTACAGATTGTTTAAAGGTGCTGATGGCACAATCAATTATGCGGGAAATTCTTTAATTTGAGAAGCATCAACCAAAAGGCAGCCTCTTTCATCCCCACCTCTCAAATCCCTCCTCCCAGATCAGTTGATTCCACCCACCCTCCAGCAGCAGAACGGGAGACTGAGCGGGTAAACCCTGCACTAGAGTGGCTCACGGAAGTTCAAAGGCCACTCTTGACCACCCTCCCTCCCTATTACTGGGTTGAAATGGGAAACATTCAGGGAGGAAAATGCAAACCCTACCCCGAAAATCACAGAAGCGGAAAACCAAACCCTAAGGCAATTCGTATTCCCATGTGGATTCAACTGAGAGTCCTCTAAACCAGGGGACAGCAAACTTTTTCTGTAAAAGGTCAGAAAGTAAATAGTTAAGACTCTGCAAATCATAAGGTCTCTGCAGCAACTACCCGCCTTGGCCAGTGAGGCGTGCAAGCAGCCGTGGACTAATGTGTAAAGAAACGAGAATGGATTGTCCCAATAAAACATTATTGACAAAAACAAGTAGTGGGCCAGATTTGACCCATAGGCCAGAATTTACCAAACCTTGATCTAGAACAATTTAGTCCCATCTTCTCACTTTACAGATGGAAAAACCAAGGCTCAAGGAGGGAATGAGTTGCCCAAGGCCACACACCTCAGATTGAAAGCCTAAATGTTGACCACACCTTTTAAAACCGTCTCCACCATGCCACGTGGCCCCTTCCTCCCTTCCTTCTTTTATTAAATGCTAAATAACTGGGGGTACTGTATACAAACACACACTCCCTGCATTCATGAACCTCTATTCTAGTGCTTTACTTAGAAACTATTTTTTTTTTTTTTGTATGGCCACACTCACGGCATATGGAAGTTCGCAAGTCAGGGACTGAATCCAAGCTGCAGCTACGGCAACACCAGACCCTTTAACCAAATGTGCCAGGCCAGGGATCAAACCCACACCTCTGCAGCAACCCAAGCCACTGCAGTCAGATTTTTAACCTCTTGCACCATGGCAGGAACGCCAAAAATCATTTTTTTAAAATAAGATTACAGAATCAGCATTAAGTCAGTGTTAATATTAATATTTTAAATGTCAATATTCTAAAACCATTGCAATTAAACTATTAGAATAATACTGACCTAGAGCATGCAATAACTTTATAAACATATTTCCTCTTTTGCTAGGTATGTAGTTGTTTGTTGCTTAACCAGATAACTAATCATGCTCATTGAAGGGGAAAATGTTAATGTAAATAACAGATGATGGAAAGAGAAATTATCAGAGGGATGAACTGGGAGTTTGGGGTTGGTAGACGCAAACTATTACATTTAGAATGGATAAGCAATGAAATCCTACTACTGTACCCAGTCTCTTGGGATAGAAAATGATGGAAGTTACTAAGAGAAAAAGAATGTATACGTATGCATAACTGGGTCAATGCAGAAATTGGCACAACATTGTAAATCAACTATACTTTAGTTAAAAAAAAATAAAAAGAAAGAGAAATTGTCTATTATCCCATTATTCAAAGATAGCTACTTTAGCGATCTGGTATGTGTTCAACTTTTTTATATATCTTGATATAGATATAGGTATAGATATAGAGTGTGGAAGTATGAGGGGTTTTGGGGGAGGAAGTTAACAAAAATGAGACCTTTCTATGCCTGTCACTCTGCACAGGTATAACATTGCTTCTATGGTAAAATGCCTACTCGTTCCCATCCACCAACTTACGTAAACTTTTGGAACATAGCCCACTCATGAACTGGCATTTGTATGAATTTCTCATAAGCTTGTGGGGCCTAAGACGGAGAGGTGATGGTGACGGTGGTAGCTGGAAAAGGAAAAAGGCAGCAAGACTCACAGAGATGCTCACGATCTTAGGAAAGGTGAAGGCGGTAGCCTGACCCTTGAGCATTTAATTTTCTAACAAGTTTGCTTAGGATGACTTCCATGGTCCAGAATAAGTTGTGCCACCATTAGCAGTGGGTAACTTTTACAACAATTCAGTCCCAGGAGCATCTAAAGATAAATAATCCATGGCAGGGAAATATTTGGCATGGGCCTCCAGGGAGTAGACTGAGTTTTTTGGTTTTTTGTTTTTTTTTTAACTTTCTTCATCACAGATTTATGAATCTGACAAGCAAGTAAAACATGAGCTCCTCTTAGGCTGGGGGACTCAGAGTAGTGACATCTAAAACCTCATGAGCTCAGTGGTTCCTTCCTCTTTGAATGGCGCCTCACGTCACATAAATCAACCATGTCCTGACCCAGTTCAGACGCAAACATTTTTCTGAAGCTGGCAAGGGGAGGGCTGGATGATGAACTCCATCTATCCACTTTTGAGCCCTGAATCCATACAAGAGTATTCATTTAGGGTTTTCTCAGTTGTAAGCAACGAATGCTACCTCTGGATTCCCTAAGCAGGACCTCCTTGGAAGATCACATGGGTAGCTCACGAAGCCCAAAGAACAGACTCAGAAAAGACAAGAAGCAGAGCGCTGGTGGCCCAAAGCAGGAACTAATGGTGATCTTCTTCAAGCCATCGTGGGCTCGATGAATCAGCCCCGACCATTTTTAGTCCTTGCATCACTCCCACTCGAAACTTCAGTTTTCTGAAGAGCCCAGCTGAACTTTCTGGGTCCCACGCTCACCCCAGGACCGAGGAGAAGATGGAACTTTGATTGACATGCCCACCTCTGGGAGGCAGGTGGCTTCCTCAAAGCAAAACTGTACAGATGTTACCGGAGAGAAGGGAGAGTGGATGCTAAGTGGGTGGAAATCACAGATGTCTGCCCCCTGCAGGGGATGTGCTAGGGCTCAAAGCTGAAGTGGGCACGGCCAAAGGAGCTCCCAGTCTACAGAATACGTGACTGGCTGGCCCTCCAGACCCTAGTCCACCTTCTTCCTGGGGCACGCAATGCCTGAGGGTGAGTGGAGAGGGAACATCTTGATGAAAATGGCCTTTTTTTCCGTCCCTTCAATTTTTTTATTAGAGTATAGTTGATTTACAGTGTTTAAGTACACTTTACACAGCACAGTGACCCAGTCATGCCTATACATACACTCTCTTTCTCATATTATCTTCCATCATGGAAAATAGCCTTTTAAGACGAGCAATTAAGCTGAAACTCCTGGGCATGACCCTGTAATTCCAAAGGGTTCCTCTCCATCCATTCTTGCTCACCCAAGTTCAATCAGGGCACTGCTTCTCAAATTCACCTCCAATCACGTCTATCCCCCAGTTAAAGCCTTTCTCTGGTTTCACAGCCTTGTACAGATAGATGCCTCATTACGTATTAGAGATGCCAGGGTCTGGCTTCAACCTGTCTTATCATCCACCTGTTATCATCCTGCCTTGCTCCCTGGTTCTACGTCCCCAAATATGGCAAGTTCCCTCCTGCCTCGGGGATTTGGCACAGGCTCTTCTTCTTCCTGGGCTTCCATTCCTTCTCCCTCCTTCCTGCTTCCCTCTTCCTCTTCCCCTGGCAAACGCCTTCCCACCTATATGAGTTTCCTATGGCTGCCTTGGCAAAGCACCGCAAATTTTGCAGCTGAAACACAGTTCTGGAGTTGGGTCACCATTCTAGATGCCAGACGTCCAGGATCAAGGTGTGGCGGGGTCATGTTCCTTATGAAGGTACTAGGGAAGGACTGTCCCATGACTCTCTCCTAGCTTCTGGGGGCCTGCTGCCAATCTCCATCATTCTTTGGCTTGTTGACACATCAACTTAATTTCTGCCTTCATGTTCTCAAGGGCACTCTCCCTGTGTGTGCACGTCTGTCTCCGAAGTTCCCCTTTTCATAAGGACACCAGTCATATTGCATCAGGCACCCACCCTCCTCCAGGACGACTTTATCTTAACTAGTTATATCTACAATGACTCTATTTCCAAATAAGGTCACACTCTGAGGTACTGGGGGGTTAAGACTTCAACATGTAAATTGGGGGAGTAAAGGAAGACACAGTTCAGCCCACACCACCATCCTTCAAGTCTGAAGTTAACATGTGACTTACACAAGACAGTCATCCCTGACTCCCCAGGCCAAGTAACCCCCCCACCCCAGCCCACACTCATTACATCTGTGCTTTCCTTTTGCAGCGCTTCTCAGAGCTCAAATCAATTATCCGTGTCCTCTTTATCTCCATCTGTGTCCTGTTTATCTCCCACAACCAGATTAAGTCCCATAGGGGAAGGACTGTGCTGCCTTTACGTAGTCTTTCCAGTGACCAGCACATAGTAGGACTTCCATCCATAAATATGAATGAATGAACCAGTCACAAACTAGCCACAAACAATGTAGTATGAAGTTCAGGCTCAGGTTTCAGAGGCAGAAAAACCAGGTTTGAATCCCACCTCTACTCCTTCCTGGAGGAATGATCTTGGCCCAAGACCCAGTTTTCCCCTCTGTAAAATGGGAATAATAATGCCCCCTCCTTCATCGGGGTGTCCAGTGAGATCATACACATGGGAAATACGGGCACTGGTGCCTAGGGCAGGGCGAGAACACAAGGATGTCAGCCCTTCAGGCAGGGAATGTCGAAATAAGCATATGAGTGACTTTGCTGTGACAAAAAACATGTGGCTTTTACTAACTTTCAAGGCAATGCTCTCTCATTTCACAAGGTCACTGACCCCGGTCTCCTTCCATCCCTGCATTTTGTATTTCTGGTTGGTTTGGCCATGCTTCTCACTGGAATACAATTTCACGCAGTTTGGGGAGAGATGATGTTCCTTGAAACTTCCGCCCCACGGCTCTCCCGAGATTGCTCAGAGATAGAAAAGGAGATTTGGCTCCCTTCAGAACCTGTTTGAACATTCGTTGCACACACTTCAAAAACCCGAATCCCTTGGACTTCTCACCCATTTACTCTTGGCAAAAAGCAGCTTCCTGCTTCTGCGACATTAAAGCTTTCAAGCTTAGGGGAAAGGGGGTTTTGGACAACAAACAGCCTTTTAAAAACAATATTTTGATGAGTTAAGTGTAAATGAATCAGAAACACATGGATTAAGCTTCCCTTGATGTACACATGGGTTTAATAATTATTGGAGGTGGGGAAGAAGGGAAATGGGGCTGAAAAAGCCGTGTCTTGGGTTTTATCAAATCTAAAATGTTTGAGAAGTAATTCAAGACATTCCACACACCCCCAAATGTAGCCAGATTTTCCGATTCCACTTCCAAGGAGCCACACAGGATCTTTCTAGTTACGATTTGAGTGTTCCAAAGCGCCAGGGTTTCATGGCTTCTGATTGGCTGGCCATGAAGCTATGATTTATGAGACCATTCAAAGATTTATATATTGCCATTATAACAAATTCCTTCCAAACTGAACGGTACCCAAAAGCAGCTTTATAAATATCTTTCCTGTTAGAAGCCTCTCTCTATTCACAAAACTCTCCTTCTTTGCTTTTTTTTTTCCCAGCCCCCCCCCCCTTAAGCCATAGATTCCCCCATGAGGTCTCAAACCAATGAAGAGTGAGGGAATTAATTTCACCACGGCTGAAACGTGTTTCACTTTGGATTGAGTTTTAAATGACTTGGGTCTATATAAGCTGCGGGTCATAAGAAGGTTATAGCTAAAGGGCTCATAAGTTAGGTGAAGGGTGGAAGGGGTGGAATTTTATAAATGCTTATTGCCTTCATAAAAAGAAAAGCTAAGTTGTGTTCGTGCCGAACACAGCCAAACACTCAATACATCAGGGCACGCTGTTTCCTAGAGGAAATGTCCCACACTGGTTTGGCGGGCTTCTGTCTTCCTCCATGTCAATGACGTCATCAGCGGTGGGTAAGTAAATTCTTCCACATGTCCCCGTCCATGTGTCCTTCCCCCAGATCAATTCTGAGTCACACAAAGCTCAGAGGTATCCTACATTGCATGGCTTAATGGGCAGCAGGAAGGTGGGTAAAAGGCAGAGGGGGAAAGACTTTCTGATTTTCTCATTCCTGATGCCAAAGGTCTTATTTCCAATGATATGTGTACAAGGCCCATCCCATGGAGTACAGAGGTTATCAGGAAAAGAAATAACAGAGATAAGACTGCATGGGGTTCATGAGCAAGCACATGATTGCAACACTGGAGTGGGAGAGCTGACTAATTTATCAAATACAATATGCTGGCGTGATGATCCAACAGTGCCACACAGGAGAACCATTGCCCAAGTGACACAAGCCGTCTGTATTTGGCAGATGTATTGGTCACATCCTGGATCCCAGATCTACAATTCCTTCTCAGATAGAAAGACTTACTTTACTGCTGCTTCTTGTCTACAATTCACGGCTTTCCTCTACTGCAAGAGAGGACAGTCTGAATTCCTCTGCAGACTTCAGATGGTCGTCTGAAGTCCAAATGAACAAACAGGTGGGAAAGCATGTATTCTTCATGAAGTCAGAATTTGGTTCTCTATCTGTGATGTATCTCCAGCCCCTAGAACAGAGCCTAACACATAGTAGAAGCTAATACCTATTTGTGTAAATAATAACGAAATTGAAACCCAAGCAATGTCTTCTAGAATTCCACAGGAGTGGATTGACAGCCCATCTGCCCAGTAATGGATTGGACTGTACAAAGTGAAACCTCCTTGATTCTATAACCCTTTGATCTGCCTTCTAAACAGGCCGTGCATTCAGGGTTGGTCATTCCATAAAACTGAGTCGTGATGGTGGCGGTAAGTGCCAGCGATAGTGAGCATCATACCATCACGTAGAAAGAAAAGAAACCTAACTCTAACTGCCTTAACTAAAAAAGGGGGATGTATTGGTCCACAAAACCAAAAATTCCGTGTCTGGTCAGGAAAGTTAAAACAAGCACCCAGTTGCTCCCCACCTTTCCATTCTTCTTGGAAAGAGACAGCTTTAGATAGTGGTAGTTCCCCACTGGACTTCTGTACAAGACCCTGTGATGCTCAAGAATCTTGGTTGCCAAAGGCTCCTCCTCTATTCTTTTTTTTTTTTTTTTGTCTTTTTGCCTTATCTAGAGCCGCACCCGCGGCATATGGAGGTTCTCAGGCTAGGGGTCTAACAGGAGCTGTAGCTGCCGGCCTTCGCCACAGCCACAGCAATGCGGGATCCGAGCCGCGTCTGCAACCTACACCACAGCTCATGGCAACACCGGATCCTTAACCCACTGAGCAAGGCCAGGGATTGAACCCGCAACCTCATGGTTCTTAGTCGGATTCGTTAACTACTAAGCTACAAAGGGAACTCCCCAGGCTCCTCCTCTATTCTGAAGAAGTAAGAGGGTCTCCACTTATAGACCCCTCAGAAGGGGAAGGAACCCTGTCTGTCAGAAACCCAATCAAATGTCTTCCTGCATTTCACTGGCTGCCATTGGTTAGATATTCATCCCTGAGCCAATGACTACAATCTAGGTAGATATTTATTTGCTCATTGCTTGCACCAGTTTGACCTGGGAGCTGGTTGTCGGGGCCATCCCACCCAAACTTTACAACTGAAAGGGACAAATCCTTGCAAAAAGAAATTCCAGGTAGTGCAAATGGGGAAAGAGTGGATCGAATGCCAGTACACCCATAACATGTCCAACTTCATATTTAGGTTACCTTTTCAGTTTTCACCTTTTTACAATCTCCAAAGCTCTTTCCCACATACGACCCCTATGGAACCTCAGGAAGGCTCTGTAAGGGATATAACCAAGTTTTTTGGCTCAGATATTTCCCACTCTCTTCACTAAGAGGGCACCCATCTCTTCCCGACCCTGCATTTGGTGACATCATGTTGGGAGCCAAAATCAGCCACGGTGGGATATTTACATGGAAATTGTCAAAAGCTACAAATCATGATCTTTTTTTCATATCCATCAAAAGGATCAGACAAGGACTGCTTACCATCTCCACCAAGCCATCCCCCATTCTACCACCACAAATCTTCAGAAAACACAAATCTGACAAAGGCATTCCATGGAAATCCTTCCATAGCTAACCATTGCCTTCAAATTATCTTTCCAGATTCATTCGCTTGTTCGCCCTTTGCGCTCCAGCCATTACAGTCCATTTGTTATTCTCTAAAATACCAGGTCCTTTTCTACCACTATGACTTTGCACATGTTGGCCCCTCTGTCAGAACACTTTGTCACCATTCTTCACTTCATGAACTCTTACTCCTCTTTCAAGACCCAACTCAAATACTCATACTTTGCAACTCCTCAACGTAAAGCTAGCCAAGTGTTTTCTGCGGTCCCATCTCCAAGACCTGTCACTGTGAATTTAATTACTCATTTACACATTTGTCACCCCCCCCAAAAGACTGCCTATTTTTGTTCACTACTGCATTCTAAAGCCTTGCCCAGAGCCTCACACACAGTAGATAGTTCAAAAATATTTCTCAGAGTTACTGTCGTGGCTCAGTAGAAATGAATCCAATCTGACTAGGAACCATGAGGTTGCAGGTTCGAGCCCTGGCCTCGATCAGTGGGTTAAGGATCCGGTGTTGCTTACACGGTGTAGGTCACAGATGCAGCTCAGATCCCGCGTTGCTGTGGCTGTGACATAGGCCAGCAGCAACAGCTCCAATTAGACCCCTAGCCTGGGAACCTCCATATGCCATGGATGCAGCCCTAAAAAGACAAAAGACAAAAAAAAAAAAATTCTCAAATTAACAATGGATAAAACCAAAACAGATTTATTACCCATTATGTGCCAGACCCTATGCTAAGCCCTTGACTTTGTGGCAGTAATCAAACATGGTCCCTGACCTCAAAAAGCTCAGATTATATAGATAAATGAACAAGATAGAGATGTATCCTAATCATCTTTACATCCCTCCTACCTGGTATTTATTGTGTGCTAAACATCTATTTGTGGTAAAAATGATGATTCAAACCCTCCCTTGGCCCATTCGAGCCTGTGGGAGAGCATTCTTGACTCAGCTGTCATTTGTAACACACTATCGTCACCAAACACTATTGAGGACTCTTGCAATATAGATACAAAACAAGTTACAGAGATGCGGGCCTCGATGTCTGGGAGCCTACATTAAACTAATGACATCAACTCTCAGCAAGTAGAAAAGAACAAACAAGCAGAGAAAGAGCTGCGTGCTACACGGCGAGATGGGACTGAGTGGCTGGCATTTATGATGGGATCAGAGCACAGGGACACGGAGTACCAGGCTCTCAGGTCAGCTGCCCTACTTGGGTGGGAGAAAGAGCATGAATCACCACCTCACTCACACTCAAAAAGGACCATCTTGGATAAGAGGTGTGCAAGGCACAGAGAAAATAATTAGTCATAGCCAAAATTTTTTGAGTGTTGTGGGTGCACCAGGCACTGTGCTGAGCATTGTATCTCTATCAGGTCACTGAATACCCACGATAAGCCTGATGCTAATATTTGCCTTAGACAGATTAAAAATGTAAGCCTCAGAAGGGTTAAGTCACTTGCCTAAGATTGCACAGACAGTAAGCCAGAAAGCTGCTGTTGCCAACTCAGATCTGCTTGATTTCTGAGCCAGATTTTTCACCATTGCTCCCTACCACATCAGAGAAGTTAGCAAAGAGTACAATTTTGACCCTCGTTTTCCAAGAGGGAACAAGTCTGGGTCAAGTGTGTGTAAGAGCTTATGAATTAGCCAACTTCAGATCTATTCTTGACTTTGAAGACTGTCTGTTGGACTCCTCACATTCTCTCTCATCTTCCTCAGTGATACTTTTCCTGTCTTCTTTCTGGGCTGTTTTAGGCGGGTAGGTACAAGAAAAGGCTCTAAGATCCTAAAAGTAAAAAACCTACACTATAAATTCATCACTTAAATAGATTTCTAGGGTGGAAGACCTCATCTGCCTCTTTGTCTAGGATCGTTTAGGGAGTGACCCCTAGTATATGTCTTTTCCTGGGAGGAAAGAGATGACCCACTCCATCTGGGTTGCTGAGGGGCTTATTTGCAAAGGTCTATCAGGGTCAAGGGAGTTCCCTTGTTGTACAGTAGGTTAAGGATCCAGTGTTGTCACTGCAGCAGCTTAAGTCACTGGGGTGTGGCTTGGGTTCAGTCCCTGGCCTAGGAACTTCCACATGCTGCAGGTATGGCCCAAAAAAAACTATTTAACAAGGTCAAGGAGAATCAACAATGGATAGTATCAACAAGAGAATCAACAAGGAATTGTGTCAGGGACTGACAACAGCTGGGAGCCACTACTACCTTGGCTCTCAAGGGGCAAGGGGGAAAGTGGTTATTAGAATGTGAAAGAAGGGAGTTCCTGTCGTGGCTCAGTGGTTAACGAATCAGATTAGGAATCATGAGGTTGCGGGTTCGAGCCCTGGCCTTGCTCAGTGGATTAAGGATTCGGCGTTGCCGTGAGCTGTGGTGTAGGTTGCAGATGCAGCTCGGATCCTGCGTTGCTGTGGCTGTGGCGAAGGCCGGAGGCTACAGCTCCTGTTAGACGCCTAGCCTGGGAACCTCCATATGCCGCGGGTGCGGCCCTAGATAAGGCAAAAAAAAAAAAAAAAAAAAAAAGAATGTGAAAGAAGAAAGTCAAGTAGATGAGGCAGCCTTGATAAAAACACAGAGCTTTGGTGGAGGTTCATGATCAGCATGTATTATAAACATTTTGAATTCCACCTCTCCAAACCCGACCCCACATCTCATGCTGGTTCCTCCCAGTAGCTGAACCCAACCAAAGCCAGAATGCCAATAACCCCATTGATGCAGTCCAGTTGGGACAGCTTCCCAGGAAAAGAAAGTGAATCTGGAGGGACTGATGGGGGGGAGCGAGCACACACATTTTATGAATTCAGTCTCCGAGAGGTAGAACCTGAAACTCACTCTCCCAGCTTCCCTTGCAGACAGAACCCAATCACGTGACCCAGCCTCAGACAACCAGGTGTGTTCAGGAGTGACTTCCACTGGGCTACAAGGGGATGCCCCAGAATGCACTCTGATATTGTGGATGGGAAGACCTCCAGGCTGCAGAGGGACCAGTGACAGGCATCTTAGTGATGGTGTCTTCAGTATTATGAATGGGTCAAGTGGCAGGGCCCAGGCGTGGGGGAGCAACCCAGGGGTATCATTCAAACTGTGCAGTTTTAAACCTTGTTTCCTGTCCTGGAAATTCAGTGAACTTTCCGGTACCCTCAACACAATCCTTTTCTGCTTAAACTAGCTAAAGTAGAAGCTGTGGCTGGCAACTACACACTCTGATCGACGCACCCCTCTACTGAAGAAAGTTCCGTGGCTCCCTCCTGCCACTGAAAAACTAAACTCCTTTGCAAGGTTCTTCAGCACCTGGAACAAATCCCACTTAGGTCCTAAGCCTGGATAAAATTTCTTCCTCATCGCCACCTTCCCCCAAGTGCCTTGCTCTCCAGTCACAAAGAGGTCACCATGCTCTTTACCGCCTCCATGCCTCTGTATATCGCCACACCCTGTCTGCCTATATAATCATTTTCCCTCCTCTTTTCTTTTTTTGTTTTTTTTTTTTGTCTTTTTAGGGCTGCTCCCACAGCATATGAAAGTTTCCAGGCAAGGGGCTGAGTCAGAGCTACAGCTGCCGGCCTATACCACAGCCACAGCAACACCAGATCTGAGCCACATCTGCAACCTATGCAACAGCTCACAGCAACGCTGGATCCTTAACACACTGAGCAGGGCCAGGGATTGAACCCACATCCTCCTGGATACTAGCTGGGTTTTTTACTGCTGAGTCACAATGGGGAAACTCCCATGTTCCTTCTTCTTAATAGAAAAATTCAGTCTTTGAGAATGCAGTGCCGTCACCTCCTCCATGAAGCCCTCCTGTCCTGCCTCTAGGAAAATTTTGTGATCTTTTATCTATGCTCCTTTAGTGCCAGGCTGACATATATACTGACATTCCATTATACTTTCATGCGTCAATGTGCTTCCGACCAGGATGGGAAGAGTGTCTGTGCCTTAGACCCTATAATAATTTTCTAGGGCTACCATAACAAGCTACCACAAACTGGGTGACTTAAAACAACAGAAATCCATGCTTTCATGGTTCTGGAGGCCAGGAGTCAGAAATCAAGATGTCAGCAGGGTTGGTTCCTTCTGGAGGCTCGATAAATGCTTTGACAGAGTAAATGAAGTACATGGAAATCTTTCTCGTGGATCAAAAGTCAGTGTCTCCTAACATTCCCTTTACTTCAGCCATGCCCTCCCCCTCCCCCTTCTCCATTAGGGTCCAGGGTCAAGTGTATGGAGCATCTGTCTGGAGAGAAAGCAGCTGCTCCTCCATTTCTCCTGCTCTCACCTCCAACCCCTCCACCAATTCTTTAGTCAATTTTTTTTTATAGCTGACAAACCCAGCCAGGCAAACAGGGTTGGCACAAATCTCTCAAATCTTTCATTCTTAGACTATCTAATTCCCTTTCTCCTGGCTTCATTGAGGTATAATTGACAAGTACAAACTGTATGTATTTAAGGTGTACAGCATCATGTTCTGATACATGTGTATGTTGTCAAATAATCAGCCACAATCAAGTTAATTAAGACATCCATCACTTCACTCTCCTGGTTACCATTTTCTTTCATTTTTTGTGTGATAATGACTCTTAAGATCTCCTCTCTTAGCAAATGTACAGTATGGTACTGTTAACTATAATCATCATGCTGTACGTTACATTTTCAGAACTTATTCATCTTGCATAGCTGAAATTTTGGAATGGGAGAAAGTATTTGCAAACCATATATCTGACAAGGAGTTAGAATCTAGAATATATAAGGATTTTATACAACCCCAAAACACACACACACACACACACACACACACACACACACACACACACAGAAAAACAATCTGATTAACAAACAGGTAAAGGAACTGGATAGACATTTCTCTTAAGAAGACATAAAAATGGCCAACGAGTATATGATAAGGTGCTCAACATCACTAATCATTAGGAAAATGCAAATCAAAACCACAATGAGAGGAGTTCCTATTATGGCTCAGCAGGTTAAGGACCCAACACAGTATTCCCCAAGCGTGCAGGTTCAATCCCTGGCCTCGCTCAGTGGGTTAAGGATCTGGCATTGCCACAAGCTGTGGCATAGGTCACAGATGTGGCTTGGACCCAGCATTGCTGTGGCTGTGGCATAGGCCTACAGCTGCAGTTCCAATTTGATTCCTAGTCTTGGAACTTCCATATGCCACAGGTGCAGCCTGAAAAAAAAAAAAAAAAG
>PVHT021183555.1:15290353-15302322 GCA_004024745.2 Catagonus wagneri
TTAACTGGCAAAGTCAAGCTTCTTCTCTTTCGTTTGAAAATTATGAACCTATGTTTGATGCAGAAAATTTCACCAAAGAAGAGAAGCCAGAATCAAGCCACAGGTCCCAGGGGCCTAGTAAGTTAAAGAAAGCTAGCTATCTTCATGAGTTTTCTTTTTTTTTTTTTTTTGCCTTTTTTTAGGGCTGTACCCGTGGAATATGGAAGTTCCCAGGCTAGGGGTTGAATTGGAGCTGCAGCTGCTGGCCTACACCACAAACCACAGCAACACCAGATCCAAGCTGCATCTGCGACATTAACCCACTGAGCGAGGTCAGTGATCAAACCCGCATCCTCATGGATACTGGCCACATGGGAACTCCCACATCGTGAGTTTTCTAAGGAAAAATCCTAGGATCATGTGTGCATTGAATGCATGGGCTTTGGAATTAGTCTCATCTGGCAGTAATTCTCTGCTCTAGCACCTGGCAGAGATGTTGGAGTGGGTGAAATAATGGTACGCCCCCCGCCCCAAAGCTATGTCTACTTGGGACCTCAGAATGTGACCTTGTTTGGAATACGGGTTTTTGCAGAGGTAATTAAGGTAAGGATATACAGAAAAATCTTCGATTCAAGCGAACCTCTATCCAATGATGAATGTCCTTATAAGAGACAGAAAAGAGAAGACACACAAAGAGACGCCCAGAGAAGACCACACAAAGACAGAGTCTGGAGTTATGAGTCTGCAGTGCAAGGATAGCCAGGCACTACCAGAAACTGAAGAGGCCAGGAAAGATGCTCCCCTAGCCTCCAGAGGCAACCATGCTGACACCTTGATTTTGAACTTCTCACCTCTGGAACTTAAAGAATAAATTTCCATTGTGCTGAGTCACCAAGTTTGGCAGTTCTAGAGACAAATAACAGATGTGACATCAGGCAAATCACTTCATTTCTCCTCTCTAAGCCTCTGTTTTCTAGTCTTTCAAATGGGTACAATAGTACCGTGGATCTATCCGGGGTGGCAGGAAGATTTGATGCGAGGTTGTCTTCGGGGCAGGGCTCAGTCAATAGCAGCTGCCGTCATTATCGTTCTTACAAGCCCATCAGCTACTCAGCAGGGAGAGCTGGGGACAGACTATGCCCACACCTTGAGGCAATTGTCCAGCACACACAAAATGAAGAGGGAGCAATGAGTTGTTCTTGTGGATCAGCCCCAGATGTCAGCAGTGGGAGCTGGGAAGGACAAGGTAAGGACAAGCTGGGGGAGGAAGACGAAGATGAAGACAAAGAAGAAGAAGAAGCATGCAGTAAATGCTCTCCATCGTTTTTATTTTTTGTTATTATTATTGGGTGAGCTGGGAACATCTGGATTGGCCATGGGCTTCCCTGACTTGAGACGAAAGATGCAAAGGAACCATCCTTTTTCCTCTCCCTTCATCTCCATCAGCCCATAGGTAATGCCATTCTCACAAACCCACAGGGCATCTCGGGAAGAGGATTCTTCAGTAGGAGCTTTAATCAACTCTAACCTGGTTCCACACTCTCCTTTTAAGTGACAAAGGATAAAAAAAATTAAACGGTTGTCAGGAATTTCCTTTTTTAGCTAAATTTATATGGATCAGGGCCCATATTTTCACCCTCGTTCTCAGAATTTTCACATCTGTAATGTTAGCCAAGCTTACTTCTACCTGGCTGAGCCTCCTTTTGTAAGAAGTCCCCTAGCTTGTGAATAACATAAAAAACACAAGTGCTCGATGGAGCGCCTGGTGTGTAGACTGGGCTCTGCTGAGGTGGCCTTTACCGTGGCCCTAACAATGATTACAGCCATGAAAGAGCTTTCCTCAGGAAGGTCCCTCATAAAAAAGCCAAGTGCAGTCACAAGCCAAGGCATCGGGCCATTTTGGAAAGACCCTTAACAAGCAAGACTTGGAGAAGCAACAGCAGAATATGAATTACCTGAAGAACAACTGGTTCATGGTGGGGAACGGGGGGTATATGTAGTATATGAACTACATCAGGGGAGCAGTCTCCTCCCACAGGTTATAAGCTAACAGACAGACACACTTCTGCTGGGATGTTTTATGTGGCCCCCTCCTCCCTGCAGTAATATTCCAAGGATGCTCTCCCTCAACTGGACACCTCAGCTCCCCCAGCTATGAAAAGAAAACTGGGACTAACAGCTACCTTTTTTTTAACTTTTATGAAAGTGCAGTCGATTTACAGTGTTGTGTCAATTTCTGCGGTACGTCACAGTGACCCTTTTATTGAGCATTCATTCTTGCCAGATACCACATTAGTGGTTGCATACATTGACACATTTTATCTCATTTAAGCATCAGATCAACCCTCTGTACCATATATTCATGGTACCCCCATTTTATAGATGAGAACACTGAGGTTGGTTAAGCCACTGACCCAAGCGGCAGAGTCAGGTTTTGAACCCTGGGCTGTTTGATTCCACACTCTCGGAACATGTTGCTCAACAGTCCCACTGGTTGATAGCCAAGCCCTTTCCAGATCTAAAAAATCGCACAGTTCTGAGGTGTAGACCCACCCTAGCCCTGCTTCCTGGAAACACTCTTATCCACATTATTCTTCCATAGGTCAGTCTTGGCAGCCCCAGGCAGGGTCAGGGGACAGCCAGGCCAGGGAAATTGAGTTTCTCGGCCATAAATTCCCTCTCTCTGACATGCCCCTTAACTGCTTATCTTTGGAAAACATGACTTGGTATAAGGCTGAGGGGTGGCAGGCCAAGTCATAAAGCAGACAGCCAAGGGACCTGATGTGTCTGGATGACACTCCTGACATTCTAGCTGGGTGATAGCAGCAGACCAATCCCCACGCCCTGCAAAATGGCCTGACCCAGAGAGATGCCACAGGGAAGTCACCAGAGGTCTCCTCTCATCTGTCCCCATTCTTGCCAGATCCCCACTGACCAATTACTCAGTGTCTGATGTGTTTCAGATGTGTGAATATGATATGAAAGCTCCAATTTCAAAGCTCCTATGGACTGAGGCTCCAGTTAGAGCCCAGGCTCTTCTCTAAGGTCTTTTCCTATGGATGGATGGATGGCACCATCACACATTACTGCCGTGGCTCCATCGTCCCAAAGGCCTTCATCTTTCTGAAGGAAAGGGCACTAGAACCCTCTCACCCTGAGTGAAGCCAGTAGAAGAAAGCTGGAGAAGAGATTAAACTTCTGAACCTCAGTTGTCAAGATGTATCCTGAGGAACCTTTGGGTTTAAAATAACAGGAAGAAAAATTACATAATAAAGAAAATGTGTTAGCTTCTATCTTTTAAAAAACAGAAGTGAAGGATTCAGGTGCAGCTTGATCCAGGCGCACAACACTGTCCTTAGGATCTAGTCTCTTTCTTTCTATGACTCTGCCTTAACCAGTATTACCTTCATCCTAAGGCTGAATGCTCCTGCAGTCACAAAAAGAGTCCTAACTCAGATTTAGCACTTCTAGTTATATAGCCAACCAAATCTAATCACTGGCAAGAGGAATGGGATTACACAGTGTGACTTGGGCTATCAGGATCCAACCCTGGAGCTGAGGTCTGGGCTTTGTTCTTCCACTCTGAATGCTGCCTCACATCAAATGAAAGGTGGAGTCAACACTAGGAGGCTATGAAGAGATAACCTCACAGCCCTCCCCAAATATTAAACATTAGCCTGAAGGTCTACACCACATAAGTTCTCTGTATCATAGCAAAGTATATCATGCTCTCTTGTGCCTGACTCCCTAGGTTAAGGTTGCCTAATTCTCTAGGCAGAATATTCATGGAAATAAACCTCACGGGCTCTCCAAAAACCTGTCCTTCTAGGCTTCTGATGCACCTTGGCTTAACCACAAAATTCCAGTCACTTGTTTGGTTCTTACGAACAAAAGCTGTGAAATGCCATAGACTGTTGTTTGCTCCTACAGCTAAGGACTCTTTCCATGACCTGCTACATGACTTATTAAGAGTTAAGTTAGTATTCATAAACTCAAATTGTACAAATACAAGCATTTACCAAGCACCCTGGCACCTTCAAGAGAGTTCCAAGGTCCCTGATTCATGATTTTGCCAAGCTCTCTATAGAATGCACACTCTATTCTATTCTACTGAATGGGTAAGTCAGCCAATGGTCTTTTTTGACTCATCTGAGAAAATGAATTTTGAAAGAAAATGCAGGAGTTCCCTGGCGGCTCAGTAGGTTAAGGATCTGGCATTGTCACTGCAGTGCCTTGGGTTACTGCCTTGTGCAGGTTCGATTCCTGACCCAGGAACTTCTGCATGCCATGGGCATAGCCTAAATTAATAAATAGTGTAAACCTATCTCCCTCTTCTGCCTTGTCACTCCTAAAAAGGATTCCTCAAAATTTCAAAATAAATGCATCACTCAAGCAACATGTATGTGGTTGTTGTGAAAAACCAAAGCAAAAATAGGAACATCAAGAGTGAAACAGGGAGTTCCCTGGTGGCCTAGCAATTAAAGATCTGGCATTGTTACTGCTGTGGCTCAGGTCACTGCTCTGGCACAGTTTCAATCCCTGATCCAGGAACTTCTGCATGCCTTGGGCACAGCCAAAGAAAAAAGAGTAAGGGAGTTCCCACTGTGGCTCAGCAGTAATGAACCCAACTAGTATCCATGAGGATGCGGGTTTGATCCCTGGCCCCACTCAGTGGGTTAAGGACCAGGCATTGCTGTGAACTGTGGTGTAGGTCACAGACATGGTTCATATCTGGCATGTTGCTGTGGCTGTGGCATAGCCCAGTAGCTGCAGCTCCAATTTGACCCCTAGCCTGGGAACTTACATATGCCACGGGTATGTGGTTCTTAATAAAAAGAGTGAAATAGGTTCTCCTTCGTTCCCAAATCCCTAATATGTATTCTTCCAGATTTTCACTGTTCACTTATAAAGTATATAGACACACATTCTAATTTTTCCCCATTACTTTATGAATTTTATTACAGTTATAGGTGTACAAAAATCATCACAACTCAATTTTTATAGCATTTCCATCTAAATACCATGAAAATATATTTTAATGTATATACATTAATATTTTTCTAAAATTTGTTTTTCCACTTATAAACATGTCTTAGTGATCTACCTGTTGGAGACTTACCTACACCAGCCCATCCAAATCCACCTCATCACTTTTGACAGTTGCCTGGAAGTCCCCAGTATAATGGACCATAGCATAAGTCATCACTTAGCTTAGAATTCATATGCATTAACTCCTTTTAACCTCAGTTACCCGTCTGTCTTCACTCCCCTTTATTCACTTTCTTACATCCCACCAGCCTCCTTGTTCAAACACACCACAGGCTCCTGCCTCAGGGCCTTTGCACTGGCTGCTCCTTCAGCCCAGAGATCTTCATGTCTCTCTCCCTCACTTCCTAATCTTTACTCAAAAGCTAACTTGTCCATGAGGCCTGCTCTGCCCACCTTACCTAAAATTCCAAGCCTACCCTTATCCTAACACTTCATATCCCACTTGTATTATTTTTTTCTCCTTAGCACTCAACACCAACCCCTATATCATCTGTCTCCCCAACCAGAAGGTCACTGACCCACCAGAGCAGGGATTTTTGTCTGTTTTGTCCATTGCTTTTTCCTAGTGCCTGGACCAGCACTTGCACATTATAAATGCTCCATAAATGTTTGTTGAATGAATGAACAAATGACAGTGCTCTGTAATTTGCACTCTGCTTATTCCCATCTTACTAAAGAGGAAACTGAGGCACGGAGAGAGGAAATGCCTGGTCGAAAGACTTAACATACCAAATGCAATTATGTCATCCCTAAAAACTGTCTGCTGTACCTTTGGCTCTTGCTGGGCTTCTTTCAATTCATTCATGTAATAAATATTTATTGAGCATCCGCTCTGAGCTTGGTTCTGTGTAGAGTAAATCTGGGCAACAGCTCAGCTCCTGCCCGCCAGCAACTTTAAGTTTGCCGGTGAGCTAGGTTGGAAAAATCACAATGACAACTGCAAGACGTTAGGATCATGATGGTGGGTTAAATAAGACTTGGAGGTTAGGAAGGCTGCCTGGAGGAGGTGACATCCAAGACAAGACCTGAGGGTGTAGGAAAGGAAGAGCATTGCAGGGGAGGGAAGCGATGTGCAAAGTCCTGGAGCTAGGAAAGAAGAGGCGTTAAGGAAATGCAGGCCCGAACAAGATGGAGAAACTGATGACATTCAGCAACAGGGACTTCCCTCTCCTTTTGCACGTGGCCTGTTAGAAAGCCCCACTCCCAGCTGCCAGGGAAAGCCACAGACATTTTGCTGGTGCTTAAACTGTCCCTGACACTTCCAAATACAGGGGGCTCTTTCTGCTTTAATCCATGGAATTAGCTTCTGGCCCCACCAGCGCCATTCCCTGAATTGCTGGAGAGCAAAGGTCAATGCATTAAGCAGGGCCGATTAATACCCAGCCGTAAATCCCAAGAGCAGCATTTAAGCAGCAGTAATATTTCACATGGGATTGCTCCAGACATCGATCAGCCCATCTTTGGGAGGGTGTGTGTTGTGTCCTGGGCCGGCTGTGTTTACGAGCCTCGCCAAGCCCTCCTGGGCAGCGCCCCCCACACACCGCCCTTTGATCAGAGAAATCCAATACCTGAGGTCTGGGCTTTATGGGCAAGCAAGTCTAGATTAAGGGAATTAACCACAGTAGATCACAACTAATAAAACGGTGCCTGGGCCCCACCGCAGCGTGGCCCTGGGGGACAGGTGAGGGGGCAGAATAGCCGCCCAGGGTCCCACCCAAAGGCCAGCACTGCTAGCCTCCTCCCAGAGCTGCCTAGGAAGAGAGGCAGAGAGAGAGAGAGAGAGAGAGAGAGAGAGAGAGAGAGAGAGAGAGAGAGAGTGTGTGTGTGTGTGTGTGTGTGTGTGTTTTCACCCAAACACTTTCATATACTCTCTTCCCACTATACACACCATGACTACAGGTTTTATTTGAACCCTACAGAAATTAGAGGGGTGTCGTAGGCACCCTTTAAGATGGCCACACCCTAATCCCCACAACCTGTGAATCTGTTATATTCCCCCACCAGGGTGAATATGGGTAGCAGGTTGAATTATGGTCGCTGCTTAATTGACTATAACATAGGGAGACTGCCCTGGCTTACCTGGGTGGACCCAGTGTAATCGGGAGGCTGGGCAGAGAGGTGGGCAGAAAGACGAAGGCGAGTCAGTATCAGAGAGAAAATAATGTAATGAGCCCCTCCTACCCATCTCCTCACTTCAGCAGTTATGAGCTCATGGCTCTTCTGGTTTAATCTGCCCATTTCATCTCCCTCCCTCATCTCTTACATTACCTTGAAGCAAATCCCAAACATCATATCCATCACCAAGCCATTCCCAAATATTCCAGAATGTATCTCAAAAAGATAAGGACTTTCTGCCTTAATGTAACCACAATACCATGATCGTACTCCTACATTTAACTATGTAACTATAATTTCTTAATATTATCAAATGTCGAGCCCAGTATTCAGATTTCTAGTGACCTCATATGTCATTTTTTCCATTTTAAATGTTTTTCATATTTATTTATTTTTCTTTTTTCTTCCACTTTTATTGAGATATAACTGGCATACAGCACTGTATAAGTTTATGTCAAGGGGGAAGGGAGAGGGAATGGGATGGACAGGGAGTCAGGGGTTGGTACATGCAAACTATGATATTTAGAATGGATAAGCAATGAGGTCCGCCTGTACAGCACAGGGAACTGTATCCAATCTCTTGGGATAGAATACAATGGAAGATAATATGAGAAAAATATATATATGTGGATGTGGGTGTGTGATATATATATGTGTGTGTGTGTGTAAATATATATATATACCAATTTAGTAACCCAGGAAGATCCTTACCATCTCAAAGTCAGCTGATTAGCAACCTTAATTCCATCTGTTCCTTTACTCTCCTTTGTCATGTTATATATATAGTCACAGGTTCCAGGAATTAGGATGTATATATATTTGGGGGGCTATTATTATTCTGCCTGCCACAGGTCATTTGTTCTGGAGAATATACACAGTCTGGAATTTGCTGGTGCATCCCCAGGGTGGCATTTTAATATGTTCCTCTGTCCCCTGTATTTTCTGCAAATTGCATCTGAACTGAGAGCTTAATTGACTTGGAATTGATTTATGTTTGACAAAACTATATCACAGGTGGTACTGTGAATATGAAAGTTTTAAAAAACTGATTATTTTACAGGATGAGGCACCCTTGCATTTACTAAGTGGAATGTGAATTTACAACTACTTCTAACCAGCCCTCCCTGTGCAATTCACAGGATATCAATAATTGGACTGAGAGAAATTTTCCAAGGAAGACAATATCAAGAAATCAGAGAAATATATTTCCTTTATTTTTTGTGCACTCAAAATAGTCCTTTCTGTTCTAACTTTCAGGCTAATAATAATCATCTAATCACCACAGGATTCTTTATGTGATTTAGAGAAAAAATTTTTCCTAAATACGGCAAGAAATTTGTATACCACCACAATGTTCATAGAAGCACTATTTACAATTGCAAGGATATGGGAGTAACCTAAGTGTTCATTGACAGATGAATGGATGAAGAAGATGTGGTGTGTGTCTATATATATACATATATGTAGACACACTCATATATATATATATATATACACGTATATATGATGGAATACTACTAACCCATAAAAAAGAACAAAATGTTGCCATTTATAGAAACATGGATAGGCTTGGAAGGCATTATGCTAAATGATATGTCAGACAAAGAAAGATAATACTGTATGAAATAAGCTATATGTGGAATCTTAAAACTGTAACAAACTAATGAATATAACAAAAAAAGAAGCAAACTCATGGATATAGAGAACAAACTGATGATTGCCAATGGGGAGAGGGAGGGAGGCAACATAGGGATAGGGGTCTAAGAAGCACAAAAACTAAATATAAAATGAGCTACAAGGATATATTGTACGACACGGGGAATATAGCTGATATTTTACAATTCTAAATGCAGTATAACCTTTAAAAAGGTGAATCACTATATTGTATACCTGTAACTTATATGATATCATACAGAAACTATACTCCAATAAGAAAAATTTAATAAGAAGTGTGAGCATTATAAGCTCTTTTTGCAAATACACTCATATCTAGACATAAAATGGAAAAAATGAATAAAATTTAAAAACTAAATCATAAAATAATATTTGTATATGTAGTATTGTATCAGGGGTTCCAAAAGGGTCAGTAAATTCTATCTCAACCCAATTTTCTAATCACCAGCACTTCCCAGGTTCCTGGTAAGATACCTAAAAGCTCACTCACAGGAAGAAAGTTCCCCAAACTGCATTCAAAACAAATATCATGCAGATTGGATTAAGATGGCGGAATAGAAGGACTGGAGCTCAACTTCTCTCCCAAAAAACAGCAAAACTACAACCAAATGCCAAGCAGCCTTCAACCAAATGGACTGTAAACTTCCAAAAAAGATATTCTGCTCCAGAAGACAAAGAGGAGACCACATCAAGAGGTAGGAGGGGCGATTACGTGATAGAAGCAACCCCATACCTCCCGGCTGGTAAGCCCCACAGACTGGAAAGAAACAGCATCACAGAGACTCAGCTACAGGACTGAGAGTTCTGAGCCCCACATCAAAACCCCACTCCTGGGGAGCGGGCACAGGGAGAAAGAGCCCCCGGAGCATCTGGCATTGAAGGCCAGTGGGGCTTGTGTGCAGGAGCTCCACAGGACTGGGGGAAACAGAGACCCCATTATTGAAAGGCACACACAGACTTTCACGTGCCCTGGGTCCCAGGGCAAAGCAGTCTCAATAGGAATCGGGTGGAACCTGATTGCAATTCTTGGAGGATCTCCTGGGAAAACAGGGGTGACTGTGCCTTGTTGTGGGGGAAGGGCATTGGAGGTGAAGCTCTCGGCAACATTCAACAGCCTGCATTTCTCTGGAGGGGGCCATTTCTGGGAAAATCTGATCCCTCCCATCAGTGCTGAGAAGAGGCCAAACAATAATCCAGGTGGCACCACAGCCCCACCCATCAGTAAACGGGCTGCCTAAACACCCCTCAGGCACACAGCCAGCCTCTAATCTCATCCAGAGACAAAGCCCCACCCATCAGAAGAATAAGAATCAACCCCACCTACCGGTGGGCAGGCATCAGTCCTTCCCATCAGGAAGCCTACAGCAAGCCCCCTCCATACCAACTTTAGCCACAGGGGAGGCAAACACCAGAACTAAGAGAGGCTACAACTCTATTGTTGGCAAAAAGGTCACCACACCAAAACCCTATAAAAATGAAAAGACAGAAGACTATAACTCGGATAAGGGAGAAAGAGAAAAGCCCAGAAAAACAGCTCAGTGATGAGGAGATTATCAGCCTCCCAGAAAGAGACTTTAGACTGTTGATGCTGAAGATGATGCAAGGCATTGGAAATAGACTGGAGGGAAAGATTGATCATTTATAGGAAACACTGTGCAAAGAAATACAAGCTGTAAAAGTTAAACAAGAAGAGATGCAAAATACAATCACTGAAATAAAAAATTCATTAGAAGCAGCCAACAGTAGAATACAGGAGGCAGAAGAACGAATCAGTGAGGTGGAGGACAGATTAGTGGAAATCACTAACGCGGAAGAGAAAAGAGATAAAAGATTGAAAGGAAATGAGCTGAGTCTCAGAGAACTCTAGGATAATGTTAAACGCACCAATATCTGTATTATAGGGGTACCAGAGGGAGAAGAGAGAGAGAAGGGGACAGAAAAAATATTTGAAGAGATAATAGCCGAAAACTTCCCTAATATGGGAAAGGACCCACTCACTCAAATCCAGGAAGCGCAACGAATACCATATAAAATAAACCCAAGGAGGAACACCCCGAGACACATATTAATCAAAATGACCAAAATTAAAGACAAAGAGAAAATACTGAAAGCAGCTAGGGAAAAGAAACAAATGGCATACAAGGGAACCCCAATAAGGTTATCAGCAGATTTTTCAGCTGAATCTCTGCAGGCCAGAAGGGAGTGGCATGATATACTTAACATGATAAAAGGAAAAAACCTCCAACCAAGATTGCTTTACCCTGCAAGGCTCTCATTCCGATTTTTTTTTTTTGTCTTTTTGCCTTTATGTAGAGCCGCACTCGTGGCATATGGAGGTTCCCAGGCTAGGGGTCTAATCAGAGCTGTAGCCACCAGCCTTCGCCACAGCCACAGCATGAGGTTGCGGGATCCGAGCCACGTTTGCAACCTACACCACAGCTCATGGCAATGCCGGACCCTTAACCCACTGAGCAAGGCCAGGGATCAAACCCGCAACCTCATGGTTCTTAGTCAGATTCGTTAACCACTGAGCCACGAAGGGAACTCCTCTCATTGCGATTTGAAGGAGAGATCGAAACCTTTACAGATAAACAAAAGCTAAGAGATTTCTGCAACACTAGACCAGCTTTACAACAAATCTTAAAGGAACTTCTCTAGTCAGAAAAGAAAAGGCCACAACCAGAAACAAAAACAGCACAAATGACAAGACTCACCAGGAAAGACATATATACAGTAAAGATATTAAATCATCCATGCACAATTATGCTACCAAAATCAGAAATCGTGAGAAGAGAGCACAAATGCAGGCACTGGAATGCACGTGCAATTAAGAAACCAACAACTTAAAACAATCTCATTTGTATATAGATTCCTATATCAAAACTTCAGGGTAAAAAAAAAAAAAAGAGCAACAAAAACCCCAAACAGTTAATCCAATGGCAATAAGAACATATATATCAGGAGTTCCCGTCGTGGCGCAGTGGTTAACGAATCCGACTAGGAACCATGAGGTTGCGGGTTCGATCCCTGCCCTTGCTCAGTGGGTTAACGATCCGGCGTTGCCGTGAGCTGTGGTGTAGGTTGCAGACGCGGCTCGGATCCTGCGTTGCTGTGGCTGCGGCACAGGCCAGTGGCCACAGCTCCGATTAGAC
>PVHT021183555.1:15313667-15330970 GCA_004024745.2 Catagonus wagneri
TTCCCAGAGCAAAGCTGCCTAGGGGAATACTGACAGTTCAGTTCACAGCAAATAAACAAGAGGAAAAAAAAACACTGGAAAGGGCCTGCATCTCCTCTACCCCTTTAAGAAAGACACCTCTGGACGCTGGCTGGAGGTCTCAGCAGGAAACCAAACTCACAGAAGGGCTGCCCGGCCAAATAAATAGTCATTTATTAAGGTACTTGTCTCCGCAGCAGGAAATCAGCACGAGGGTCAGGGAGCCTCCGCAAAGAGGGCAGACATCTTTAAGAGAGGAGAGAAAGAAAACTTGATTTGAAACACTCATCTCCATATGAGACCAGTAAAAATGCAGGCTCTCGGCCTGGTTTCAAACCTTGCAGGAGTAGCAAGGAATAGCTTTCTAGAAGTTTCTGGGGCAGAAAGGTCCTTTCCAGGCCACCATGCTGGCTGCATGGCCTGAGCTCCCACCAGACCTGTCCCCACGTGGCTTGCTCTGAATTTATGGCAGGGGTTAGGATGGTAGCCCAGCGGCCTGTTTTGTTTCTGCAAAGAGAGGTTGTGTTTGAAATGGAGCCAAGACAAGGTCTGAACAGGGATTTCCCGGCCACAGCTCCGGGCAGTGCATCCAGCATGGAGCCTCTCCAAGTGCCAGGTCGCCCTGGGCATTGTTGCTCTTCTTACTTGAAAGCTTCAGGCTCTCTCCTTCCATGGGGCTGTGCAGAGTTTTCTTACTTGACCTGCAACACCCTCTCCTCACCGTACCCCACCACCCCCAGCACCATCATTTTCTCATCTCTTAGACCCCAGTCTACCAGGGCATCCTCCTCTGAACACCCGGACGAGCTCAGATGCGGGGTTACAGGCTCTCCTGTACCCACCCTCTCTCCAAATTGTGCATTGCTGATGCTTATCACAGCTGGCATTTCATATTTCACACAGGTGCAGCTGTTAATTGCCATTCTTCTCCATTCCTTTGGCCATGATCATTGTGTAGGCCATAGTACATGATACATAGTAGACCCTCAGTTAATTTGTGTTCAATGAGTGAATATAGGGACCCTCAGGAAAAAAAATGTGAGTATACTTCAATTTCCTAGGCAAGTGTCCAAACATTTGAACGTATGCATGAATGAGTGAATGAAAGAGTAAAGGAGTGAATGAAAGAGTGAAGGACTGAATGAAAGAGTGGAGGAGTGAATGAAAGAGGGGAGGAGTGAATGAAAGAGTGAAGGAGTGATGAATGAATGAAAGAATGAATGCATGAGCAGATGGATGAATAAGTGAACAAATGAATGAGTGATTCAATGAATGACTGAAAGAATGAGTGATACAATGAATGAGTGATGAACAAATGGGTGAATCAACGAATGGGTGATTGAATGAGTGAACAAGTTAAGTGAAAGACTGAGAATGAATAGTGATGCTCCCTCCGGCACGGCCCTACATTCCATATCTTTTTTCTGTCTCTCCACTATACACCGTCAAGGAGGCGGCAGAAGGGGTCGGCATAAATATGGATCTAACCAAAACACGTAAGAAGAGGAGAACATTTCCCAAAGGGGCACCTGGTTGGTGGGGAGGGGGGCTTCCAGGCAGAAGCTGACCCCCAAGGGGCAGCTCTGTCCCTGACCCCTTTCACCTTCCCTTGTTCTGATCTTTATGGGACCGTCTGCCTTTTAGCATCAAAGGAGACAGCAGGGCCGTGATTTGTCCCACAACAGCTCTATAAAAATGTAATTACCCAATAACCCACTGTCTGCAAAACAAACCATCTTCCTGTTTCTTCTCCCATAAAAAGCATTTGACAGCCCTGTTCTATCAGCTTATAAAACCTGGAGAGAGTTGACTTAGCCCTCTCTGGAATGAAAACCCTCAAGGGCGGGAGCGTCCAAAACACACCTCTGATCTCCCAGGCAGTCAGCTGCAAAGTCTCTGGAGGTTTCTAGACAGGGCCAGGGAGGCAAGTCATTGTGGTCCAATCTGGGACTGGACAATGCAAGTCTCACCTAGAAAAGATGGGGGAGGGGGACACAGTGTTGGGGCTATGGAGAGCCCAGGCCTGCCACAGCCACAGGCTGCATCCTCACCGCTTTCTGGAAGGTCATTCCTTCCTTGACTCACTCAACAAACACGAATCCGGCACCTACTAGACACTGGACCTGAGGCTAGGCCCTGAGGGGGTCAAGTTCAGTACAACGCATACCTTAAAGAAACCCACGTCTATAAATAGGCATTTATTTTACGCAATGATGAAACACCTTGATCTGAATTGATTGATAGGCAAAAGGTGTGCAGAGTCCAGCATTACATGGTTGAGGCAGGTTATAAAACAAGGAGGGCACTAGGGCTCCAATTTGCTTTTTGTAATTGGAAGAAAAAAATACTAATGGAATTGGAGGTGGGGTGTGATAGAAGTGTTCTCCATCTTGCTTGTGGGAGCTCTAAGTTGAATTGTGTCCCCCCTAAAAAAGATACCTCCAAGTCCTAACCCCACGGTAGCTATGACTGTGACCTTATTTGGAAATAGGGTCTTTGCAGATGTGATTAAGACAAGGATCAAGGTGAGATCCTGCTGGATTAGGGGAGTTCCTAAATCCAGTGTCCTCATAAAAGGATAGGAAGGGAGCTTTGATACACACGGGGAAGAGGCCACGGGAAGACAGAGGCAGATATTGGAGTGATGCAGTCACAAAGCAGAGAATGCCTGTAACTGGAAGAGGCCAGGAAGGACCCTCCTCTAGAGCTTTCAGAGGGAGCCCAACCCTGCTGACACCTTGGTTGCAGACTTCTGGCCTCCAGACCTGTGAGAGAATAAATTTCTCTTCTGTAAGCCACCACATTTGTGTGCGTTTGTTACAGCCATCACAGGAAACTAACACAAGGTGGCTACCACAAAAGAAGGCATTTGTCATAGAGCTGTTCACTGCAGTGCACAAATTCTGCTGTGTTTTGATTACATTTTGACTTTTAAAGTATTTTTAAAAACAGGAGTGGAGTTCTTGCTGTCTCGCAGTGGATTCAGGATCTGATTGTAGTGGCTCCGGTCGCTGCAGAGGCACAGGTTCAATTCCCAGCCCAGCACAGTTGCCACATCTGTGGCACAGGTCACAGCTGTGGCTCGGATTCAGTCCCTGGCCCAGGAACTTCCATATGCCACTGGTGTAGCCATTTAAAAAACAAAAACAAACCAAAAAAAAGCAGGTGGTGTTAGGACTTGAAAAGACATTTCTCCAAAGACACACACGGCTAATAATCATATGAAAAGATGTTCATCAGCATTAGTTACAGGAAAACACCAATCAAACCCACAAAGAGGTACCCCTTCACACACACTAGGGTGGCCATTCTCAAAAACAAACCGAAATAAGTGTTGGTGAAGCTGTAGAGAAACCGGAGCTCTCATATGTTAGCAGTGAGAATGTAAAGTGGTGCCACCTTTGTGGGAAATAGTTTGGTGTTTCCTCAAAGACTTCAACAGAATTACTATATTGAAGCAACTCCTCTCCTAGGTATCTACCCAGCAGAAGTGAAAGCAGGAACCCAGACAGACACTTGTACACCAGTGTTCGCAGCAAGCAGCATTATTCACAATAACCAAATGGTGGTAGCAAACCAAGTGTCCACCGACAGACGAATGGACAGAGAAGATGTGGTATACTTGCAATGGAGTATCATCCAGCCTTAAAAAGAAACGAAGTTCTGATACTTGCTACGACATGGATGAACCTTGAAAACGTGATGCTTAGTGAAAGAAGTGAGGCACGAAATGACAAATATTGTATGATTCCTCTTATGGGAAGGACCTAGGACAGAAAAGCTCATAGAGAAATAAAGTAGAACAGGGCGGGGTGGGCGGGTGGGGAGGCAGTGGAGTTAGTGTTTAATCGGTACAGAGTTTCTGTGGGATAATGAAAAAGTTCTGTAAATGGAGAGCGGTGATGGTTGTACAATATCGTAAATGTACTTAATATCATTGAATTCTAGACTTAAAATGGTGCATATTATGTTATCTATTTTACATATATAAAATATATATTTATATGTATATTTATATATTCTGTATATTTATAATACAGAATAAACATAAATTTTAAAATAGGAAAGTTGCCTAGATATTACCAGGGAATTGGACTGTTTTTGTTCTTTTCCTTTTGTTTTTTTAATAATTATTTTATATAAATATATATTGTATAAAGAATTCACAGTCAGGGTTCCCATTGTGGCACAGCAGAAATGAACCTAACTAGTATCCATGAGGATGCGGGGTTCAATCCCTGGCCTCATTCAGTGGGTTAAGGATCCAGCATTGCCATGAGCTGTGGTGTAGATCGTAGATGAAGGCTTGGATCCGGCGTTGCTGTGGCTGTGGTGTAGGCCGGCAGCTGCAGCTCCGATTGGACCCCTAGCCTGGGAACCTCCATATGCCGCGGGTGTGGCCCTAAAAAAACAAAAAAGAATTCACAGTCTACTGGGGAGATAAATAAGGAAATCAGCTAGTACAGCATAAACTAACGTACATACAGAGCCAGAGAAACTAAACCAGACTGTGGGGATGCCGTGGCAGGGTCCCCAGAGAGAGGGCGATAAGCAGGAATAAGCCAGGCAAAAAGGTGGGGGTGGTGGGGAGAGGACATTCCAGTTGAGAACCAACACTGGAAGAGCAAAAGACTGCCCGGCTTGATTCTTGGCCTGGCTACCTGTTTGCTCTGTGTCCTTGGGTGAGTTAGTTAACCTCTCTGTGCTTCAGTTTCCTTTGCTGTAAAATGAGGATCAATAATTAAACTTAGCTCAGAGGATGTTGTGAGAATTGAGTGACTACACATCAAGCAATCTTAACAGTGCCCAGCATATGGTAAAGACTATATACGAATCACTTTTTTTTTTTTTTAATGACTGTAAAGGACAGGAAATTTCTGGAAACAGTACAAAAGAGAAATGGAATGGCCAAAGGAGCCCTGGGAAAGTGCAATGTAAGAACCATCTTCATGGAGTTGCCGTTGTGGCTCAGCAGTAACGAACCTGACTAGTATCCATGAGGACTGGGGTTTGATCACTGGCGTGGCTCAGTGGGTTAAGGATCCGGTGTTGCTGTGGCTGTGGTGTAGGTCTGCAGCTGCAGCTCCAATTAGATCCCTGGCCTGGGAATTTTCATATGCCATGGGTGCGGCCCTAAAAAAAAAATAAAACAAAAAGAATCATCTTCAGTGAAATATAAAGCAAATAAAGCCTGGGGCGGGAGGGGAAGTAAAGGGCAATCACAAACCTGAAAATAAAGTGTCTTATGATGATGGGATTACGTTTTGGACCAAGATATTTATAGCTAACAAAACTGAGTTAAAATGGGTTTTGACGAAGGGAAAAGATGCTGAAAGTGCATAAAGGAGTCAGCCTTGAAAGGCTGAATATAAGTCTGCCTCTTTGTTAGCGAAAGCTCCACTGTACTCAACATTTGGAATTGATGAGCTGGTGGTTTCCTTTGGGGAAGAAAATATCTTGACATTTCCCGGTAAGTCTTCCTTCCTACCCCCTTGCTGTCAATGACATCCTCTATCGGCATAATGTCCCTGCTTGAGCACTGATGAGTGTGCACATGTAGATGACAGCGGGGACATTAGCAGTTTGGAGGCTCAGATCGGTATTTGCCATCTTTGTGAAGACACAAGCAATTCTACTGCCTAAGCACCCCTTATAGTCACAAATCACCAGTCAGTGAATTCCAGGATTTCAAAGCTGTGGCATAAATTTCCAAGCCAGAAGAATAGCCTGGAAGCCTTAAGTGCTGGGTTTCAACCCTCTAGACTCCCTGGAACCACTGTCTGGGGTTCTGGCAGCATCAATACGGCCCTTTCATCCATGCAAGGATATGAATAGTGTGTTAAGCCAATGAGAGACAGCATGTGGTCTTTGAATGGAAGCCACAGCGTGTACTTCAGGGCTCTTGGACCTGCTTTGAATTTTTGAACGGCGAATCTCCACCCCACATTCCTCTGCATTATCATCTTTTAGATGGGTACAGCAAAGTTTTATTCTGGCACAGAATAAAAGGTCTTAAAGGGAAGGGGGAATGGGTCTGTCTTAAGGCTATAAATACTGGGATTTTATTTCCTATTTGAGGGAAAGTTTTGGGAACACCCTTTTATCCGTTAATAATACATTCAGCTTCAAGCAATGAATATCTCACTACAGTGACTTAAGTTAACAGGCACTCGTTTTTCTTACAGAGTAAGAATTCTGGAGGTGGTCAGCTACATGTTCTGGTTCAGCAGCTCAATCACATCATTCTTTTTTGTCTTTGTTTTTTGTTTTTTGTTTTTTGGGTTTTTTTTTTTTTTTTTTTTTTTTTTTTTTTTTTTTTTTTTTTTTTTTTTTTTTTTTTTTTTTTTTTTTTGGCTGCACCCACAGTATATGAAATTTCCCAGGGCAAGGATCGAAACTGCACCACAGATGTGACCTGGGCCACAGAAGTGACAATGCCAGATCCTTAACCACTGGACTGCCAGGGAACTCCTCAACTATGTCTTTGACGAAAGAGCTGCCACAGCTCTAATCCATCACATCTAAATTCAAGATAGAAAAAAGTGGCAGGGAAAAGTGCTGCATCTGTTCCCTTTTCCTTTGGAGAATAAAGTTTTTCCCAGAATCTCTTGCAATGGACCTTTTAGATAGAACAGGTTCACATGCCTTCCAGCTGCAAAGAAAACTGGGAAATTAAGGACTAGAACTTAATTATATTCCATAGCCTGGGTCTGGACTCACTGCAAGTCATTTTACCATCTTCACAGGCTAGAAGAGGGAATTAAATGAAATGAAATGATCCACAAGGTACTACTGGCACTGTGCCTGGCATAGAGCCAATGTATTCAACTGATAACTGTTACTCAAACTCTGAGTTTCAGAGGTTCATTCGATGTCTTCTTTGAGTCATCTTGGCCTGTGTGGCCTTTAAACCCAGCCATACCAACCAATCAATCTTTATAGGTACTTTGAGATGTCCAAGATCAAAGTATCCCAGAGAATTTGTTCCTTCTTCTTTTTCCTTTCTACACAAATCAGGAAGTACCTAGATTAACATCTAACAATCTGCACGAGAAGAAATACATCAGAGTGATGAGAAGTTTAATTCAAAATAGAGAAAGACAAAGCACCTCCCAGACCTTTTAAAACCCGTCGTTGTCAGTGGAGGCCTCAGAGTTAGACTCAAAGACTTTCTGCCTGGTTTGAACCATGAAGAAATTCCTCGAGTGATGGGACTGGGAACAAAAGTCTTGATTCCTTTGGTGTTCTGTGGCCTCTTTAAGCCCAGTCAATAAGAGGAGTTATTTAAGCAAATGGATAAAAGCTATTTATTATTTAGCATTTTATGTCTGCAAAGAGATGATCCATCCTCTAACCCTTCCTGCTCCTAATCCCACACATTGTTGATTAATTTTATCAGAGCCTCTCACTGATTGGGAAGGTGCATGGAATGAGCAGGTGTTCCCATTTTACAGGTAGCGAGAGCAAGGTAAGGAGAAAATCCCTCAAATCAGAAGGCTAAAGCAAGGCACAGATTATTTACCCTGCCTATTATCTAAGAAGATGAGAGCAAGGACTCCTTGAGAGACTCCGTCAAACATGGAGAAAATTGCCCCTGATCAGCCAAGATTGACACTCACAAGTTCCACCCTCGAAGTCCATAGACTCAGGTAGTCCAATCCAGCAATCAGAGCCGCAGTAAGCTTAGATGGTTAACAATAGCAATGACAGCAATAAGGATTATAGATACTGCTGTTCCTTAGTGTGTCCCAGGCACTGGGTTAAACCCTTGATATTCACTCTCAGATTCCCCCAACAACCTTCGGAGGTAGAGCCTGTCATTAGCCCCATTTTACAGATAAATAAACTGAGGCACAGAGCTGCTACAAAGCTTGCTTGGCGTGCCTGGAAGCAGCAGCTACACAATCCAGGTTAGGAAAACTAAGCTTTCTCAGCCCCTCCCTATGACTATATTTCTAGAGCTTTGTAAGGATTCTGGAAATTCAAGAAGCTTTGGCCAGTGAGTTTGACCCATTCTTAGCTTCGAGAAAATATAATTGTAAATCTACAGACTTTTCAGGAATGTCAGCCAAGAAGTCAGGACCCTGAATTCACACCATGTATTGGAAACCTCCTGTTTGCCAGAGGATACGCAAAGCGCCTTACACACCTGCTCGTATTTGGTGCTTTAGCAGCGTTTTGAGGAGGAACAACTGACTGGCCCACTTCACAGGTGAGGAACATTAGCATCAGAGCAGTGGCGTGAACCAGGACACAGCAGAACTGGCGTTCAATGTCATGCTATCTTCCTCTAAGGGGCCTGTGGAGTTTTGAGATACATGTTCAAACCCCTCTTATCACCTGGAGAAATCTGGAGGGACCTTTGACCTCTAGGAAAATGGGATGTAGAAACTTGGAAAGACCCAAGTATTCCACCAGAGTCCCAACCGCTATTTCACAGGCCCCCAACCCAGCCGCTGTGAATGCCTCCCAGGACTTCTGGGCCTGGGACATTGTGTCAGTGCATGTCAAGTTCCTTTAAGAAGCAGACACCAGAGGAGGACCATTCATCAAGGACTGTACTGGAAGAAATATCCATGTGGGAGACAGAGGGAAAGGGGCGGCTGCGAGTCAGACACATGTCTAAACCGGGGTGGAAGGCAGTGGTGGGGAAGCTTGGGTGGAGGTGTCCTAGGCCACTGTGCAGTCTCAGGAAGGATCAGCAAAGCCTCTGGAGAGTCCTAGACCAAAGCAACTGTCGGAGGAGCCCCATGTCTCCTGGGAATGGACCTGCCTCGGTACCCCACCTACCTTAGTTACTGGCTGGGACAGCCCTTGGGAAGCCAGGCCTGGCTCTGTTGATGGAGGTCAGAACAGCAGCTGGAGCCCTGGGAAAGTTACCCTCCCCTTCCCTGGAGCTCTGCAAGGCTCATCCTCCTGGCTGCCATAAACATCTGGAAAGTGTATGGAAGCTCAGAGCAGGCAGGAGTCCCCAGAACCAACCCAACCCAGTCCCTAAGCTGGGGACACACTGTTATCCACCTGCCCTGGGCACTGGCAGAGCCTCGCCTGTGACCAGCCAGCTGCCAGTGGAGGGGTGGGAGCCTCCTTCTGGGGTGACCTGTGCACAGCCCCTGAGGTAGGCAGTCTGTGTTGGAGGAGGCTGATCCAGGCTGGGCCTTGGGGGAGGGGCATGGGAAGAGAGAGAAGGAATAGAATTCTCACCCGGCTCTATGTCTAAAACAACCAGATACCCAAGTCTCCTTGTCAACAGGCTGCTTCTCCCATGCTCAGAGTGACTGGCGCATTATATAGGGCCAGCGTGTGTCTCCATGGAGTTCAACCTGAAGAGGGATGGAAGTGGTTAAGGGACCAGGCTTTTGAGTCCGACCGATGTGGATGTGAAGACTCACCTCTACCTCTGACTCGCTGGGTGGCCTTGGGAAGATCCGGTTACGTTGCTAAGCCTCAGTCTATTCATCCATAAAATGGGCTCAGGGAGACACACCACCACCCAAGGTTCTTGTGGGAAAGAAGGTGGTTAGCCTCGATCATGCACCACTGTCCTCACTCAATAAACGGCATCCTGAGTCTTATTTCTCACATCAAGTGAAAAAAAAATTGCTACCAGGATTTTAGTGATGGTGGAGGGAGAGCCCCCTTCAAACAATTCGCAGAGAAAATGGCACATGGCAGCTATTATTAGTGACCAAAATAATTGTCTTTCAACAGAGTGCTTCATGATCCATCAAGTTGGGCCCAATGGACCATCTAAATCTGGGAGTTCTCTGATGGTCCAGCAGGTTGAGGATCCTGCATTCTCATTGCTGTGGCTCTGGTTGCTACTGTGCAGCCTGGGTTCGATCCCTGGCCCAGAATTCCCACGTACTGCCTGTGTGGCAAAAAAAGAAAAAAAGAGAGAGAACCTGGAATAAACATTGCAACTCTCATTTTTAAAAAATAAATGTGTGGACCATCTAAATGTGTCAATGTTTGATCAAGATTATTGTCTTTATTAACATATTGGTCAGTGTCCCAGCCACAGAGAAATAATACGCACAAACCAGATAATTCCTTGAAGGCATGGTTTACAAAACAATGGGCAGAGTGCGGGGGCGGGGGGGGGGGGAACACAAGGATCCTGCGTCACTGTCACCGCAGAGCCATGTGCTATCCTGTGAGAGCTGTTACCTAGGACAACAAGGGCCAGGGGAGGGAGTGGGTCCTGGGACCACGTCAGAGGGCTGTCTGGGGAAGGGCTGCTTGTCAGAGCGATGACCTGAAAGTAAGGGCTGCCGGGGAATAAGTGCCCCAACTCACTCTCCTCCCTCCCTCTGACCCCCTGCTGATGCTCCCATTGGATGGAAGCCCCCAGTGCAGAAGGCGGGGTGAGGGAGCATGGATAGTGGATCTGAAGGGGCAAATGGAAGCTATCTGGCTCCTGGGGACCCCAACGCTCCACAGCGACTCCTATGTCCCCACTTGTTCTCAGGCTTGTGACCAATACTGACAGTTCTGAAGATGGCAAACACTAGCTATATAAAGTGAAAGGACTTATATGAGAAGACTATATAAGCACACAAAGTCCTGCCTTTATTCCCCCACCCACCACCCCCCAGAGCTCTGAGTGTCCCGGAGGACACAGATGAGCAAACAGGCAGTGGCAAAGTCACAGGGAAAGAGAAAACCATGGGGCTGTGCTAGCTCACCAGGAGGGCAGCGCTTCCAGCTTTGGGACATTTGGAAATGCTTCCTGGGGAAAAGGAGATGTGCAATGGGAAGGAAGAAGGAAGGAGTGCATGAAAGGGGCAGAAGAGCAAGAGAGAGTGGGCATGGAAAGAACTTCGAAGAGCTCTTCTGGCTGGAGTGCAGTATTTCAGATGGAAGTGGCGGGAGATGGGACCAGAAAGGTAGGCTGGGGCCAGGTCACCCAGAGCCTCAGAGACCACGGAATTGAAACTGAGCAAGAGCCGGGAGCAACAGGGAACCACGGAGGAGCCTTAAGCAGGTGAGTGACATTGTGTTCCCTACGTAACAGAGAGAGAGATGGAGGAGGAGAAGGAAAAGGAGGAGGGCTGAAGAAGAAGAGGGAGGAGGAGGAGAAAGAGCAGCAGCAGTGGAAGGGGAAGAAGAAGAAGGAGAGGAAGGAGAGGAGGAAGAGGAGAAGGACCAGGAGGAGGAGGAGAAGTAGGAGTAAGAGAAGAAGAAGGGAAGGAGGTGCGGAAGGGGAGGAGAAGGAGGAGGATGGGGGGTTAGGGAGGGGAGGAGAGGAGGAAGATAGTGAGGTTGAGCACAGTGTGGGGAGGGATGAGCAAGCAGGAATGGACCTTTGCCTAGAACCCCAAGGTAGGCGTGGGAGTATGTCTGGTGTCTAATTTCTGCTGGCATGCACGGCCAGCAGAAGCACATGTGTGACCTGACCTGGGAGGAGGTCAGAATGACCCACAGACAGCTGAACATTCCTGACCATTCTAGTTCCCATCCAGCTGTTGTTTCCAGGAGCTCAGCAACTTCTGCGCCCCCCTTCTCCTCAGTCCCCCCTCCATCGACTCCAGCCATGATCTCCCATGCACTCCCTTTCACCTCTCCCTGCCTACAGGAGAGCTCACCCAGCTGCTGAAATGCAGTGGATGGAATGCGCCCGGGACGGCGGTGGCGGGGGGCCGTTAGAACACTGCAGGACTCAGAAGATGACACAAGACAGCTTACACAGAAGACAGAGGGTGATCTGTCTGCCCGCGGGCAGGCACCACTCACTAGGGGGCCAGGAGCCACCAGATATAATTAGACTAAGCCCCAGCACCAGGCACTGTGCTCCATTCATGTCAGAACCCCGTTCGCAGCATCTGCCTCTGTTGCTGATACAGCACTGACCTAAGAGAGCCTCCCAGCAGAGAAGGGACCCGCAGTTTGCTTCTTGGATGGGCATGGCCACAGCCGTTACCCTAGGAAAACCGGTAAGAATAATATCTAATGGTTCATAATAATGACTGGTGATAATAATAGAAATAATAATATTACGGTCATAATGACTAACTTTTGAGGAGCGACTTTGAGGCAGGTATTTGGCAAGGTACTTAAGTCACGTGACCTCATCTGACCCACCCAAGGAAGGTAACATCCTCATTTTCCAGATGATGATGGTGAGGCTCAGAGAACAGTGAGTGAGAAAAGCAGAAATTGCACTCAGTTTTTCTGGACATCTAAGCACAGATTCTTTTTTTTTTTTTTCTTTTAGGGCACACCCGCGGCATATGGAGGTTCCCAGGCTAGAGGTCCAGTCGGAGCTACAGCTGCCGGCGTACACCAGAGCTACAGCAACGCAGTATCCAAGCCGCGTCTGCAACCTACACCACAGCTCACAGCAACACCAGATCCTTAACCCCCTGAGCAAGGCCAGGGATCAAACCCACAACCTCATGGTTCCTAGTCGGATTCGTTTCTGCTGCACCATGACGGGAACTCCTAAGCACAGATTCTTAAATGCTGGGTCCTATTGACCAAGGATGACTTTTATTTATTTTTTTGTTTGTTTTTTTACCTTTTCTAGGGCTGCATTAGTGGCATATGGAGGTTCCCAGGCTAGGGGTTTAATCGGAGCTGTAGCTGTAGCCACGGGCCTACGCCACAGCCAACCAAGGATGACTTTTCAAACATACTACCATTCTTCTAATGTGGGAGTGAGTTCCAAACTCCAAACTAGGATTCTGAGAACTGGATTCAGGGGTTATAAACTAAAATTACTAGTGCTTTATCCTCGGGTTCGAGGCAGTAAATAGTAGAAGAAAGCTGAAAAGGAAAACTGGCCCCCAATCTTGGAAGGTATTACAGGTGTGAAATGGTAACACTGAAACAAACTGGGCTGGCCTCTATTTTTGCGTATGTGTTTCTGAACATCCTTCTCCAAGCCTGACTTTTCTAACCAGCTCCACAGGTATGCACTCAGACCCACAAAGCATTTATTAAGCCCCTGCTGGACACCGTAGGCTGCTATACTAAAGGCCAGGAGAGACTGTAATGACTCCCTAGGACTCACTGATTGAGGCAGCAAAGGGTTTCCCCACGTCATGCAAAGATGGTCATCACCACCTACCCTTCTAAAAGTCATAAATCACTGTTTTGTGGCACCTGGAGTGGGCAGGGGAGTTGGAGAAAGCAGGTGTTCTCATCTCCCAGCCTTCAGCGTCCACAATTTTCCCACCTGCTCACAGAACAAACATTCTCTGAATCTTCTTCCAGCTCCGACTATGTATCCTTGGGCTGAGAAGGAAGGGCCCCCACCTCATAGCTTCAGAACGATCCGTGTCATTTGGGGCAAAGGTATGCACAGAGGCTGAGTCTTCTCGGACGGGATCCAGCCCAATCCCTCTTCTATCAGAATGCCTTGTTTACCCATTAGCGGAGCGTTGGACACTAGCAGCAGACAGGCTGGCTCCAGGGCATTTAAAAGGTCATGAGTTGAGAGCCCAGGAAAGCCATCAGCTGGGATTCTGATCAACAGAGCTTCCAGGGAGGAGCACGGTTTTCTAAATGCACCAACAAGGCGCTTTGTCCCAGAGGAGAATGGGGCCCATCGGTCAAAGGTGAGCCTCTCGAGGAAATGCTCTCTCTCTCCAGCCCACAATGGCCGATAACCCTTGGCCGCTTGACCTCAATCGGAAGCATTGCCTGAATCACTTTGCCCTTGGGGAAACTGAGATGACCTTGGGAAAAGCCACTGCCTTGGAGAAACTGAGGCGGTAAAACTAAATGAGACCCATGGTTTCAAGAGTAATCTCAAATGCCATACAGTTGGAGTAACAGGACTTAAACATGATAAGCAGAGCATTTTTATTTTTATTTTTTTATTTTATCTTTGGTCTTTTTAGGGCTGCCCCCATGGCATATGGAAGTTCCCAGGCTAGGGATTGAACCAGAGCTACAGCTGCCAGCCTGCGCCACGGCCTCGGCAACATGGGATCCGAGCCATGTCTGCGAACTATACAACAGCTCACAGAAACGCCAGATCCTTTAACCCACTAAGGAGGCCAGGGATCAAACCCAAGTCCTCATGAATGCTTCTCATATTCATTTATGCTGCACGACAATGGAAACTCTGCCACAGATCCTTCTTAAATCACTTGCATCCACCAAACACTCCATATGCATTCTCTCTTTTAATACAACAACCCTAAGAGGCACTTACTTGTTTTCTTCTTCTTCTTTTTTTTTTTTTTTGGCCATGTCCATGGCATGCAGAAGTTCCTGGGCCAGGGATCCAGCTCACACTACAGCAATGACAACACTGGATCCTTAACCCACTGAGCCATCAGCGAACTCCCAAGAGGTCCTTATTTTTATCCCCATGTTACAGGTGAGGCTCAGAGAGGCTAAACTGCTCACCCAAAGTTATCCAGTTAGTTCAGTGGTGGATCTGGGATTTGAACTCAGGATTGGGCTCATCTAACCTAGAAGGGAGGAAATGGACATAATCTAGCAGATGGGAATTATAAAGGTATTGAGGCAGACAGCTTGGTGAAGCCCAAATTGGAAAGGGTATTCCCTTTCCAATTTGGGCTTCCCAAGCACAAATTTTGTTTGTTTTTCCCAGCACAGTTTAGGGCAGAAGGTGCCCTGACAGGCTGAACTGGTCAGACTGGAGGTAATATTGTGATGGACTTATAAGGTAGATGCTGACTCACCACTTTAATGTTTTATAGCTGGTAGAGAACACAGGGAGGAAAACTTGTTAGGTCATATCTCCTTATTTTACAGATGTGCAACCTGAGACACAGATGGAAAATGTCCTGCCTAACTACCAACGGGGATTATTGGTTTCCGAGTTCTGAGAGCACTTCTTTTTCAAATAACAGTAGAAACTATAATAATAAAAGCGGCCCACTTTTTACTGAGTGCTGAGTATGTGTCAAGCTCTGTGCTAAGCATTATATTAATCTATAAATACAACATTGTCCCATCTTCACCAAAGCCTCACAGATAAGCCTCAGAGAGGTTGGGTCAATTGCCTAAACCACACAGCTAGTAAATGTTGGAAATGAGATTTTCAAACTTAGGCAGCCTGACTCCAGAATCCGAGCACTTAACTCTTAGGCTCTGCTTCTTTTCTAGATGGCATTCATCAACAAACATGGATTAAGACCCCACAGGGTTCTGGGTGAATGAGAGGTTCTGTCTACCTTCCATGAAATCACCAGTTCATCAGAGAAACAGAACATAGAGAATTTAATACAGTGTGAAAATGCTTTAGTGAAGAAGGAAACAAATAATAGCCTGGGTTGGACAACGACTGTCAAGAGATGTTGTCTGAGCTGGGTTTTGAGGAACAGGTAGGAGTTCACCACATAAAAGTGGGGAAAGGTGTTCCAACAGAGGGAATAGCAAAGTGTGAGGGGAAAGCTAGGAGGCATGCTGTGTCTCTAAAGAACAGCAAGAAAGTCTACTCAGATTATGAAGTAGGGGGAAAGTGCAAATGCCTGCCAACAGGTAAATCAATCTTTTAAAATATGGCATAACTGAACAATGGAATATCACTCTGCAATGAAAAGAAGCAACTATATATATAGCAATATGGATGAATTGCAAAACCATTGTGTTGAGTGAAAGACGCCAGAACCAAACACAAAAGCACATATACTGCATGATTCCCTTTAAATAAAATTCTAGAACAAAAAAACTAAATGAGAGGAATCAAAAAGAGTGACTGCCTCTGTGGGGGAAGGGCCAATGGTCACTAGAAAGACAATGAAGGAAGCTGCACGGTGATGGAGACGTTCCATATCTAGATTGTTGTGGTGGTTAGATGAGTGGCCAAATTTGTCAAAATATATCAAATGAAACTTGTAAGGCATGTGCATCTTATTATGTGTAAATGATACCACTATTTGAAAAGAAAGAGAGGGGGAGCAAAGAGGAGACAGAGAGAAAGAGATCTTAATCTGAAGGACCGCATACGCCTTGCCAAGGAAATAGGGCTCTGGAGGGCACAAGGGAAGTTACTGAAAAGTTTACACAAGAGGGGTAGGGATGTGACTTGAGTTTGAGAAGAATCATTCTGGGCTCAAAAGGAGGACCGAGAATTGGGGAAAACAATTAGGAAACTGATAACTAAGAGATGGCTACAGATTCAATTAATGCAGTTGCCATAGAGATTAGGGAAGGGATGAGAACATTCAGGAAGCAGAAGTGGAAATGCCTGGATACCAGCTGGATGTGGGAGGTAAGGGACAGGGAAGAACTCTGGCTGATTCTGAGGTTTCAGGGTGAGCAGCATCCTTAACAGAGATGGACTTTTTCTTAAGGCAGGTTTGGGGACACAGGAGGGAGAGAGAGTAATGAGTTTAGGTTAGTTTTATACAAAGTGAGCTTCAGGGGCTTGTGGGACATCCTGGGGAGGTGTAGATATTCAGGGAGCCCGTGGATATGGGGGACAGAAGAGATATTGGAGAAAGACAAAGAGAAACTCAAGAAATGGGAATGGTAGACAGTTATAGAAGTTACCATCGAGAACACGCTTCCTCCACACGACATCTCTTGATACTCACAACACACCCTAAGGAATCTGTCTCCACTGAAGAATGCATGATTTGCTCAAAGTCACCCAACTGCTAATGGGAGGAGCCAAGATTCAAATTTAGGCTAACTGACCCCTGTGCCAAGGAACGTTCCAGACCACTATGCCACAAAAGTACATAGAACCCCTCCAGAAAAATGTTCATCAAGCTGAAGCAAACCTTGCATTGGCCATTAGCTTTGTTGTCCCAAAGCCATGGTCACCTGTCTTCCTCCATAATGCACTTCAAACTAACAAAACCTGATTAAGACCATCAGCTTCAGGGAACACTCAGTTTTAAAGGACATTGTCCTTCCCCTCTGGGAGTTTACAAATTCTAAGCCATCTCTGGAGTCACACATTTGAGGAGGCCTATATACCATGAAAGTGTTCCTCAAGGTCAAGTTTGGACCCAGCTCCCCAAATAGATTCACCACTCCCTATAAGCCAATTCTGGGCTCATTGTGTGTAATTGTCTTAAATAGGTAGCAGTAACCTAAATCTGTCCTGAAGACACAGTTCCTCCATATAGTCACTCAACAAGTATTTATTAATTGCTGACAGTGTGCTAAGCATTGTGATAGGCAATGGTGAATACAAATTAAAAAAAAAATAGTACATAAAGTATCAGCAATGCAAGTGCATCAAAAAAACTAAGAGGCAGAGTTCCTGTCGGAGCTCAGTGGTTAACGAATCTGACTAGGAACCACGAGGTTGCGGGTTCGACTCCTGGCATCGCTCAGTGGGTTAATCTGGC
>PVHT021183555.1:15331970-15356556 GCA_004024745.2 Catagonus wagneri
TGACAGTGTGCTAAGCATTGTGATAGGCAATGGTGAATACAAATTAAAAAAAAAATAGTACATAAAGTATCAGCAATGCAAGTGCATCAAAAAAACTAAGAGGCAGAGTTCCTGTCGGAGCTCAGTGGTTAACGAATCTGACTAGGAACCACGAGGTTGCGGGTTCGACTCCTGGCATCGCTCAGTGGGTTAATCTGGCATTGCCATGAGCTGTGGTGTCGGTCACAGAAGCGGCTTGGATCCCGTGTTGCTGTGGCTGTGGTGTAGGCCAGCAGCTGTAGCTCTGATTGGATCCCTAGCCTGGGAACCTCCAGGTGCCACGGGTGTGGCCCTAACAAAAAGAAAAAAGGGGGGAATTTCCTATTTTATATCCCCCCTTTAAAACCATATTAGTAAACCATAATAGCAAAAAATGAATTTAAAGGTCATGAAAATATTTTCAGTACTCTGAGTTTCTAACTAGTCCTCAGTCTTTATGGAACTGGATGAAATGTATGTTAGAAAATGCTTGAGCATCGTAGTTTTTGAGTCAGACAGGACTTGGTTTAAATCCCAGGTCTGCTACTTTCCAGCTATATGATTTTGGATAAGACCCTTAAACTATGCATCTTGGTTTTTTCATCTATCAAATGTGAATAGGAACAACTTGCTCTTAGAGTCATTACATGGATTTCATAAAGTAATGTCAATAAAGTATATGCTCTAAATCAATATAAATGGAATCTCTTTTATGAGATCTTCCTTCTCCGTAGTTATATTGGTTATCTATTGCTGCATAACAAATCAGCATGAATTTAGCATCTTAAAACAACACACGTTTATTATCTCTGTTTCTGCACATCAGGAATTCAGGCATAATTTGCCTGGGTCCACTCCTTCTGAGTCTCTTAGAAGCCTGAAATCTAAGTATTGGTCAGGGTTGGAGACCCATCTGAAAGCTCAGCTGGGGAAAGTTTTTCTTCTAAGGTCACTTAGGCTGTTGTCAGGATTCAGTTCCTTCTGGGTTATCGGGCTGAGAGCCTCGGTTTCCAGCTGGGTGTTAACCGGAAGCCACCCTCTGGTTCTTATCCCACAGGCCTCTCCAACATGGCAAGTTGCTTTATCCAAGCCAACAAGGGAGAGAGTCTGAACCAGACAGAGTTCACAATCTTATATAATATAATCACAGAAGTAACAGCCCATCATGTTTTCCAAATTCCCTTAGTTAGAAACAAGTCATATGTAGGACCTACCCACACTTGCTCAGGGAGGGAATTAGACAAGAGTATGAACATTTATCTCTCCTTCACAGGGGCTTCTACTAGTGGCACATCAAAGAGGATGCATCTGCTCTTTAGCCCAAAAGATGTGTAGCATTAAGACCCCTTCCAACATGGCAGACCAGGTTGGCCACCAGCTGGAAAGCACCAGCAAATCTAATATTCTATCTTTGAACAGCACTGACCAGAGGTGTGGATTTAAATTCTGAAATCCAAATAAGCATCTGCTTCATGATCTAATTTGATGTGTTTTCTCTCCTATAGGCAGACTGAAGTTTGCTTACAAATACTTTTATAAAATGGTGTCCTGTTTGAGATTAGGTGGAATCACATAGAACTCAGGACACCTCGAAACCCAGGTTATATTTATTCATCTAGCAAATATTTATTGAACATCTACTTAGTGTCAGCACTGTTCTATACATGGAGGATACTGTGAGTTTTAAGAAGAAACACATTTTACAAAATAAAATAAGTAAAATATAAAGAAACAGATAAAACCTCTGTCTCACGAAATTCACACTGCCTTGGCAGCACCAGGAGAAGGGTTTGGTGAGACACAGAAAGTAAAATAAATATATATCACTTTCTGCAGTATGAATAATGCATCCTATGTGGCCTAATTATAAAGTTTAAACATAAAATATGAAATCCATGGTTTATTTCCAAAGATGAAAAGTGCTTTAAAATGTTTGACAATTCCAATAACTATTGCCTCAGCAGAACAAAGTTTCTCCAAGATGAAATTAATTTTTAAATAACTATGGAAATTTCAATCCAGATGATAATTACATGAGTATATACACTTGTTACAACTCATTGAAATGTCACATTTAAGAGTGTGTATGTTATTAGATGTAAATTATGCCCCAATTAAAAAAATAAATAAATCAAAATTCACTTCAGGAAAAAACTATCTAAGAAGTGTACCATGCCTGAAGAAAGATTTCTCTAACTTGGAAGTATCATCAGTAGAGCACAAATTATCTTTAAAAAAAAAATTTGATTATAAGCACATAACATTATTTTACTGAAAGTGAGAAAATATATGTTTACATTACGAACATACAGCAATTTGTAAATTACATATGTCTTTTTTATTGCTCATTCAAACATCATCTACCAATTAACAGAAGACCGGGTCTTTCATGATTATAATTAAATTGTCATCTTTGCTATTTTGCTGACTTTCAGTTATTAAAAATCATATTGTGACACACAAAAGTTGCTTACTTTGTTGTTATAAGCTGTATCTAGGGAACCCCACAACATACTTTAACAGTTTGTTAGTTTGCATTATAACATTTAAATTGTATATATTGAGCACGTGGGTCTCCCCACATCCTCTTGCCCTGGGTCTCAGAAATGTCCAGGGCAAGTCTACCAAGCAGATCGATTTCCACCTCTGAAGGTAACACAGATTTAACAAGAATCAGTAAGTTAAATCCAGCCTTGCTCCTGCACAGCTGGGTAACTTGGGCAAAGCACTCTACCACTGGGAGCCTCAGTTTCTTCACCTGTAAAATGGGGCTAAAAATAGAACACACTTCCAAGAGACAGTGGGAGAAGTAAATGAGATAATGGCTTGTAAATGAGATAATGGCCTGTAAACCAGTTAGCACTGGTCCTGGTGGAAACTGGAAAGCCCCCCAGCCTTTAAATCTAGGAGGCAAAGAGTTGAGAGAACTGGGAACAATTATAGAATAATGGATAAGCAATGAAGTCCTACGGTAGAGCACGGGGGACAATATCCAGCCTCTTGGGATAGAACGTGATGGAAGATAATGGGAGAAAAAGAATGTATATATGTGTATGACTGGGTCACTTTGCAGTACAGCAGAAATCGGCACCACATTGTAAACCAACTACACTTTAATTTTTTAAAAAAGAATAACATTCAAGGCAGAGGTAAGAAGAATCTGCAGTGAGAACTAAGGGATGATGGAGCTTAGCTCCACCCACTGTCTCGAGAATATCTCAGTGCAATGTGTAATTCCCAAGGGGTCCCAGGCCCCATTGGGAACTAAGGAAAACTTCAGATACACAGTGCTGGCCACCGGCACCTCCTAGGGAGCCTGCAAAATGCAGATTCCCAGGATCTCCACACAGAAGGCCTGACTCAGTAGGTCCCGGGATGGGGCCCAGGACTCTGACTTTTTTGCAAGCATCTGCTTGTAAAATTACAAGCATTGTTTTCAGGGCAATTCCAAAGATTCCTGCTCTTGCCGTGTTCTAAGCAAGCCATATTCGTGTTACCCTTTAAAACATGCATACTCTGTAATCGGAACCTCCAGAAGTCCCACATTCCCCACCCCACCCCCACCCCGTCCACCTCCAAGAGGGACAGGAGGCTTTCTCCACCTCTGGCTAAGATCAGCCTGCATTTCAATATCAGACCAGTGCAGTGGAACCACCAGCCTTAGGAGACATGTCACACAGAAGAGCAGGAGATGGAAATAAACTGAGAACGCTGGGCCTGGAGTAGGCAGAGGCAAACTTCTTCTGTAAAGAACCAAATGGTACATATTTCAGCTCTGCAGGCCAGACAGTCACTGTGGCACAAAACCAGCCACAGGCGATACAGAAACAAACGGGTATGGCTGTTTTATTTTATTTTATTTTATTTTTTTTTTGCCTTTTGTCATTTTATGGCCGCGGGTTTATGGCCGCACCCGTGGCATGTGGAAGTCCCCAGGCTAGGGGTCTAATCGGAGCTGTGGCCACTGGCCTGCGCCGCAGCCACAGCAATGCGGGATCCGAGCCGCGTCTGCAACCTACACCACAGCTCACGGCAACGCCGGATCGTTAACCCACTGAGCAAGGGCAGTGATCGAACCCGCAACCTCATGGTTCCTAGTCGGATTCGTTAACCACTGCACCACGACGGGAACTCCCTATGGCTGTTTTACAATAAAACTTTACTTACAAAAAACAGGCAGTGGGCCAGATTTGCCGCCACCCCCAGCCCGGGCCACAAGTTTACTGACCCAGGATCTAGATCCAAATAGAATAGCTGTGGAATCCCATCTGCACTGTGCTGTGTGTCCTTGCATAAGTCACCTAATTTCTCTGAGCCTCGGTTTCTTCATGTGAAAATTCAGAAAAATAAGAGAGCTTCACACTGTTGCTGAGACTCCTCAGATTTTAAATACAAAGTATTTCACATTATTCTTGGACTCAGTATACCAGGATAAAAGTCAGTTATTACTACAGTCTAGTCTAGACTGCCAAGGTTCTGAGCACGGCTCTACCCCTTCCCAGCTGGGTGACCTTAGGAGGCACATGATGTAACATCTCTGTGCCTGAGTCTCCCATATGTAAAGCAGGAAAAATAACAGTCGTAAGAATTAAATGAGACAATTCATGCAAAATGCTTGGAACAATGCTTGTAAAAGTCCTCAAAAGTTGGCTTGAGTTATTATTTTGTTATACTATCATGATAAGTTATAGATTATTACTACGTTTCTCATAAAGAGACTGAATCACAGAGTAACAGGAAAATTCCTTCACAATCAAAGAAAACAGTAGAAGGAAACTTGCCTCTCCCAAAAGCTCTTAAGATTGTCTTTCATCAAAGACACTGAATGTGAAAATGTCTTTCTTTGCACCCACAGGCTAGCCAGGAGATAGACACACTGAAACCAGTGGGGCCAAAGCTGAATTATATTTATCACACTTAGCTTCGCCTCTAGACTCCTCCTAAAAATGAATCATAACCTCTAGAAATTTCGTGAGAGCTTGAAGACAAGCTGTGGGATGGAAGGGGCTGTTTTAATAATTAGATTATTTTTATCTGGTTTTAATCTTAGTTTCACATTTGTTTCAACCTTTATTTAGTCTCTAGAATTTTCCATCAGCTTGTCAAAGACCAGCAATGCCTCGGCAAATGTTATTTTTTGTTATGTATATAATGTATATGAAAATCTCTTTGGATGGGGTTTCTGCTAACACAGAAAAGCCAACACAATTAACTTCCCTTAAGGAAACTCTCTTGCCTTTGAGGAAAATGGTTCTCGAACCTCTCCTCTGGGTTGCTGCTACAATGCAAACACACACATTCATACACACACACACACACACACATACACACACACACACACAGTCCAAACAGCACTAAAGTAATTAAAGCAGCTGGGATTGATTGGGGTTCTGAGTGACCTTTTGGTAACTTACCTACGCCTGCCATTTAGAGAAAGAATAATTTATGATGCAAGTCGAAGTGCAGAAAACCAAGGCAGACAGAAAGAGAATTCTGATTAGCCTAGAGGGGTAAACTGTCAGGAAGGGCCCCCGGAGCCCCTTGTCAAAACAGGGAACAAAAGCAGTAAATGTCCAGGTTCGCCCAGACGCCGACGCCTGCGGTTCCCAGGGTGCGTCTGCTCTTCTGGTTTGTAGAATCCAAGAATTTCAGGGCTAGGAAGGTCTCAAAGGTCTCACGGAGCCCGTTCATTTGACAAATGAGGAAACTGAGGCTCAGAGGAGGGGCTGGCTTTCTCTGGATTTGACTGTAGGTCACCTGCATGGTGGGTGCTACAAGTTTCCCACTTGACCTGGACAATTGCACTCAAACCAGAGGGATCTTCAGACTTGATAAAGTTTGTGATTCAAATGACAAATCAGATTTGCTGGACGCAAGCTCCACAACACCAGGGATTATTTTCTGCTTTGGGCACTGCTGTAACCCCAGCACCTAGGACAGCCATGGCTGTGTGATAAATAATACATTTCTAGGGAACCAGCTTTTAGGAGCAATTGTTCCTGACTCAAGGGATGCATGGTAGGGCTGCGTAGGCTCTGTATCCAACATAGTGTCCATCCAGGGGACCGAGTCAGGAAAACAAAAAAAAAAAATCTAGATGCCCGATTATTTCATTTGCGTTAAGACTATTTCACAGCCTCTTAATCTACAGTCCCAGAGGCACGGATGGCCACCACGATGAAATCTACATGTCCTGGAGAGTCGGCTAAATGACCAGGACAACCCTTAATGGACTCCCATCGCTATCCCACCTTTGCTTCCTCTGTTATTTTCACCCAGAAGATGCTTCACCCACTTCTGACTCTTCACATCCTACCCGTACCTAACTTTTTTTTAATTTTGTTTTATCAAAGTATAGTCGATTTACAATGTTGTGTTCATTTCCGCTGTACAGCTAAGTGATTCAGCCATACATATCTATTCCCATATAGGTCATCACAGAACACGGAGTAGATTTCCCTGTGTGATGCTGGCCCTAGAGATTATCACCTAAGTGAAGGAAGCACCAACCATGCTATAAAACCCAGCTCACAAGCAGTGTCTTCCAAGAAGTTCCCTTTTCTTTTTCCTGCACAGGAGCAACCCCTCCCGCTTTTGAGCTACCTTCCACACAGCTTTTGGGACTTTGTTTAAATGCCCCTTTGTCAGGAGAGCCTTCTCTGACCCTCGGATTGAAGACAGATTTTCCTACTTTTTATGCTTTTACTCTCAAAACACTAATTATACTTTATCATCTGTTTCCCCCTTTGGACAGTAAGTTTCATGAAAACAGGGATTATATCTGCTCTGTTGCACTGTTGAATCCCCAGAACCTAGTACAGTGTCTTGACCACAGAAGGTATGAATAAGTGAATAATGGATGGATGGATCAAGGAATGGTTGAATGAATCAATTAATGAATTAATCAGTGAGAGAAAACAATGAATGAATAATGAATCAATGGATTAATCAACAAATCAATGACTGAATCATTTATATGCTATTTATCCAATTTCTACCATGCTGTTGACGTTTTTTCTTTTTTCTTTCTCTTTTTTTAGGGCCGCTCCCATGGTATATGGAGATTCTCAGGGTAGGGGTCCAATTGGAACTACAACTGCTAGCTTAAAACACAGCCACAGCCACGCCAGATCCGAGCCACATCTGTGGCTTACATCATAGCTCACAGCAACGCCGGATCGTTAACCCACTGAGCGAGGCCAGGGATCGAACCCACAACCTCATAGTTCCTAGTCAGATTCGTTTCTACTGTGCCATGACAGGAACTCACGAATTTCTTTTTCAAAAACAGAATAATGCGGTGGTTGAAAGTATGGTTTCTAGAGTGAGGCTACCTGAGACAAAATTTTAACTCTTATTTACCACCTGCCTGATATTAAGTAAGCTCCTTAACATTTCTGAGCCTCAGTTTCCCCATCTATAAGTGAGAATAATCATACTGCCCACACCTCATAGGACTCTTGTAGGTTGAAATGAGATAATGCATGAAGTTCTTGGCACATCCCAAGGACTCAACAAACGTTAGCTTTATTGTTCTGAGATTATTTTACTTGAGCAAGAATTGTCAAAGTCATCTTTGTAAGGCCCAGCACCTAGCAGAGTGTACACGTTTGGTTCTCAAAAATATCGAACACTTAAATGGATATTTTAAACCTCTCTGCCAGGACACTTCAAAGTTCTGAGAATGCCAAATGTCAGTGTCATAGAAGGAAGCTAAAAAACATGGCAGCTAAAGCTAAGCCCTGATGTTGGGCTGGGTCCTAGAAGAATGCTAAGAAGGACGTTGCTGGGTCCAGTGATAAAGTTGGACTACAGATGGGACGAGATGGAGTACTGCATCAGTCCAAAAGTCTCTGAAGTTGGCAACTGTAATGTGGTTATCTGAAGCTATCCATATTCTTTGGAAATAAACACTGACATATTCAGCAATAAAAGTCCATGATATCTACAACTTACTCTCAAATGTTTCAGAACAATTATAGGCATATGAGAGAAAAGGAAAAAGAAAACAGAGTAAGATATTGACAACAAATGACTGGGTAAAGGACATAGAGATGTTCTTTCTGCTATTCTTATTCTTGAAACTTTTCAATAATTTTGAAATTATGTCCAAATAGGAAAATTTTTGCAAATTATGGAATGAATCTGGAACCACCCGATTATAGTTCTAGGTATTCAAACAGTAGCTACATTTGAAAAACCACCCAGTAAAATAATCTCCAGTAGAGAACCAGCAGATAAGCCTGCAGAGAAGGCAAGCACATGAATCCCCATGTCTTTTTCATGGCAAAATTTACTAATCAAGATGGCATCCTGGAGTTCCCTTCGTGGCTCAGGGGTTAACGAATCCGACTACGAACCATGAGGTTGCAGGTTCGATCCCTGGCCTTGCCCAGTGGGTTAACGATCCGGCGTTGCCGTGAGCTGTGGTGTAGGTTGCAGACGCGGCTCGGATCCCGCGTTGCTGTGGCTGTGGTGTAGGTCGGCAGCTGCAGTTCCTGTTGGACCCCTAGCCTGGGAACCTCCATATGCCGTGGGTGCGGCTCTACATAAAGGTAAAAAGACAAAAAAAAAAAAAAGATGGCATCCTTTATTAGTGAATCCAGACACAACCACAGAATCCTTCTCAACACAGCTACTGCCAAGCAAATGAGATGACTCTCTGGCTGAAAGAGCCATGAACTTGACCCCTTCCCAATGTTTCTGTTCCAGTTGGGGACTCATCAAATTTCAAAGCTTTTCTAATGAAAACGCATTAGCCCCTGGACCACCTAGGTGATAATCTACAAACTACCATTCATAGGCCTGTAGCCTTTATTTTCCACCAAAACTTAGAATTGGTTTCGCTTTGGTGAAAAGAGGCTCTATGTGGTCAGAAGACTAGCAGTCAGATTTCTCTGTGTTGGAATACCATCTCTTCAAACACACCTTCTAGCTTGGACAAGATGCATTAATCTTCCCGTGCCTCAGTTTCCCCATCTGCAGAAAGGAGCACAAGCCCCCAGGCTGCTATGAGCCGCGGCGAAGGTTAGGACTGTGCGCATCTTGTACCCTTTCCAGCTAAATTATATGATTATGGCGATGGTGACTGTCAACGTCATCATCTTTCTGCCTTTTTCTTCTCTCCAATTACCCCCAGCTAATGGAGTCCTGTTTCTCTTTAGAGGGTAGAAAGCGGCTTCTGCCCAAAACATTTCCAGCTTGGGTTTTTCAACAACCCACGGAGCTCTCCTGCCTTGAACCTGAATCATGCCTGAGTTTCGAGAGAGCAGTTACATGTCCATTTTCTTCGATTATCAGTGAAAGGTTAAGTGCCCCAGCCCTCAGCCCCAGATGCCCATCTAGGTTTTCCATTATGAGCGGAGGTAGAGCAACTGGGTCTGTGAGTTCATTCTCCGGCCCTGGCCCTCCAGCTAATAGAACCTCAGCCACTCTCTTGAATGTAAAGCTTTATCTCCGGGCAAAGCCAACCAATTTAAATGGCACTCACAGCTCATGCCCGCATGTCATGGGCTCCGAGTACTCCAAGGAGCCAGAGCAATAAAATCTATTAGGTCTCCTTTGTCCCATCTTGTTGTGAACTTATAAGAAAAAGGCACTAAGAGGATCAGTACCCAGAAAAACCTTCATAATTGTGGCTTCTACACAGTGAATGAGGACAATTACCAAGGCAACCGGCCAATCATTCTGGTTAAGGACAGAGGGAGTTTAGTCCAGAAGAGGCTGTTTCGAACCTCTATTGCACTGTAATCAGAGAGTAACCAACATTTTAAAAGGCCCTTGTGTAAAAAGAGGAGGAATGGCAGGGGAGGAAAAGAGGAGGGGGAAATTAATTTTCTCTCATTTCCTGCCCTCTCCATTGACGGCAGTCCAAAGGCAAATGGTGCACCGTCCCCCATGCACCTGGGGCCACGGAAGCTGGCAGCCGAGCCTGGTGATGTTGTCGGACTTTATGTATGCATTTATGTACTTCTTTTCCCCTCTGGTCCGGCATCTGCTGTGTAGACCTCAGGACAGTAACAACAAAGGTGTCAGTAAGAATCCTTAAGGCCAGTGTACAGCCTTGTCCAGTATCTTCTAATCCCATGAGAACAGAAATAAAGTGCCTCCTTCTTTATTCAGCCCTCACCTCAGTGGCCTGTTTTCGGCAGATCATTTTGTGATGGAAGGCATTTTGCACATTCACCTCCTATGAATTCGTTTTGGAAATCAGGGAAAAGTAGGACCTCAGGCAAACTCTGGATGCTCTTCCCCCCCGGGGACCCTGCGCATTCTAGCTGATACCAAACCGGGGACGGAGTTTTTCCTGCTGGCTCGTGCCAGGCTGCTGGGAGGGTTGATAATTTGGGTGAGAATTGGTCTCTGGTCTACAGTGTCTGTGCTCTCAGCTTTGTGTCCAAGTGACTCCTGCCCACCCATCCCTCTCCAACCACCCAGCCACGTGCAGCAAAACACTAGATAACCTGCCCCGTGTTCCCACATATTCCCAATAGAAGTCACAAAGCCATCCAATGACAAATGAAGTTACTTTTTCCGTTTATGAGCTCCCTCTGACAGGAGATGTGAAAGGAGAGGTGTCCCCAGTTGAAGAAATTCGCTAATTCACTTAACAGGCCAGGCGCTCTTCTCCTAGTGCTGCATGGGAAATTATTGCCATGGTAATTTTCCAATTAGGGGAGTCTATAATTCTAGTTACATTGAGATTCCAGTTATGAAAATAACAGGAGTGTGACAACATGACCACAGCAACAAGTAGATTGAGCATTTGCTAAGTACCAGCCCACGTGTCACGACCTCCCTCAAGCCTCTAGGATCTTATGGCATCAGTCAGGGTCCCAGTGGGAAATAGGTGGCACATTCAAAGGGTTTCATTGAGGAGGGTTTAATAAAGCGTCTCTATTTTTCTGTAGATGTATAGCCGTGTTTTTTTTTCTTTTTTCCCCAGCTTTATTGAGATATAATTGACATGTAACATTGAATAAATTGAAGGTGTGCCGAGTGTTGATTTGATCCATTTATATATTGCCATAAGATTACCACTCTAATCGTTTCACCTAACACCTTCATCATGTCACCTAATAACCATTTTTTTTGTGGTGAGAACATGTAAGATCTACTCTCTTAGAAAATTTCGAGTATATAATACAACATTGATAAGTTCTGGGGATCTAATAAAGGGGTCTATTTTCACAGGTGTGAACAGGGTTAAAGGAACCAGCAAGGGATATTTAAATTCCTGGGACCGCCAAAGGGTGGGAAGCTGTTACCACCTTCAGCCAAATGAAGGAGAGTAGGGTTCCCAGGAGAGGGGCCATAGGAGAGGGGCTTCCCAACAGGAGCTGGAGAAATAGAATATCCCAGTCATTCCCTCCTACTACCCTCCAGTCTCTCACCAATGTTTTCCACTGGCCAACTGACTGAAGTTGAATCAGTCATCAATGGCCAATGAACTAATCACTCATGTCAATGTAATCAAGTCTCCACAAAAAATCCCAAAAGGTGGGAGTTCATAGAGCTTCCAGGTGGGGAACTAGAATGCTTCCACATGCTACCATTCTGGGCTCCAATCCCAGGAAGCAGAAGGCAAGCGAACCTGGTAATACACCATCCATGCAGGCCGGTCCCCGGGATCCCAGAGCAGGGAGAGAGGGGTGGGGAAAGAAACGCGGTGGGGGGAGAAGATGGATAACAACAACCCATATGTGTCCCCCACTTTACAGACAGGGATAATGAGTCCCCGAGAGAGGAAAAAACTAAGAGACCCCAGAAATCCAGATTCTTATATGGACTACTGCCCTTTTTCAATGAGGGCAACTAACTCAATGAGCACCACCAAATAAAGCAAAACACAACGGCTATTGCAGGGGCCAGAAAACCTACCTGAGGGCCATGAGTTTGCAATCGCCATTGCAGGCAAAGCCATCCAGAAGCCTCAGGTTCTGGGGCAAGTGCCCTGAGTTTTAGTCTTAACTCTGAAGTTAATGCCCTGTGTGTCCCTGGGCAAATTCTGTCCCCTCTGAGGACCCCGGCTTCCGTACCTGTTTCCCTGAGGGAGGAACAAATGACAATCCCAAAAGGCCCTTTTCTGGAACTTCACACTTCCTGATCTGGCATGCTTTTTCCTCAGAAGCGAAGCAATTTGATCACACAATCATTTCCAAGAAACTTCCATCATTGTCTTTAAGAGACGCTGTTCCCTGGTGCCTCCTACCAACGTTTGCATCGTCTCCAACCTTGCTCACCTTTCCCCTCCTTTCCTTGAGAAGCAAGAAAGTAAGTTATGGAATAATTACCAGGGAAAACTTTCAGGGCAATATAGAGCCTCTTCTGGTCCTGTGAGAAGAGAAATAAGAGGGCCCCGGTTTTCCAGCCTTCATCCACCTGAATTGCTGGTAACATTTCATTACTGAGGTTGTTTTGCTTATCAGTGAATTTATACAGACTGTGTTGAAAATCAGGGCAATATCAGTGCAATATTGTGATTTATACAAAATATATACCCGGAGCTTCCATCATGGCTCAGCGGTAATGAATCCAACTAGTATTCATGAGGATGTGGGTTCGATCCCTGACCTTGCTCAGTGGGTTAAGGATCTGGTATTGCCATGAGCTGTGGTGTAGGTCGCAGACATGGCTCACATCCCTTGTTGCTGTGGCTGTGATGGAAGACAGCAGCTGTAGCTCTGATTCAACCCCTAGCCTAGGAACTTCCACATGCTGCGGGTATGGCCCTAAAATCCAAATATATATATATATATATGTATATGTATATGTATATGTATATGTATATATGTATATATATGTGTGTGTGTGTGTGTGTGGTCATTCAGATGACCAAATATATTTCTTGGTCTTCATCCACATTTCCTGGCTCACAGCACCCCAAACCCTTGGAATTTCCTAAGATAGGAATGCAATGGGAAGATCTTTTGTTATTTTTGGTCTCTTATCCTCAGTTCCAGAAAAAAACATTTAAGCACCATAAGGTGAAATGAATGTCTTATTTTTCATAACTAGCTCCTTTTCACCATAACTGGGTTTAGGATAATGAAGGTGATTTTTTGGAAGCACCTAAAGGTGGGGACTAATTGCCAGGTAACCATGTAATTAGAGGGTTGGAACATTTAGTCCCACCCCTGATTTTCACAGAAGGGAGAGGGGTTAGAGGTTGAATCAATCAGTGATGGCCAATGAGTCCATTGATCATGCTTATATAATGATGCTTCCATAGAAACCCAAAAAGGAGGGGGTGCAGAGAGCTTCCAGGTGGGGGCACCAAAAGGCTTCCACATGCCACCAAACTGGACCTCAAGTCCCAGGAGGACAGAAGCTTCTCTGTTCAGGACCTTGCCTTATGGCTCTCTCCCATCTGGCTGTCCCTGAATTGTATTCTTTTATAGTAAGCTTGTGATCTAATGAGATCATGGATTTCCTGAGTTCTGTGAGCTATTCTAGCAAAGTAACCAAAGCCAGGAAGAGGTTTATTGGAACCTCCAGTTGGTAGCCAGTCGGTCAGAGGGCTTCTGATCCCCGCTTGCGAATGGATTGTCATCTGAGGTAGAGGTTGGTCTTACAGGACTGAGTTCTTTCCCTGTGGACCCTCATTCTATCTTAGTGCAGAGAGTGTCGTGATTGAGTTGACATCCCAATGATTGTCTGAGAATTGCTTCTTGATGTGGGAAAGTTGGAACTGGGTCCAGGAACATAATTAGTTGGGATAATACTAAATGAGATTATGACCAGAGGATTCAGAATGATATGGCCAGGCTTCAGGACTATTGAAACTCTGTCCCAGATCACATGAGGTCCTGAAGGAATTACATGCACGGGGTGCATACACAGAAGGTGAATCTGGAGGCTGACCATGAACTCTCATGCATAACTCAAGTTATCACAACTGGACCACAGAAAGAACCTTTGGTTACAACAGCCCCAGAACAAAAGCAGACCAGACTCTCTTCCATTTATTTCAACCCCTACAGCCCAGCCTACATTTCAGCATCATCACCTGTAATGCAGGGATTCACTCACTGGTCCTCTCCAACCTGGATGACGGCAACTCTTTCCTACCTGGATGATAGCAAACAGACTTCTAACTGGGCTTCCAGTTTTTCTGCTTTTCCTGAAATTTCTCTAAAGTTGTTTACTAATGCTTTCTTGACATCTTTATTGCGGTATTGATGGAAAAAAAGGATGGTATAAGGTGCATGATCTGATGTTTTGGTATATGAATACACTGTGCTATACGTGGAATCTAAAATATGGCACAAATGAACCTATCTACAAAACTGAAATAGAGAACAGACATGTGGTTGCCAAGGGGGAGGAGGGAGGGAGGGAGTGGAATGGACTGGGAGCTTGGGGTCAGTAGATGCAAACTATTACATTTAGAATGTATGGGCAATGAGGTCCTAGTACAGACAGGGACATATATCCAATCTCTAGGGACAGACCATGATGATGGAAGATATAAGAAAGGGAATGCATACATATATATATCGGTCACTTTGCTATACAGCAGAAATAGCCACAACATTGTAAATCAACAATATTATTATTTTTTTTTTTTTGTCTTTTTAGGGCCGTATCTGCAGCATATGGAGGTTCCTAGGCTGGGGTCGAATCAGAGCTGTAGCTGCCAGCCTACATCACAGCCATAGCAACGCGGGATCCAAGTCACGTCAGCGGCCTACACCACAGCTCACGGCAACGCTGGATTCTTAACCCACTGAGCAAGGCCAGGGATCAAACCTGTATCCTCATGGATGCTAGTAAGATTCGTTTCCCCTGAGCCATGACGTGAACTCCTTAACTATACTTTAATTCAAAAAAATACACTGTGCAAATAATCCCCACGATCAAGCTAATTAACATATGCCGCACCTCACCTGGTGACCTGCATGTGTGTTGAGAACACTTAAAGATCTTAGCAAAGATTTTAGCCGATTTTAAGTGTGCAATACATTATGCACTACAGTCACCACCTGTGCATTAGATCTTCAGCATTTACTCAGCCAGCACAGCTGCAACCTTGTAACTTGACCATCAACACGTTTCTCCTCCCCAACCCCTGGTAACCACCATTCTGCTTGGTTTCTAAGACTCTGACTGCTTTAGATTCCACTTGTGAGATCATGCAGTATTTGTGTTTCAGTGGCTGGGTTACTTCACTTGAGTGTAACGTCCTTGTGATTTCCTTTGTCTAACAGAAAATGGCAGGAGTGACATCTGGGCCCTCCAGAGCCTAGACCTTAAGTCACTTTCAGCTTGCACACTCACCCCCTGGGAACCCAGCAGCATGCTGTGAAGAAGCTGGTCCAGAACACTGGAGGAAGAGAGACCACATGGAGGACTGAAGCCCCCAGCCAAGAGCCAGACCAATGGTCAGTACCCTTTGGACACTCCAGTTCCAGTCATGCTCTCAGCAGACTGCAGCCACATAAAGGACCCCAGCCAGCACCCCACCAGGCAGAACTGAGTGGTCCTAGCAGAGCCCTGAGCAAATCACAATATTATGAGCCAATAAAACAGCTGCTATTTAAGCCACTAATTCTTGTTTATAGCGAGAGATAACCGAAATAGGACCTTTTAAATATTCATCCCCAAGGAAAAAGTTCTCCAGTGTATTGGAATCTGAATTATGCAAATCAGTGATTCCTATCCCTGGGGTGGGGGGAAAGGGCTGGTGAGAGGGGAGGACCCTTCTCCTAGGGAAAGGAGCAAACCTTTTATCACTCAAGGCCCTGATGTGTGTGAATAGCTGTCATACATGCTGGTAAAAGCAGCTGACATGAGTTGCTGCAGTTTTTTAATTGTGGTAAAATATATATAACATAAAATTTACCATTTTAAAGTGTACATTTCGGCAACATTAGACAATCTAATCCACCACGTTGTGGGACCATCACTGCTGTCTAATTCCAGAACGTTTTTCTTCACCCCAAACAGAAACCCCACACCCTTAGGCAGTCACTCCTGATTCTCTCCTCAACCCCAGGAAACCACTGATCTACTTTATGTCTTTATGGATTTGCCCACTTGGGACATCTCATATACATGGAAACATGCACTATATGATCTTTTGTGTCTGGCTTCTTTCACTCAGCATCACGTTTACGAGATTCATCCATGTTGTAGCATGGGTCACTACTTCATTCCTTTTATGGCAGCATAATATTCCAGTGTAAAAAGAGACCACATTCTGTTTATCCATTCATCCACTGATGGACATTTGGGTTGCCTTCACCTGTTAGCTCTTGCTAAGTAACTAAATATGAACACTTATCATACTAGTTTGGGTCTAATTCAGTGGTTGTTAACTGAGGGTCCGTGTGCCTCTCCCCACCCCAGGACATTTAGCCATGTCTAGAGACATTCTTGATCGTCACAAATGAGGCAGGGTGCTATTAGCAGCTACTGAATAGAGGCCAGGGATGCTGCTCAACATCCTACAATGCACCCCACAGCCCCCGCCACAAGAATGATCCAGCCACAAACATCACTAGTGTTCAGGTAGAAAGATCTTGCTCTAACCCAACCTCCCCCAGCCTCCATGGAGGGATAGGGAGGGACTACACCACACTACCCTTTAGACTGGATTCTTTCAGAGCCTCCCGATGAGGGATAAACTGTATCTCCTTCCGCTCTCAGAACTCACAGCCTCATGGCCAGTTTAGAAATGTGTGATCCTTTTTTAACACCCACCCTTTCCAAGAGGGAAATCAAAACAAAACCCTCCAAATCAATTTGCAGGAAAAAATAAAAGGAGATTTCTGATGTTTTCTAAGCTTTTCATCCTTTTTAAAATGGGGGTGCAGGGGGGTCAAGTGGCAACCAAAGAATAAAAGCAAGTCTTCAAAAGCATCAGCGGCCAAAAGTCCACAGAAAATCAAAACAAACGCGGCTCTCAGTGTGCGTAATTACGGGCACAATCCAGTAATGAAAGCTTTATTAGTTTAATGCGATTCCATCAAGTACCAAAAAGCGGGAAGGAGTGGGAGAAAGAAAGAAAATGGATATGAAAGAGGAGAGGGAGGGGGGAGACATGAAAGAGGAATACAAGAGAGCAGAGAGGGTAAAACTAAGATGCATCCATAATTAAACTGCATGTTTGGGGCGCTGGACCAGTGTTTATCCAAAGGAGCAGACCTGAACCCCTTCTCCAAAACGTGTGTCTTTTGCATTCAACCAACAGATCACTCACTGATGCCATGCCCTGACTCTGTTTCAGTGGTGGAGAATCCAGTGATAAATAAGATAGGCAAAACTCCCTCCCCTTCCCCTGGAGCTGACATTCAAGCGGGGAAAGGAGACATTAAATGAAACAGTAAGTAAAATGCACAGGACGTTATGCAAAGGAAAAGAAAGCAGGGCAGGGGGATAGGAAGCACGAGGTGTGGGGGAAGCACTGGGATGTTAGGGCAGGTGGCCAAGGGGAGGGTGACAGATGGGCAAAGATCTGAAGGAAGTGAAGGGGTGAGTCAAATGCGGCTCTAGGGAGAGAGCAGCCCACGTGGAGGGCAAAGGATATGCAAATGCCCTGGGGTGGGATGTGTCTGAGGAGGAACAGTGAAGGGGCCAGTGTGGTTGGAGCAGAGAAGTAGGGAGGCCAGTGGGAAATGGAGCAGATGCCACGGGGCCTCATAGAGCACAAGGAAGGCCTTTGTTTTTGCCCTGAGTGAAAAGGGAGCCCTGGGGCAGTCGGGGGTTCCGATCGAGGAGCGGACACTGAATCACTCTGACAGGGACTAGGGTGAGGCAAGGGAGGCATTCAGGGGGGCAAAACATGAGGAGGTGCTCACTGTCAGAGTGCTCAGTGCCTTTCTCACCTCACCTAGTCCCAGCCCTGGAGTGAAGGGTCACCCGCACCTTGACGCAAGGACGTCTGTGATGGACGCCAACTACCTCCTCCTCCAAGGAAGGCCCGGCTATCCCAGCCACTGGGAGCACAAGAAAGCACAGGCAGAGTCTTTCTTGGGGTCTACACAGGAAGGAACCTGAGCCAGATGAGGCAGGGTAAGCAGGCTCAAGACTGACTGGTCTGAATCATTTTGGCAGGCTCTGGGCTGGTGCTAGCTGTCTAGCACTTGGCCTGGGGGTGATTCGGGCAGGTAGTAGCCCAGACTGCGAGGGGCTCCATTAAGGAGGTTGTTGGGGGTATGGACCCCAGACTGGCTGGTTTGCACAGGTAAGGTGAGCTTCACAGATGGACCATTCACCCTCTCTCGGAAGTGGCTGGCCCTGGGCAGGACAGTCCCTGCAGGGTCAAAACATCAGGATGCAAAGATGTGCTCGGTACAGGGTGACCCATATCCAGTGACCGATCCTCACAAGGGTAAAAAGGCCTGGGCCTCCCATTTTCAATGCGGTATAGTCTCCCACAGCACAGATAGCCAATTTTCCATTCTAATATAATGAACTTGTAAGTCAACAGACAGGCAGTAATAGAATTTCTCCAAATGGCTAAGAAACCCTTCTGACATTATGAATTAACAGGAAAATGCTAATTAGAACCAAAAGGGGACAGATATTACCACATACGCACCAGAACGGCTAATATTAAAAGTTGGAAAATACCAAGTGTTGGTGAGGATGCGGTACCACAGCATTCCTCTTTCAACAAGCCAAGCTGTGTGGTCACCGGGTTCTTGGATGAGAAATTGACTGCGTTCACCAAAACCAAAGGAAACCAAGAACCACAGCAACTGATTACAGATTTCAGATCTACCAAGTAGCTCAATATAAACACAGACACCAGGCAAATTCATCAGCCCTCCCTTTCCTCAAATCCACCCTTCCTCCCTCCTAATCCCCTCATCCAGCTTGGTTTTTCCCATTAAGGCAATAAACTCAAGCACAGTTGAACAGGGGCATACAATTTGGCCTCAGCACCAAACCAAAGGGACAGAAATAGATATGCCTTCTCAGACACAGCTGCACACTTGCACCTTCAGTCTGGAGAGCCAGTGGGTATGTGGGTAGCTCTTTGACATACTGCCTGAATGCAGGTCTGGTTGTTTTGCTAGGCACCCAAGCGGTTTCAGAAAATAAAAATAATCTAAGAGGTTACAGTGATGGATATTGAAATCCAAATCCTAAAAGCCTTCTGACGACGGTGCTCCAGGTGGCTGAGAGAGATTTTTTTCCCCCTTTTTAATCTAAATCATGTTCCCAGACAGCACAGAGCCTGGTATAAATTCTCTTCTGCACTAATCTTTTATATACTTTTATGCTTGTCTGAGATGATTGAACATGACTCATTCATGGTTCTGTTTTCCACCACCAATGGTCCCTTCCAGTCGGCAACATCTGGTTTTTTGCAGTAAAAGTTTCCCTTTGTCTGTCACATAACTCTGCAGTGCTTTTAGGAGAAGAGGAGTCTATACCAGGGGCTGGTCAGATGCCAGGAACTGCCATGTACGATAGTAGAGCCTGGATCATCTGCCCTATTTATTGATGGTGATGTGAAACTGAACGTCAGCCGAATGAAAACCACCAGCTCCAGAGTGTAGACTGGTGAGTTTCAACCTTTCTTAAATTGCTTTGGTTGCAAATCCTGTTTTTCAAACAAAATTTCAATGAAGTTGTGAAAAGCCTTCCTGTTCTGGGGGAGATGCACATTCTCCTTTACTGGAGCAATTCCTGGGGCACCTTCTCTGAAACACCGTTAGCTCCCAAGAGCTGCTCAAAAGCCACCATGTAGACCAAGTTCATGGCACAGTTCTGGTTAACACAGGCTATCCCCGGGCAGCTTTGATTTTTCTTCACCTTTTTCTGATGTTAAATTTTCCAGGATGAACATTTATAACTCCATAATCATAAAAAATTGGAAGTCCTGAAAGGAAACTGGTACTGTTTGATATTCCTTAAACATACCTCATAAAGCATCAAGTCAGCTTCTGGCAATCGGTCCATACATACGAACCAAGTGCTAAATACACGCTAGGCACTATTCGTGGCACAGAAGATACAGGGGTGCCTGGTCAGGGAACAACCGATTTCAAAGATCTGACAGTTTAACAGCCAGAAGACAGGTGTAGGGCCAGTGCTGCCCACCATCTCTCTCCAGAAGCTCACTTGAGGAATCTGTGCTTCCCAATCCTGCAATGTGGATCTTTGCGGATCTAGAGAGCTTAGCACCCAGGGAGCGGATGTTCCCCCCATAGGACTCAGAGATAATCCCACCCAGGTCACACCTAGGACTGCCCCCGGTCACTCTGAGTAACTCATGCCAGTCATCCAGAGTCAAAGCAGTCACCATGCTGGCATTGGTCACTGACCAATGGAGACAGGGCTGCAGCCACACAGTGGAGACAGGGAGGTAACTGCTTGGTGTTCAGGCAGTTTACTGGGGCATCTCTTAGTGCCCCTATGCCTAGGAGTGACTGTAAATGGGCCATACAGCTACCCAAGCCTAATAAGGACATGGTAACCAGAGGCTCAGACCCCTCCAGGATAAGGGTCTGGGTCACCCCACCAGGCCAGCAGAGGGGGAGGGGAATCTGGGGTGAGTGGTGGGGGAGAAAGATGATGAGTGGCATGGAAACCATCTGCAGCAGTGGGACTCTCATCCAGCCCATCACCCCTTGTCTCAAAAATTTTTTTCAGAAATTGGAGTTCCCATTGTGGCTCAGTAGAAACGAATCCGACTAGTAACCTGGAGGTTGCAGGCTCAATCCCTGGCCTCGCTCAGTGGGTTAAGGATCTGGCCTTACCTTGAGCTGTGGTGTAGGTCGCAGATGCGGCTCAGATCCTGCATTGCCGTTGCTGTGGCTGTGGCATCGGCCGGCCGCTGCAACTCCTGATTCGTGCCCATAGCCTGGGAACTTCCATTTGCCGTGGGTGTGGCCCTAAAAAGCGAAAAAGGCAACAAAAAAAATAAATTTCGTCAGAAATTGTGACCAGAGACCTGGAGAAACTACAAGGTATGTGAGAAGCAAATGGCTCCAGGCTGTGCCGGGGTGCCCCATCCAGACCCATTCCTCCCCCGTCCCTCAACAGCCGCACTGTTGTTGGCTGAATACAGCTCTTAGCTGACCCCAGATAACTGCCCTAAACCAAATGGGAGCCAGCTCTTTGAGAAGGCTAAGCTTCCGGCCCCTAGGGGAGACTGACTACAGGACATGGGGTTCAAATGCCCAGCCCACTTGCCTCAAGAGGGGAAGCAACATGATGCTTTACTGTCTTACAATTTTTTTATTAAAGTATAATTGATTTACAACGTTGTGCCAATTTCTGATGCACAGCAAAATGACCCAGTCATCATACATATATGTGTGCGTGTGTGTGTATGTGTGTATGTATATGTGTATACAGTGTTTCTCACACTATCTTCCATCGTGTTCTACCCAAGAGATTGCATATAGTTCCCTGTGCTGTACAGTAGAACCCCGTTGCTTATCCATTCTAAATGCCATTGCATGTCATTAAATGTCATATGTTTCATGCTTTATTTTTATGCAAAATAATTTATGTTCCAAAATTCCCCCCTAGGATGTGACTGAAGTTGTCTCTAGGCTATCCCTTTCCCTTTTTTTTTCTTTGATGCTTTGTACTTGTTAAGATAAAGTTTAAAAAAATTGTTTTCATTTCAATGAGTTTTGACCAATATCTTCCAATATAAGAGCCCAATCAAAAATTAAACATTTCCATCACCAGTTCTTGCCCCCTTTCATTCAATCCCAACTATTTTAACAGGCTGTTTTCTGATCTTTATCACCATAGATTAATTTTGCCTATTCTTGAGTTTTATATATATGGAACCACACGGTGTGGATTCTTTTGTATATATTGTACTCAATCAACATAATATTTTTGAGATTAATCTATACTGTATATATCAGAGATTCATTTTTTATTGCTGAATACTTTTCAACTGTCTGAATATACAATATTTTTCTATTCTTCTGTGGATGGAAATTTGGATTTCCAATTTTAGCTATTATGGATAAAGCTACTCTAAACATTCTTGCAAAAGATTTTCTGTGAGCACATGTTTTTATTTCTCTTGGTAAATACCTAGGATTGGAATGACTGGATCATGGGTGGATGTATAACTTAACATGATAAGAAATTTCCAGTTTTCCAAAGTGGCCAAAGCATTTTACGACAAGAACATATTAGAGTTCTACCAACATTTACTGTTGTCAAATTTTTAATTTTAGATACTCTAGTGGGTGTGAAACATATATCCCATTGTGGTTTCAATTTTTATTTCCTTGATGGATGATGATGGTGAGCAGTTTTCCATGTGTTTACAAGCCGTTCATGTATCTTTTCTGCCAAAATGTCTATTCAAGTATTCGCACATTTTATTGAGTTGTCTTTTGGTCATTGATTTGTCAGTATTTTATATTCGAGATATAAGCCCGCAACTGAACTGGTATTTTTCTAATTTGTGGCTTGCCTTTTCATTTTCTTAATGGGGTCTTTAGAAAGCAGAATTTTTTAATTTTGATGAGGAACAAATTTTTTATGGTTAGTGCATTTTGTGTTTTTTCTTTATTACTTCTTTAATAAAGTTCATTTTTTTCAAACATCTATCCAGTTGTTGAAAAGACTTTCCTTTTCTAATGGAAATGAGGCATTCGCTGAAAATTGTGTGTGAATCTGTTTCTGGATTCTGTTGCCTTGATTTATTTGTTTATCCCTGAGGTCATATTCTTGATTAGATTTTTTTTCCCTGCCTTACCATCTTTCTCTCACCCCCTCATCTTTTGAGATAATTCCCCTAATAAATCACTTGGATAACATTCCCATCACAGGCTCTGTTTTCAGGGAGTTACACCTAAGACTACAAACAACAGATATGCAAGTTTGTTAAATGAGATACTTTCAGGTGTTAATCAGTGCTGGGAATAGGGTAAACAGGGTAATACTGCAGAAAGGGACTGGCTTGCAGGTGAAGGCTAGTTCTGAAAAGGCCTCTCAGAGGAAGCAACATTTAAGTTCTGAGCAATGCAACCTAAGTGGATGGTTGAAGGAAACTAATCACTGGAGCCAAGAAGGTCTAGGAACCGAGAGGGAAGAGTATCTTCAGAGTCACCACTGAAGCCAGGAAGCATGATGGTAAATGTTAGAAAGTGGGGCAGAGAACCAGCTGCCAAGCCGGGCAGGAGTTTATTGAAAAGTGCTTCACTGTACCTGGGGACTTTAATGGAGGAAGGAATAGTGATCACGTCAAAGTGTCAATGGGACACCCACACCATCTCCAGGGGCTGCGTGGAAACCACAGCCTCCCTGAAGAGGCTGTAGGGGGAAGGTGTCCTCAAGGAGCAGTGACGTTTCAAACGGAGCAAGGATTTGGTCAGTGGTTCTCAAAATTCAGCATGTAGCATAATCAACGGGAGGGCTTGTTAAAACACAAATTGCTAGATCCCCACCCCAAGGTTTCTGAGTCAGAAGTTCTGGGGCGGGATCCAAGAATTCATAGTTCTAATAAGTTCCCAGGTGATGCTGATGATGGGGAACCAGGGACCACTCTTTGAGAACCACTGGCTTAGACAATACCATGTCAGTAGAGTGTCGGTAGTTCAGCACTAGCAAGGCCACTGATGTGTTTTGTTCATAAAGTTTTATTGGCACACAGCCATGACCATTTGTTCACATGTCCTCTATGGCTGCTTTCCTACTGGCACAGATAAGTAATTGCACCAGAGACCAATGCTGCCTGCAGAGCCTGAAATATTTACAGTCTGGCCCTTTACAGAAAACATTTGCTGATCTCCATTCTATTTTATCACTAGACTTCTGAAATTTCTTTTTTTTTTTTTTTTTGGTCTTTTGTCATTTTAGGGCTGCACCCACAGCATGTGGAGGTTCCTAGGCTAGGGGTCTAATCAGAGCTACAGCTGCTGGCCTACACCACAGCCACGGCCTACACCACAGCCACGAGGGATCCAAGCCCATAATACAGGTGTTTTTTGTTTGTTTATTTTCCTTTTTCAGGGCTGCACCTGCGGCATATGTAAGCTCCCGGGCTAGGGGTCAAATCAGGGCTATAGCTGCCGGCCTACGCCACAGCCACAGCAACGCGGGATCCCAGCTGCGTCTGAGACCTACACCACAGCTCACAGCAACGCCGGATCCTTAACCCACTGAGCAAGGCCAGGGATCGAACCCGCAACCTCACGGTTCTTAGTCGGATTCGTTAACCACTGAGCCACGAAGGGAACTCCCTCCCCAACCCATTTAGCAAGGCCAGGGATTGAACCCGCAACCTCATGGTTCCTAGTTGGATTCGTTTCTGCTGTGCCATGATGGGAACTCCCCAATGGTAATTTTTTAATTTTTTTGTATCGGCCAAAACAAAGAGTTGACAACTTTATACTAGTCTAATTTTTCAAAAATTACACTGATCTATAAAATACCAAAGTCTGGGAACCAATGTACCAAGGTATTACAGTAGTGCTGTCCATGTGTTTGCCTGCCTTGTCCACCCCCTAGAGCACTGTGTTGAGTGGGATTCTGAGGTGCTGTCTGATCTCACAGGAGACTGTGCGGTGATCGATTAGTGGTGTCTGCATGGGTGCAGGACGTCCGTGTGGAGCCTGCGCTGCCCTGCACATGC
>PVHT021183555.1:15396517-15497752 GCA_004024745.2 Catagonus wagneri
GCATGTGCAGGGCAGCGCAGGCTCCACACGGACGTCCTGCACCCATGCAGACACCACTAATCGATCACCGCACAGTCTCCTGTGAGATCAGACAGCACCTCAGAATCCCACTCAACACAGTGCTCTAGGGGGTGGACAAGGCAGGCAAACACATGGACAGCACTACTGTAATACCTTGGTACATTGGTTCCCAGACTTTTTTTGTTGTTGGGGTTTTTGTTTTTAGTTGAAGTATAGTTGATTTACAGCGTTAGTTTCAGGTGTACAGCAAAAAGTGATTCAGTTACACATCTATCTATAAATGTCTATTTTTTTTCAGATTCTTTTCCATTATGGTCTGTTACAGGGTATTGAACATAGTTCCTTGTGCTGTACAATAGGACTTTGTGGTTTGGCTTATACAGAGTATGTACCTGCTAATCCCAAACTCCTAACTTATCCCTCCTCCACCCCCTTTCTCCTTTGGTAACCATAAATTTTTCAATGTCTGTAAGTCTGTTTCATAAATAAGTTCATTTGTGTCGTATTTTAGATTCCACATATAAGCGATATCATATGGTATTTGTCTTTCTGACTTATTCCACTTAGTACGCTGATCTCTAGGTCCATCCATGTTGCTGCAAATGGCATTATTTCGTTCTTTTTATGGCTGAGTAATAGCCCATTGTATATATATACCACATCTTATTTACCTGTTCCTCTGTTGATGGATTTTTAGGCTGTTTCTGTGTCTTGGCTTCCTTTTTTTTTAAATCTTTTTAGGACTGCACCTTTGGCATATGGAGGTTCCCAGGCTAGAGGTCGAATTGGAGCTACAGCTGCTGGCCTATACCACAGCCACAGCAACGAGGGATCCGAGCAGCATCTGCAACCTACACCACAGCTCAGGGCAACGCCGGATCCTTAACGCACTGAATGAGGCCAGGGATCGAAACTGCAACCTCACAGATACTAATTGGGTTTGTTACCCACTGAGCCACAACAGGAGCTCCCATGTCTTGACTTTCTAAATAGTGCCGCTATGAATAATTGCAGTGCATGTATCTTTTCGAATTAGAGTTTTTTTCCAGATAAATACCCAGGAGTGGGATTGCTGGATCATGTGGTAACTTTTTAGTTTTTGAAGGAGTCTCCATACCGTTTGCCGTAGTGGCTACATCAATTTACATTCCCAGCAACAGTGTAGGAGGGTTTTTTTTTCTCCACTTCCTCTCCAGCATTTATTATCTGTAGATTTTTTGTTTAATGGCCACACCAGTGGCATAAGGAAGCTCCCGGGCCGTGGACAGAATCCGAGTCTCAGCTATGACTTGCACCACAGCTGTTGGCAATGCTGGATCCTTTTTAACCCACTGCGCCAGACCACGGGTCAAACTCGCCTCTCCATAGGGACTGAGCCACTGCAGTCAGAACTTCTGTTTGTAGACTTTTTGATGCTAGCTGTTCAGACTGGTGTGAGGTGATATCTGATTGTAGTTTTGATTTACATTTCTCTAATAATTGGTGGTAATGAGCATTTTTTCATGTGTCTGTTGGCCATCTGTATGTCATCTTTGGGCCATTTTTTAGTTTTTTTTCTTTTATGTATTAAGCTGTATGAGCTATTTGTGTATTTTGGAAGTTAATCCCTTCATTTGCAAATATTTTTTCCCTCTCCATAGGTTTTCATTTTGTTGATGGTTTCCTTTGCTGTGCAATACCTTTAAGTTTAATTCGGCCTCATTTGTTTATTTTGGTTTTTATTTCCATTACTCTAGGATACATATCCAAAAAACATAGCTGCAGTTTTTGTCAAAGAGTGATCTGAGTTCCTATAGTTGGGAAGTGATATGGGAACCCTGTGTTGCCACGCCGTGGCGTGGATTGCAGTCAAGGCTCGGATTCAGTCCCTGGCCCTGGAACTTCCGTGTGCTGAGGGTGTAGTCAAAAAATTAAAACGAAAGAGTTCCCATTGTGGCTTCAGCGTTTAACAAATCTGACTAGCATCCTTAAGGACGCAGGTTCGATCCCTGGCCTCGCTCAGTGGGTTAAGGATCCAGAGTTGCCATGAGCTGTGGTGTAGGTCGCAGATGCAACTCAGCTCCTGCGTTGCTGTGGCTGTGGTGCAGGCTGGCAGCTGCAGCTCCCATTCAACCCCTAGCCTGGGAACCTCCATATGCTGTGAGTGCGGCCCTAAAAAAAAAATAAATTAAATTTAAAAATATATAAAAAATAAAAATAAAAAAGAGTGTTCTGCCTATGTCTTCTCTAGGAGTTTTATAGTATCTGGTCTTAACGTTTAGGTCCTCAGTCCACTCTGCGTTTATTTTTGAAGTGATGTTAGAGAATGTTCTAATCATTTTTTTGCATGTAACTGTCCAGTTTTCCCAGCACCACTTATTGAAGAGACTGTCTTTTCTCCATTGTATGTTGTCTCCTCCTTTGTCATAGATTAATTGACCATAAGCGTATGAGTTTATTTCCAGGCTTTTCCATCCTGTTTCATTAATCTCTATGTCTGTTATGTGCCAGTACCATACTGTTGTGATGTTTTGTAATATGGGCTGACATCAGGGATCATGATTCCTTAAGCTCCATTCTTCTTTCTCAAGATGGTTTTGGCTCTTCAGGGTCTTTTCTGTTTCTATACAAATTTAAAAATTTTTTGTTCTAATTCTATGAAAAATGCTATTGGTAATTTGATAGTGATTGCTTTGAATCTGCAGATGGCCTGAGTAGTATGGTCATTTTAACAATATTGATCCTTCCAGTCCAAGAGCACAGTGTATCTTTCTATCTTCTTTTTCTTTCATCAGCATCCTATAGTTTGGGAGTACAGGTCTTTTGCCTCCTCAGGTATGTTTATTCCCAAGTATTTTATTATTTTTGATGCAGTAGTAAATGCAATTGTTTCTTTAATTTCTCTTTCTGATATTTCATTGTTAGTGTATAAAAATGCAACAGATTTCTGTGTATTAATTTTCTATCCAGCAACTTTAATAAATTCATTGATGAGTTCTAGTAGTTTCCTGGTAGCATCTTTAGCATTTTCTATGTATACTATCATGTCATCTGCAAAGAGTGACAGTTTTACTTCTTCTTTTCCAATTTGGATTCCTTTTATTTCTTTTTCTTCTCTGATTGCTGTGGCTAGGACTTCCAAAACTATGTTGAATAAAAGTGGTGAGTGGACATACTTGTCTTGTTCCTGATCTTAGCAGGAATTCTTTCAGCTTTTCACCGTTGAGGATGATGTTAGCTGTGGGTTTGTCATATATAGCCTTTCATTAGGTTAAGGTACGTTCCCTCTATGCCCACTTTCTGGAGAGGTTTTTTTTTTAATCATAAATGGGTGTTTAACTCTATCAAAAGCGTTTTCTGCATCTATTAAGGTAATCATATGGTTTTTGTGCAATTCGTTAATGTGTACCACAATGACTGGTTTGCAAATATTGAAAAATCCTTGCTTCCCTGAGATAAATTCCACTTGATCATGGTGTATGGCCTTTTTAATGTATTGTTGGAGTTGGTTTGCTAGTATTTTGTTAAATTTTGCATCTATGTTAATTAGTGATAGCCTCCACCAGTGGAAATCACTATTTCCACCAGTCTATCTTCCACTTTGCTTATTCTTTCTGCCTTCTGTATTCTGGTATTTGTTCCTTCTAGTGAACTTTTAAACTTCAGTTATTGTTTTACATCTCTCTTGTTTAATCTTTTTTTTGTTTGTTTTGTTTTGCTTTTTAGGGCTGCACCTGTGACATATGGAGGTTCCCAGGCTAAGGGTCAGATAGGAGCTATAGCTGCCAGCCTACGCCACAGCCACAGCAACATCAGATCCTAGCCACATCTTCAACCTACACCACAGCTCACAGCAACACCACATCCTTAACCCAATGAGTGAGGCCAGGGATCAAACCTGCAATTTAATGGTTCCTAGATGGATTCGTTTCTGCTGTGCCATGACGGGAACTCCTGCTTGTTTAATCTTTAAATTTTCTATTTCTTTATTAAATGTTTCTTGTAACTTTTCGATCTTTTCCTCTAGGTTGTTTTGTTTTTGTTTTTTTCTGAGATGTTGGATCATCCTTACTAGCATTACTTTCAAGTCTTTTTCATGTAAGTTGCTTATCTCCACTTCACTTAGCAATTCTTCTGGGGTTTTGTCTTCTTCCTTCATCTGGCTCATATCTCTGCCTAGCTTTCTGTGTGGTCTCCTTTTTGCAGACTTCAGGGTTGTAGCCTCTCTTGCTTCTGATGTCTGCTCTCTTGTGGGTGAGGTTGATGCAGGGGCTTGTTGCATAGTTCCTGATGGGAAGGACTGGTGCCTCCCCCTGTAGGTGGAGCTGAGTCTTGTCCCTCTGGTGGGTGGGTCTTTGGTATGATTAGAGGTGGCTGTGTGCCTGGGAGGAAATTAGGCAGTCTGTTTGCTAATGGGTGGGGCTGCCTCCCCACCCTGTTTGTTGTTTGGTTGGGCTTCTGAGCACTCATTCCTGGACTCTTGCTGTTAAGTGGGGCTTCCAAAATGGCATCCTCCAGGGGCACTCACACTGATGATTATTCCCTGGGGACTCCACCTCTAATGTCTTGCCCACAGCGATCCACAGCCACAACCCCCCACCCCCACTTTCCCAGGAGATCCTCCAAGACCTGCGGGTAGGTCTGACCCAGATTCTTATGGAGTCCCTCCTTTGCCCCAGGACCCAGTGCACATGAAATCCAGCAAATGCCCTCAAAGAGTGGAGTGTCTGTTTCCCCCAGTCCCTGGAGCTCTTGCACACAAGCCTCACCGGCTTTCAACTCCAAATGCTCTGGGGGCTCCTCCTCCCAATGCTAGCTCCCCAGGCTGGGGATCCTGACATGAGGTTTGGGACTTTCACTCCGGTGGGAGAGCCTCTGTGATACGGTAATTTTCTAGTCTGCCGGACTCCTACCCCACAGGTATGGGATTGCTTATTTTGGGAAAGTGCCTTTCCTACTATCTTGATTGCTGCATCCAGTGCTGCAGGGCAACAGGGAATCCTGGAAGGGGGACTGTGCACTATAACAAAGCACACAAGACTCTCTTAGATTTAGGAAGTGTGGGACCAGGAGGCACTCTGTTCCACAGAGCAAAGTCCCCTAGGTTTCAGCCCACATGACTTTAATTGAGGAACATGATGAGATTAGTGTGGAAGGTGACAAGATTAGTGGGCAGGAATAGGTATAAGCAATAACAAGGTTATCTTCTTAGTGATATCAAAGGTGTATCTTTAAGACATGATGCAGTAGTTTATATAATAACATGGTTAATGCATTAGGTCCTTTATCTTGTCTTTGAAGGAGATTCTGTACTTTAGAACTCTGCTACAGAGTTCAGCTTTTCCATGGTCTCCAACACTTGATGTGACTTCTTCTTAGTCTTTGGGCATAGGATATCTGTTTTGGTAGCTTCCAGTCTATGTTGTTGATGGTAATTTAGAAGTTAGTTGTAAATTTGGTGTTTTCATGAGAGGAGGTGAGCTTGAGGCCTTAGACTCTATCATCTTGTCTCTTTAGCTGGTGATGCTGAATTCTTTTGGCTTTCCTTGTCTGTAAAGCTTTTGATTTCTCCATCAAATCTGAACAACAGCCTTGCTGGGTAGAGAATTCTTGGTTGTACCTTTTTTTTTCCCTCTTTCATCACTTTAGGCATAAGCCACTCCCTTCTTAGCCACTCGCTTCTTGCCTGCAGTTTCTGCTGAAAAATCAGCTGGGAAAAAAAACTTATATGCTATTTTTTGCTTGTTGCATTTAATATTCTCTTTATATTTAATTTTTGTCATTTTGAGAGTAGTGTGTCGTGATGTGTTCCTCTGTTGGTTAATCCTATATGGAACTCTCTGTGCTTCCTGGACTTGGATGACTGTTACTTTCCCCAGGTTAGGAAGTTTTCAGTTATTGTCTCTTCAGATGTTTTCTCAGGACCTTTCTGTATCCTCCTTCTGGGACCCCGTGATGTGAATATCAACATACTTGATATTGTCCCAAAGGTCCCTCGGACTGTCCTCATTTCTTTTTATTCAATTTTTTTTCTTTTTTCTTTTTAGCAGCAGTGATTTCCACACTCTTGTCTTCCAGCTCACTGATCTGTTCTTTTGCTTTGCTTATTCTGCTCTTGATTCCTTCTAGTATTTTTCATTTCAGTTATTGTATTCTTTAATTCTCTTTTGTTGTTCTTTATATTTTCTATTTGTTAAAAAGTTCTAATTGGGAGTTCCCCTTGTGGCACATCAGAAATGAATCCGACTAGGATCCATGAGGATGCGGGTTTGATCCCTGGCCTCACTCAGTGGGTCGGGGATCTAGCATTGCCATGAACGTGGTGCAGGTCACAGATGCAGCTTGAATTCCACACTGCCCTCTCATCCCCAGCGGCCAGGGCCAGCTGGTACCAGGATAATATCTGGCCTGTTTTTGTGGACTCATTCTGCAGCCTGTGGAACTATAGTTTTCTTGCCTCTGTTGTCTGATTCCTGTCTAGGGGCTTGTGCAGGCTTCCTGGCAGGAGGGCCCAGTTCCTTCTCCTTGGTAGGTGGAGCTGGGTCTTGGTCCTCCACTGGGCAAGGCCATGTCTAAGAGCATGCCTAGGGGTGGCTCTGGGTTCGGGAAGTCTTTAGGCAGCCTGTCTGTTCAGTGGGGCTGTGTTCCCACCCGGTTTATTATTTGACCTGCAGGGTCCCAGCACTGGAGCCACAGGCTGTTGGATGGGCTCAGGTCTTGGTGCCAAAATGTAAGCCTTTAGAAGAGCTCACATGGATGAATGATTCCTGATATATCCACTGCCTCTGTCTGTGTCCCCGGGGTGGGTTCCATCTGCCCCCCATTTCCCCAGAGACCCTCTAAGACCAGCAGGTAGGTCTTTCCCAGGCTATCAAATTACTGCTTTTGCCCTTGATCCTGGAGTGAATGAAATTTTGTGTGCACCCTTTAGGAGGGAAGTCTTTATTTCTCTCCAATCCTGTGGAGCTCTTGCAATCAATCCATGCTGGTCCTCAAAGCCAAATGCTCTGGCGACTTCTCTTCCTGGTGCCAGACTCCCAGGCTGGGAGGCTTGAAATGAGGCTCAGAACTCTCACTCCTGTGGGAGAATCTCTGTGACATAATTATTCTCCAATTTGTGGGTTGCCCACCCCAGGGGGTGTGGGATTTGATTAGATTGCAAGTCCACCCCTCCTACTGCTCTTGTGTGGTTCTATCTGGATGTCTTTAGCTGTAGAGGATCTTTTATGGTAGGTTTCAGTCTTTTTCAGTGATAGTCATTCTGCAGATGGTTGTGATTTTGGTGTGTTCCTAAGAGGAGGTGAGCTTAGGGTTCTGCTGATGTGTAAACTTGGTCATTCTCCTCTGGTTTGCAGATTTTGGTATTTTATAGATCAATGTAATTTTTGAGAAGTCAGACGGATTAATGTAAGGTTGTCAACTCTTTATTTTGGCAGATACTAAAAAACTTAAAAATCATTGCAATTTAAAAATCACCATTTGTTCATTTTTTAAGAAAGTATATTTTTCATAGTAAAAAAAAACAAATGGAAAAGGGTTTCAGAATAAAGGACACTGAGCATGGTTTATTTAAAAAGAAAAAAATTTCCTCTTCTTATTCTCACTTGGCTCCAGACACATATAATCTTAATTCTGAATTGAGAGCCATTGGTGGTCCAAAGTGGGTAAAGAGGGAAGTCTTCCTCGAAGATATACAGTGTGTTCAACTTCCTCTCTGCAGAAGAATTTCTTTCCATCTTAGAGTTTTGTGAAGACTTGTGTCTGATGGGCCAGTAGATAATTCTATTAAAAATTAACATCAGGAGTTCCCGTTGTGGTTCAGTGGTAATGAACTTGACTAGTATTCATGAGGACATGGGTTCGATCCCTGGCCTCACTCAGTGGGTTAAGGATCCAGCGTTGCCATGAGATGTGGTGTAGGTCACAGATGCGGCTTGGATCTGACATTGCTGTGGCTGTGGTGTCGGCCAGCAGCTGCAGCTCCGATTTGACCCCTAGCCTAGGAACTTCCATATTGTCACCCAATGGCCCTGAAAAGCAAAAAAAAAAAAAAAAAATTAACATCGTTACCTTGGTGTTTTGAAAACATGTAGATCTCAGTTCCTACTGAACACTCACTAAAATAGATAAAGATTCTTTAAGAGCACAGACTTCTAAGTTCAAAGAGAACAAGAGAGAAGAGATTAGGTTACAAAAGGTCTTGGGTACTTCCTTGCTTACCTCTCCACCTCCCCAGATACATAATCAAGAAATTTGAGAAGTCTAATGATAAATTATGAATGAATCTTCTGCCAAACAGGCAGGCTCCCTGGGGGTGACACTCAGCTGGCAGCACAGTGTGGTCAGTGCTGTGACGGGGGAAACGGCAGGCAGTCTGAAGGTCTAGGAAAGGCGGGGAAGCCAACCCAAGTTAGAGGAGGCCAAGGCTTTGTCTGTACCAAGACTGGGGTGAGAAGCGCTTCTAGCATAGAAAACTTTCTGGGTATGAGCACATTGCAAGGTAGAGTTTTGATCTATGAAACAGAGACCAAAAGGGCAAGACCCCAAGGTTCCCAAGGGGTCTCCAAGCTTTGAGAGGTTCTCTGTGTCATGTTCATCCTTATCCTTCTCTGCAAGGAATGCAAGTTTTGGTGGGAGTCAGTGGGCACTGGACCAGACACGACTCTATTCCTGCACCCCCTCTGCCATCGCAGACATCTCAGTTCCTTCTCTGAGCCTTAAGGGCTAGACTGTCTTCACTCATTCATCATCAAGATTCTGGAACGGTTGCTTTGTGAGAGGGTCAGATGTCTTGCCATCCCTTCCACCTTCAAGGCTGAGCAAGGGAGATGTAGGTAAAGCGGTACCTTCTGTGCTGGGATGGATTCGAGTGCATAATGTTTCTGGGGGGTTAACCCAGCCTGCCGAGCCAGGACTGGGATGGGAACAGGAACCCCAAAAGGAGCTTCAGGGAGGAGCCCTAGAAGGCTGCCTAGACCAGACATTGATGTGCCCCGTGTCTGAGGGCGCTGGCCTTTGCTGACACCGCTGAATAGTTTGGGGCATGGATTGAACCAGGCAGGCTCGGAGGCAGAGGATGCACAAGGAGGTTCTGGTGAGATTCAGTAAGAGGCAAGGTGAGGAGCTGGAGAGCGACTTGGGAGTTGGTGTCAGCAGGATGTGGCGATGGAGAAACATTAACTTAGGAAGACAGGATGCCTGGGGCTACTGGAGCCTCGCAAGAATTGTTTGGGTCCCAGACAGATTCCCCCGCGTGCACAGCTATCTGAGAGGACGTGGCAGAGAATGGAGTGTCCTGTAAACCAGTGCCCTTGTGTGACCCCCCCAACCCCCCTTCCATCTTGGTTTCTAAGTGGTGGATGAAGAATATTCAAGGCAAATGGCTCTTCTTGGCAAGGACAGAGCTTCACAGGAGTTGGAAGCAAATAAAAGTTGGTCTCTGCTCTTGTCCCCATGCCCATCACCACCTTCCCTGGCTCTCGGCTTTCCCTCTGCTCATTCTGTGAGATCCTCCCTGCAGATGAGAAATCTGCCATTGCATAGCTTGTCCCTCAGAGCGAAGCCGAGGGCGACCTTGACCAATTATTCTGAGCTACAGGGAGGTCAGAGGTTTACCTTGATGTGCAGTCAGTGTTCTCGAACTGGTGTCTAGGGAGCACAGGGGTGGAGAACTGCCTTCTCCCTCTGCATCCTGGTGCAGTGGCCGGGAATGGCCTCAAGTGGCAGGTTGGTGCCATTATAAATTCCTAGTCTTGGACCCCTCCATGTTGTTCTCATTGGTTCTCATACCCGATCGGCACCAAGGCCATTTCAGATCTTCTGAAACCTCTTACCCAGCACTCCCATCGCACATGCTCTGGTCTCTTGCATAAGAAAGTTCCGCCATCAGCCGAGGTGCTCTCTCAGCCACGCACTGGCTTCCCTGCTCCTTCAGCTCTTTGTTCTGTCACTTGCCCTCTTCTCTGTGTTGGCCGCGAAACATGCTCAGGATTCCCCCAAATTACAAAACAAGCCAACCCCCATGACCCCCTTTTCTGCTCTGGCCGCCTGTGTCCTCCCTCTTTCCTTTCTCCACGCACAGCCACATGGTCTCTGTCCCTCCACTGAGGCTGTCAGCCAAGCTCGTCAGTAGCCTTCTCATCACTACAGCCCATAGCTTTGCCACCTGCCTGACTGCTGAAGCTGGAAACCTTCATCACCCTTGACTCCCTTCCTTATACCCCTCACCTACCTCATCGTCAGCAACATCTGATTCTATTTGAATAGCTCCAAATCCTCACCCTCTCCCCTCCCTACCACCCAGTCTGGAGTGTGGGCACCATCCCCCTTACCTCTGTGTTTACCCCCTTTTATAGCCATGATTATGTCCTAGAAGGTCTATCTGATCAAGGGTTTAACTTGCTTACAGCTTCTTAGTGAGTCTGTGTTTTTCTTGAGTCTTCATCAATTCTGGCTTACATGGCGCTTCAGAAGGATGCACATGCTCACACCCGCTGCTGCTTCTTTCACTGCCTCCTGGTCACCTTACCATCCGTTCCCTCTGGCATCTGGTTTCCTGTGCTCTGTAGGGCTGTGCCCCCTCCCCTCTGCTGGAGCCCTCCATTGGCTCTATAGACCTCATTTAAAATATCACTTCTCAAAGTTCCTGTTGTGGTTCAAGGGGTTAAGGACCCGAATAGTATCCACGAGGACTCGGGTTCAATCCCTGGCCTTGCTCATGGGTTAAGAATCTGGCATTGCTGCAAAGCTGAGGTGTAGGTCGCTGATGTGGCTCGGATCCTGTGTTGCTGTGGCTATGGCATAGACTGGCAGCTGCAGCTCCAATTTGACCCCTACCCTGGGAACTTCCATATGCGGTGGGTGCAGCCCTTAGAAAGAAATAGAAAATTTTCCAAAGAAAACATAGGGCGCTCGAAAAGATGCTCAGCATCGCTGATTATGAGAAAAATGCACATCAAAACTACAATAAGGTATCACTTCACAGAGGTGAGAATGGCCATCATCAAAAGTCTACAAATAATACAGGAGATGGTGTAGAGAAAAGGGAACTCTCTTACACAGTTGTTGGGGATGTAACTGGTGCAGCCAGTAAGAGAAAAGAATGAATTCCTTCAGCAGTTATAGAGTTACCGTATGACCTAGCACTCCCACTCCTGGGCATATATCCAGAAAAAAACTCTAATTCAAAAAGATACATGCACCCCAGTGTTCACAGCAGCGCTGTTAAAACAGCCAAGACATGGGAGCAAACTGCCTACTGACAGAGGAATGGATAAGGAGGACGTATCTGTATAATGGAACATTACTCAGCCATTAAAAAATATGAAATAATGACATTGGCAGCAACATGGATAGACCTAGAGAAAGTCAGAAAGAGAAAGACAAATACCATATGATATCACTTATATGTGTAATCTAAAACACAAATGAACTTAGACAAAACAGAAACAGACTCACAGAAAACAACCTTATGGTTACCAAATGGAAAAGGGGGTGGGGAGGGATAAATCAGGAATTTAGGATTAACATATACACACACTACTGTATATAAAAGAGATAAACAAGAACCTATTGTATAGCACAGGGAACTCTATCGTCAATATCCTATAATAAACCATAATGGCAAAGAATATGAAGAATATATACATGTATACACACCTATACATACATACATATACATATACACATATATAAAATGCAATCACTGCTGAACACTAGAAATTAACACAACATTGTAAAACAACTACACTTCAGTTAAAAAAAAGTCATCAGTGCGTGAGGATGGTGCTGGCAAAGATAGGAGCTTGAAGTGCTGGATGTCTCAGTTGTGCTGATGGGCTGGAGAGAGAAAGCATTTTCGTCCTATGACAGAGGCATGGCCATGGAAACTGGATGGGACAGAGCCCAGAAGACTCCAAACTGAAGATAGGAACATGTTTGCTCAGCGCCCAGGCTGGGATAAGAAGCGTGCTCCTTTGTGGGGCTCTTTTAGAGGCTGGTCCACTGTGTCATGGACGCTGGGCTCCTCAACCCTTAGGGTACAGGTGGGGGCTTCATCTCTTTACCCCAACCTTAGAGGCACAGAATATCTACAGACAGAAAGGATCAGCACATTCATTCTGCAAATATGTTATGGTGCTGTGGGACAGGGACAGGGGGATCTTGATGGTAAAAACGTTCCTGTGTGAAGTGGCTTCTGCATCTCTCTCCCCAGAAAGAAGCCTGTAACTAAGGGAGCTGATCAAACTGAAGGGCAGTGTCCCAGGAAAAGAACAGAGATGAACAAAAATTCTGCTCTGAGTCACAGATTTCCTCCTGGGGCCTAGGAAACGAACACAGCTGAGTAGGTCTTGAGCACATGGAAGGGAGGTGGAGAAGGGACTGGTGGATGAGAGAGGATTCTTTTTAATTAGAAGGGGTACACATAGAATAAAAAGACTGTTGTGAATGTTTATGGACCATTGTAAGGGAATCGATAGAAAATGAAGATTTCTTTCCAAAATTTTTAAAAGATAAAGGCAAATGGAGTTCATATGCAAAAAGGCAAAACTGAAAAGTAAAGGGACGCAAATAAATATGTGCATTTATAAGAACTGGGTGAGGTTAAAGGGTAATACAAAACAGCAAATGGTAAAAATTACCCTACTGTAAGGAGATTATAATTCTATGGAGCAGTAAAACACAATGATTTGTACTGACAAAGAACACCTAACACAGAATGACAAAGGTTAGAAATAAGTGGTTGGTCAAAGATATAACACCCAAATTCTAATTAAAGGAAATGAAATATTGGAGTTCCCCTTGTGGCTCAGCAGGTTAAGAACCTGATACAGTGTCCGTGAGGATGCAAGTTTGATCCCTGGCCTCACTCAGTGGGTTAAGGATCTGGCGTTGCCACAGGTTGTGGTACAGGTTGCAGATGTGGCTCAGATCCAGAGTTCCCATGGCTGTGGGGTAGGCTGCAGCTGCAGCTTGGATTCAACTCCTGACCTGCGAACTTCCCTATGCAGCAGGTGTGGCCCTAAAAAGCAAAATAAATAAATAAAGGAAATAAAATAGGGGTGGAAATATTCATATCAATACATAATTTAAAGGAAAAATATTATGCAGAATAAAGGGTCACTCTACAGAGATAAATTATATAACAGAGATATACCATAAACCTTTATGTACCAATAATGTAGGACAAGAAAAAAAGCCCCAAATTGCAGTGGAAAATTTTAACTCCTACTACTTGCCTGAGACAGAGTTGAGGTCAACAGAAGATATGGGAAACATACTTGAGGCAGAAATTACTCCATCTCAAATCCAAAATCTTAGTGCCGTGCTGTCCAGTGCAGCTGGCCGAACACTTGGAAATGTAAGCAAGGCTGAAGGAACTAATTTAAAAATTTTATTTTAAGGAAAATTTAAATTTAAAACCCGAAGCAGTATAAAATATTTTTTTTCTGTTAAATCCAACTTTTTGTTTTGGTATAATTTACATTTTGCCTTTTTTTTGTGTGTGTGTTTTTAGAGACGCATCCACACATATGGAGGTTCCCAGGCTAGGGGTCCAATTGGAGCTGTAGGCACTGGCCTACGCCACAGCCACAGCAACACCGGAGCAGAGCTGCGTCTGCGACCTACACCACGGCTCACGGCAACGCTGGATCCTTAACCCACTGAGCATGGCCAGGTATCGAACCTGCGTCCTCATGGATACTAGTCGGATTTGTTTCTGTTGAGCCATGATGGGAACTCCACATTTTGCTCTTAATCATTGAAAATTTAGCATCCAAATTTAGATATTTTGCAAATATAAATACTGGATTTTGAAGACATTGCAAAAATAATGATATTTCACCAATAACTCTTATATCATTTCATGTTGAAATATAATAAAAACTTGGAGTTAAATTAAAATTTTATTTAATTTCACCTATCCTCTTTATTTTTTTTAATGTAGCTACTAGGAAATATAAAACTACATTTATATGAATCATGTTTCGGTTGGACAGCCTAAGAAATAGGACACACCTTGTTTTGAAGATTTCAGAAGTTGTTTGCAAAACCCAATCATTACTAGATTATGTATTGTAAAAGAAAATTATAGTCCAAGAGACTTGAAATCCAAAGAGAACTTTCCTTTATTAAAAAAAAGTCAGATCAAAAAAGAAATAAAACACTGAGTCTAAAAATAAAAATGAAACCATTAAACATCAAAACTTGTAGGATGCAATCAGCTTTAACATAGTCCCAGAGCAGTCATTTTTATCCCTTTTAGGATCAGGTAACCTCTGAGAATCTGATACAATAGATCCTCTCCCTAGAAAAACACGCAAACACAAAGAATTTTGCATATAATTTGAGGAGGGCCACACACATTCAGAAGCCCCCAGGCTATAAATGCCTGAATCATCAAAACTGAAAATAAATTAACTAAGCAGGCAATTAAGATTCAAGGAAAATAAAACAAAACCCTCAAGGAAACTAGGAAAAGGAACAAGATTAAAAACCAGGATAAAAACAGCAGAATTGTTAAATCCATGAGCTGTTTCTTTGGAAAAATCAAAACAAAGCTACTAAAAAACAGCAACTGCTAGAATAATCAAGAAAGGGAAAAAATGCATAAACAGAAATGAAAAGGAGCATACATTACCAAAAAAAAACAACGGGTTCAGAATTAAGGGAATACTCTGCACAATTGCATAGTAATATGTTGGAAAAACTCAACTTTTCCTCTGTAAAAATCCAAATTACCAAAATTGACATAATAGAAAACTTAAATCACCAACAGAAAAATAAAAGAAATTCTTATATTTTCTAATATATAAAATATATTTTTTTCTGCTCCTCCAAATAGCAGCAGAATGTGATGAATTTGCTGGTAAATTTCAGGTTTTCAATGTGCATTCCACTCTTGCAACAAATATTTCTATTTCCTGGGTGCCTACTCTCAGCACAGTATATAGTTTGCCCAATCTAAAGTCGTTGTCATGTGAAGTAAACTCTAGTGTGTCACAGAAATGACTGGAAGGTCATTAGTTCATCCTGTGAAAATAAAATGACCTTGATTGATCCTTAGACCTGATAAGGAGATAAATTCCTAAGCTTTGTGGCCATAGAAGAGACAGCAACAGGAAAAAAAATATTGGTGTGTGCGTATATTTAACTATATAAACATTCTCTCTTCTACAATTAAAATCACATAAAGGAGGCAGAATAGGAAATTATGTATTAAATAATGCATATAAATTAATAAGAGCTATGTCAAGCCTCTAAGTGAACAAAATAAGATTTAAATAAGGAGCTAATTTGTCAATGCTTACTGAAAAAAATGCTCAAGCTCAAATTAAATAAGACAATTACTATCTTACATGTTAAATTAAATTGATTATCCCCACAGCAAACATTTCCTTGTGTCAGCCCTCTCATCTTAGTGCTGGCAGAGCTCATTTTCCTGAATCATGTGGTTTTATGAAACAGATAGATTGAAACCTGCCTAATCTACGAGGTAACAAAGGCATAAAAGAGGCAGCAATAGTCAGAAATGCTGAGAGGGGCCGCCCATTTCAGTGTGTTTGCCTGTTCTGAGTATTGGGTGATTGTAAGCACTCTGCGACAGACTTGCTTTGACTCCTACATCTGAACAGAGCACTGAGTAACAACAGCTCAAACACTATTTTTAGATTATCAAAACAAAACATGCCTTTCTCACTTCCCTTTTTTTAAAGAAAAAAGTGAGACTGGCTCTGTGTGTGTCTGCATTTTCCCATCACCTGGTAACTAATGCTCATTGAGGAAATAACCTTTGCAGAAAAAAATCAATACTTTAGTCTTCTTCCTCATCAACTTCTATTTCTTACCTGCTTCATTACTTTGGAGTTCTAGCCAGAAGCAGTAAGTGCCAAAAAATCTTTTTTTAAAGTTGACCTGAATTTTCAAGTGAAGTGGTGGGAGACTGGTAAATCTTTGCTTGGGCAAAGTAAGACGCCCATGGCAACTGTTACAACCATGTAGTTACCAACAGAATTTTCTAATGGTGTCTCATTAGGTTATTAATGACGAAGTAATTATTGTTAAAGTGACCTTTTTATCAAGGTGATATAAATAAGCTTATCATTTAACACCAAGATAATATGGTAATACATTAAAATTGCATCTTATAGGATTTTAGCCAGTGGTAAATTCAAGAATGAAAAAAATCTTTATATAATGGATTGTGTTGTGTAAAAACAGCAAAGGCTGTTTTCAGTATGTGGACTCATGCTTAGGCTGTAAGTCTTAGGAACTTTGCCTTTAAAACCTCTTAACAAACTGCATTTTTTTTTCAAGGGCCATACCTGTGGCATATGGAAGTTCCCAGGCTTGGGGTCTAATCAGAGCTGCAGCTGCCGGCCTACACCACAGCCACAGCAACACAGATTTGAAACCTATACCACAGCTCATGGCAACACCTGATCTCTAACCCACTGGGCGGGGCCAGGGATCGAACCTATATTCTCATGGATACTAGTTGGGCTCATTACAGTGAGCCATGATGGGAATTCCCAAACTGCACTTTTTATAAAGATTTTCACTGGCTCTTTGATACCAGTTGGGAACAAATTCCTGGCCCCATGACTTCTCAAAATAGCAGGAACATAAGACTATTCCATGGCATCCTTGGAGGGGATGAATTGGTTTTACGCAGAATCTCAACAGTACAAATGGCTGGAGGCTGATGGTTCTTGAGTGGCATGTCAGATTTATCTTTATCTAATCTGCAAAATATCTAAATGCATTTGACAAATAATTTTAATTATCTCAAAGAGATTTAGCTATTGTTGCTGAATTGGTACAGCTAATAGTGGTCATGAAAACAAAGTTCCTTGTATAAATAAAACCAACATTCACTAATTTTTGGATAAAGTGCCTTCCAATATGTGAGCGTAGAACCCAAGCTAATGAATTGCTTGGAAAAATGCTACCTAATTTTGATTTTTTACGGGGGCATGGTAATCACTGGACTGACCTGATTACATAGGATCTAGGAATTGGCGGTTCTTTAATAATGCTTTTGGCAAGCAGCATTACCAAGAGTGCTGTGAACTATATTTAAGGTAGTGATGATAACTGGATGACAGAGACCAATATTATCTGTTAACAGAAAAGTGGCCTTACTTTTCTCAGCCTTCTTCAACAGTACAACTATAATAACATGAACAGAGTTGTTTAGTTTGCAAAGCATTCCTCATGGAATTGCCCTCATCTGTAGATGAAATAACCGAGGCTGTGTAGTCTCAACAGTTTTTTCTCTAGATTCAGCCAGTGTTAGATTCAGAACAATATATATTTCCAAAGAGTTAGACAAAGATTAAAAGCAAGTTTTTTTTTTTGATTTATTCACATTTTGACAGTAGGCTCTGCTGAGTCGGGGTATTTACCTTTTAGCCAGAGCGTCTGTCCCTAGAGTGGTTTTTCCTATTGAATGGACCTAAGAAGAAGAGCACGCAGTGGGTGCCACTCAGTCCGTAAGTGCCTTGCTTGTATGTGTCTTAGATGGCATACTGCTGTCACCAGCCTGTGAAGTGGAAAAACAGCAGAGAGAGATGGAACTGCTATATCTAAGGAACAGCAAAAGGAAACTGGCTGGGACCACACAGGCCAAGGAAGTGAACAACACAACTGTAATTTGTTCTAGGATGGCCCACAATCTTACGAGCTAGGAGATGTGATCTCCTCAGAACAATTAAGGAACTAAGCACCAGGGCTCCAAATTCACTGCTCTCTGTGTGTGTGTGTTCTAAACCCTGATCTAGGAATGCACTCATACCTTGGAGTATAAAAATACCATCTGAGAACAGTCACTAGATGTGGTGATTAGGGGAGTAAAATTTTACTCTGGAAGGTAGAGCCTGGTTCCTGGTCAAGGCCTGTTCAATCCATTATGTATAACACCTTTTGAATAGGCGTAGATCATTTTTATTACAAAGGCAGGATGGAAGGGGAAAAAAGCCACTCAACGTTTCAGTAATTCAATAATTTATTCCTCTAAAAAAGTGTGTAAAAGTATATAGCTCTCATTCACAAGGTATATATGAATGACATTTAAAATGGAGGCCTTTTAGTATTGTTTCTTTTTATCAAAGTCTTTTAGTGTACTGTACCAGCGCTATACTGTAGTTTTTTTTTTTTAATGAACTTCACATATTTTTGTATTCTTTCAAATTGTTTGCTATATATAAAAGAAGCTCACTGCAAAATGCTTGAAGGAAAAAAGGAAACAAAAGAAATTCAGAACTTCCCAGAAATGTACAGCTTTTACATTTAAAAAAGTTTCTGAAATATACATACAAGCATGCTGGACAATCCCACCCCTCTCCCCTCCCCATTTCCCCTCTTTAGTTCAAACCATGGTAAGAGTTCTGATTTCTGCAGAATTTCCAAAATTAAAAATAAAAAAAAAATAAAGTAAGTTCTCACTCTGTAGCAAATCCAGGGCTTGTACATTTCAGATTAATTCAGTAAAAAACTCACAAGTAAAATAATGCATATTTAAGGGAAATATTATACAGACTTTTTCACACAGAAGTACATAATAAGATTTTTTAAAATCTATTGCCATTCATTTATTTTTGCACAAAAACGTATAAATATGTCACCAGCTTTCTTAACTTAAAAAACTTAAATAAAAGACACCAGATGAAAACTACCCTTTGCTGCCTTTTTTTTTTTTAATTTTTGTAGGGGTTTTTTGTTTTTTGTGGTTTTTTCTTTTTTTGCTGAGAATTGGGTTTTTAGGGAAGAAAAGCCCCTGCATTAAAAACAGCCCATTTTAAAAAAAAATTCAAAGTTTTGATGAATTCTGGGAAAAAAAGCAACCCCAAAGTGGTAAAAGATTACAAATATCTACTTTACAATTTGTCTTCTCACCAAGATAATTTTATACAAGTTTACAATCTTCATCATCTTATGCTCTTCAAAAGGCCTTGAGAATTTTTCCTTTCTGATTAAGAAAAAATAGCACTGCAATATTTTTAAAGTCAATTTTACACTGTACACATTAGATACAAATGGTTTGATATATCAGATTTTTTTAACCTATACATCGCGAAAGTCAACCCCTCCCCCCCAATTGGTGGTACAGAGAACAAAATTATCCATTTACAAGTTATTATTTCTCTGCATTCATATTCCCACCACACTTTTTTAATATAATGTTTTAAACGTTAGATTATTTCAAGAAAAATACTTTTACAAAATCATATCAGTTATTACATTTTTCCTTTTTTTGTTAATAACCAGAATATGGAAGTCTCTTGGAAGAACTTTTAAAATTTGCATGATTCTCTCTAAGGATGACTAGAGCTCAAGAGCCTGACCAGAGCGGCTCATGGGAGACAAGCCCATGCCCACTGCCCTCACAGACAGAAACGCACACAACGTAGGGGTAGAAATGGAGTCTTTAAAGACAACCCTCTCGGGCCTGGAATGAGGAGTCATAAAATACTTCAGTTAGCCTTAATGCTTTAAAAAGGCATCTTTTTTTTAAAAAGTCCTACCATGAAGGTTTAACTTCAAGTACGAATTGAATGATTAAGTTGTAATATTTCTTTGAAATAATATTCCTATGGTCCAGAAAAAATTCACCATATTTATAACTGATTTTATGAGCAAACACTTTCGATTGTGATATGTACATGAGTCCCTTTTGATCTAATGAGAGGAGAGACCTGGCTTTCAGTAAGAATTCACTAGAAAATATATTTCCATTGTGACTATATAAAACTAATGAAGGTACTTGCCTCCATGGCTCTGGGTTCAGCGTCTTGACTGCCTTCTGTATAAAAATGTTGTCCTTCATGAAACGCTGGCCACTTCTAATAAGGAATATGGCAGAATATTTACCCAGTTTGTTCTCAACAAAACCTACTGCTGGGTGGTTTTGAATATATTACTTTATAGGCATGATCTCCCCAATTTGTTTTCACTCCTTTTCCGGCTTCTAGGACAGAGGTATGTAGTCAAAGAATCCTATGATGGATCTGAGTTGGGTTTCAGCTACTGTACCTGGTCCTCATGAATTAAAAAAATAAGTCACAAAAACCATATGACAAAACAACTGAAAATAAATTAACAAAATGACGATGTCTCCAGACCTTTTGTATCTACACACAGGTATAAAGTCAACCAACACACTCATGCCAAGATGGGAGCATGAGGGAGACAGAAACCCCATTATGAAATCATGTACTTGAGCTGGTTCTTAGTTTTCAAAAGTCCCAGATAATGGAGTTTAGGTAACCCACAGGCCATACACCAAAAACCAGAGGATTTCATCCAGAGGGCTAAACTGCCCTTATTAAGCAGAGACTGAAAACACAGACTCTTGTGCAAAAGGATACCGTCTCTTCTGTTTCCCTCTTAAAAAACAATAAAAAAAATTCCTGTGGCCCAGTGGTTTGGGGCCGCACACACCATTAACACTGGCTGAAAGTCACTGCTTATGGAAGTTTCCAGGTCCATGAGAGAAGTGTCAGTGAGTCACTCTGGTAATGAACACTGCGGAAATGACATGTGCCTGCTGAGAAGGAATCACAGTGCAGGACTGTGCAGAGTGGTCTCAAGAGGAACAAGTGGGGTATTTGCAGAGTGGAGCAGGTTCCTTGGACTGAGGTTGAGGGAAGAAGGAACTGAGCCAGAGAGAACAAGTGCTTTTCCAATCAGAGTATATTCATGATGGCGTTGTACAACTGAGTGAGCACCACAAAGTGGACGGGAAGGCAGGAGGTACGGTCCTGGGTGGCCGGATTGCACGTGAGCCAGGACAGAGCATTGTACTGCTCTAAAACAAACCTGTCAGAGAGAACACACGGGTCAGGGTGAGAGGCACGATGGAAGTGAGTCTGAACGTTCAAACATGCCCAATGTCAGCAGGAAGAAGGCCTAGCATCATTCTGTAACTTGCCCCAGTCTCTTTCTCAGAGTTCGTTTTCTCTCTCTTTTTTATTTCTTCTCAGGGTCGTATCTGCAGCATATGGAGGTTTCCAGGCTAGGGGTCAAACTGGGGCTGCGGCTGCAGGCCTACGCCACAGCCACAGCTATGCCAGATCAGAGCCACATCTGCCACCTACACCCCAGCTTGCGGTAACACCAGGTCCTTAACCCTCTAAGTTAGGCTGTCAAATCCACATCCTTATGGATACTAGTTGGATTCTTAACAAGTTGAGCCACAACAGGAACTCTTAGAAAAATTTTAATTAGATATGTGGTTCACATTATATTTCTGCTGGACAGTGTTGCTCTAGAGGCCCTGGAAGCCAAAAGCATGTAGATTAAGTTCTTGCTTAACTATAATTTCTAAATCATTTAGAAAAAGCTTACAAATTTTCTCAAGGTACATGAAGAATGTCTACGGCCTGCTAAAGTACATGAGGATTAGTACACACTTCTGGGAGGTAATTCTCAACTATGAAATTTATGTTTTACCTAACTTTATATAATCTATGTCAGGGAGGGTAGAAAACGTTTCAAAATGCCTTAAATTCCAGACTCTGTTTTCTAACTACCCACCCCCTAATTCTGATCTGTGTTAAGCACCACGAAGTGCCTCCTCTGAACAGGAAAGCAAAGGCAACCAGATATGCTCCATGGCACAAAAAGTAGCATCTCTTCCACACATACTACACTTTAATTACAACACCCTGGAAAAACTATATCATTTCTAACTGCACTGTTATCTCGCCTACCTTAAAACATCTGATGTGGTTTTGGAGTCAAGAGGATGTGGAACCCGCTGAGAATTCCTGGCGGGGAGAAGTTCGTCTGTCTGTGCTACAGAAATGTGGTGATGCAGTGAAGCCTGGTGAAAGAACAAAGAAAGATAGTTACCTTCCTGATCTAGTCCACAATAAGGCAGGCCCACACCTGCCAGAAGCAGATACTCTCTAAAGTCCTTAGAAGTCAGGGCTTCTATAAGTCTATGAATTTTAAGCTGCTCAGTAACCCCAATGTGATCCCAAATAACTGCATAACATAGAGTAGAGAAAAAAAAACCTAGCTTTGCAAAGGCATTGCAAATAATCAAAATGTCCCTCTTCAGGTTTTAATCTGTAGAAGGCCCAACTGTCTGGATAGGGCTGATTGTGTCCTTGTGGTGGTTTTCTTCTATCCTAATCCCCATACTTCATAACCAGTGCTGTGCTTTTCCTTTTTTGGCTGTACTGGAGGCACGCAAAGCTCCCAGACCAGGGATTAAACCTGTGCCACAGCAGTAACCCAAGCCACAGCAGTGACAATGCTGGATCCTTAACCCACGGAGTCACCAGGGAACTCCTGGTGCTGTGCCTTCTCATAGCATCACATCCAAAGGCACTTGATGTTTGCTGTCCCACTTGAAGTAAGACAGATCCCTGGATTCACGCAGTCGCAGCATGGTCCAGCCATTATAAAGTTCCCCACCAATTTTTAACATAAGGGTTTTGGAAGAGTTTTATATTATTTTATTTTTAAAGTATTTAATAAATAAAAGAGGAGGCAATATAAATACTTGATTCTCCTTATTTTTCAATTATCAGATTAATGAGTTGCTCTGGCAGCTTCAAAAGGTGACTTGTAAATGTTTTATTTTTTAGAATAATTGTGAACCCATGGATTTCTATCAATCTACTGCTACTATTGTTCATTTTAATGACCAAATGATCCCATCCCTGGGCAATGAGACCACCTCCATGTTGGCTACTGGATCCTTTGATAGGACTCTAATAATCTCTGGTACCTCCTTGCTTTTAGGCATGACAAGAGGTCTCAGGTACCTTTTTTTTCTTTTTTTGTCTTTTTGCCTTATCTAGGGCCACACCCGCGGCATATGGAGGTTCCCAGGCTAGGGGTCTAACAGGAGCTGTAGCTGCCGGCCTTCGCCACAGCCACAGCAACGCGGGATCCGAGCCGCATCTGCAACCTACACCACAGCTAACGGCAATGCCAGAGCTTTAACCCACTGAGCAAGGCCAGGGATCGACCTGCAACCTCATGGTTCCTAGTCGGATTCGTTAACCACTGAGCCACAACGGGAACTCCTCAGGTACATCTTAAATATTTCTTACTTCAATCCTGGAATCAGTCATTTCCTCAAAGAACTTTGGTTCTTTTGAATGAAAAATGGTATTTGGGAATCAGAATTGTGTCCGTAAAGGTGTTCACTTCTACTAAGTTATCACTGCTCCTAAATCTTTTCAGTAGATGGAGCTAAAAACTGTGTACTTTTTTTTAGAAAAGAAAAAATAAAATTAGGTTCATAATGATTCTAATTGAAAGTAAAGATTATATGGATTTTTATTTAAATTCTTTGATTTCATAATACATAATACCACATTAAAGTCACCAGGAAAAGAAAACTACCTCGGTTGGTTTTGGTTTTAACCTTCCAGACTTATGTGTATCTTATCTGACTCCTTGTGGGGTTTCTGCATCAAAAGGGAAATGTGCAGGGCCTTGTGTAATACTTGGCCTTCCCACTGTACCAGGGCTTTCTTCCCACAGCCTGGCTGTGTATGGGAGTATGTTAAACCTTTGACTTTTTGCCAATCTGCGGATAAGAAATGGGTTTCATTCTTTAAGTGAGATCTTTTGTCTTTAACCCCTAATTTGGATTAAAAATTTACAAGAAATGTAAAAGAAGGTGCAAGCATTAACACAGAATTTTCAGGTGATTTTTGCCCTACGCTAAAAAAGAGCACTGACTGCCTATGGCAGAGGAGGAAGAAGATAACTAGTTATTATCATCCCCATCCAGGCTCAACTTCACTGACAGCAATGTGACATGGCCTTGGAGAAAGTCCATTATACAGAGAACCATATGTGCACTCTGGATGCACCCTTCGGTCTGCATGAGGGCTCCTCCTTGGGTGAAGATGATCATTTCTTTGTGACATGGTTTTAGGTTCCTCTCCTAAATTCTACTCTCCACCTATAACTGCAATTAAAATATCCACAGACTATAAGAAGAAGTGACAGAATTGGGCAACAGTATAAGACTATGGTGACTAAGACAAATTTCTAGCCAAAACTGATTTTAAGCACAATTGCATCACTCGTCTCCCCAAACTTCAAATGTGACACCAAACCAACCTTTAGGAAGAGAGGGCACTGGTTCTGAGCCTGGGGACACGATGACCAAAACCACTGGGGGAGATTCTCAGCTTTGGCAGTTGATACAAAATACCCGAGGGCCAGAGGCTGCTGTTTTAGCTCCTCAGGTGCTTCCCTAGAAAGAAGGCGCTCACCCTGGCTCTGAAAAATAAAGTCCCAAAGGCATGGTCAGCATTTATCACCAAATAAGGCTTTTTTAAAAATCAACTTTTTAAAGAGTTTGAGATGTAACTGACATTATGTTATGTTAGTTTTAGGTGTATAACAATGATTCTTTTAATGATTTTTTTTTCCATTATAGCTAGTTTACAGTGTTGTGTCAATTTTCTACTATATAGCAAGGTGATCCAGTCACACATACACATTCTTTTTTCTCACATTATCATGCTCTATCATAAGTGACTAGATATAGTTCCCAGTGCTATACAGCAGGATCTCATTGCTTATCCATTCCAAAGGCAATAGTTTGTATCTATTAACCCCAAATTCCCAGTCCATCCCACTCCCTCCCCTTTCCCTAATGATTCTAATTGTAGTTTCATAACACCACAATAAGTCCAATTAACATCCACCACCATAGAGATAGCTACAATTTTTTCTTTTTTTTTCGTCTTTTTGCCTTTTTATCTAGAGCCGCACCTGTGGCATATGGAGGTTCCCAGGCTAGGGGTCTAACAGGAGCTGTAGCCGCCGGCCTACGCCACAGCCACAGCAACGCAGGATCCGAGCCGCGTCTGCAACCTACCCCACAGCTCACGGCAACGCCGGATCCTCAACCCACTGAGCAAGGCCAGAGATCGAATCCACAACCTCATGGTTCTTAGTCGGATTCGTTAACCACTGAGCCACGAAGGGAACTCCTACGATTTTTTCTTGTGATGAGAAATTTTAAGATCTACTCTCTTAGCTTCCAAATATATACTATAGTATTATTAACTAAAATCACCACAGATTACATCTCATAACTGGAAATTTGTACCTTTTCACCACCTTCACCCCACTTTTTAATCATTCACCCTGGACACTGTAGTGACTAATCCCCTTCCTGGCAGCAGCTCACACAAAAATGTCAAGAGACCAAGAAAAGTCAACAGAGGACACATCGTTTTCGCTGCACACACAGATATCTGATGAAAACTATGACTGAGGCAGAACGTACCAGTAAAACTAACAATATCAGTCTAGTAAGCACTATTATTTTTCTTTGGTTCCTCCTCTGTAGAATGCTCCATGGTATTATTAGGTAACAAACTAAAAATGCAAAGAGTGGAATCTGACAGACAAAGGTACACCATACCCAGGTGCTCCTTCACCAGCAAACAACCAAAAATATACAAGTGCACTTGACCATCCACTGTCAACAATGTTGTAACACTTCACCAGTATCTGACCTGCCAGCACTGTGAGATCTGCTTGTGAAGAAGCCTAGTTTCAATTTACAGCAATAGTAAGAGGCTTGTGAGAGCCTTACTGGCATTTTTTTACAACTGACATTTTCCTTTGATTATTTTAGCTGGCTTCATGAGTTGAAAATGCACCCTTTATGCAAGCAATAATAAGTAATCCATTTGTTCTCAAAAGCCTTCTGTCTCAAGGAAAAAAAAAATTGTCCTCAACTACTATATCAAGGTGTATTAAGTCTGAGTTGGTTAAAAAAACTTACCCCTGTTGTAATGTCTTAATTGACTATCAAAGAATGTTTAATGGTTCAGAAAGAGGAAATGCTGAAAGCCTCTTAGGGGTCACCTGGCTGCAGGTACGCAGGACTGGAAAAGGCCACCTGACCACCTTTAGCATAGTGCTGTTTAAAGTGTGACATTCAATGGCTTGAGGCTCCAACAAAGGGAGAAAATACAGCACACCTCTGTTTCTTACAAAACTAACATTACACTTCAATTACCAATTATTTGTTCGTGGATAAGCTGAATTATAACAACTGGTACTAGCAGGTAATTGCTATTATTTCTACTTCACAGATAAGGTAACTAAGGCTGAGAAAGGTAAAGTAAGCTTGTCCATGGTCACAAAGGCAGTAAGATGTCTGGATGTAATTCAGAATTTATCAAGCTCTAGGGTATGCATTTTTAGTTATGTTATTTGCCTCTAGAACTCACATTAATTTTAAATTAAAACTACTCAATGTAACACATGTGTTCTTGGTTCAATCACAATGATCTCTAGTGAACGGGCAGAACTGGCAACGATCTCTAATGAACTGCCAGTCATTAACTGGCAAATGACTTCAGAGGAAATAAAGACATTTAAAATCTTTTTTCCAGAAGGGAAAATCAGGGGGCAGGCAGTAACTTAAGGGCGGTCTACTGAGTTTCCCTACCCTGGTTTCATCTGCTCTGTAACTTAAGTTTGCAATCTTTTCTCTTGATTGTCCTGCAGTGAATCAGGGCTGGCAATAAAAGTCCCATCTGACAGAAACCTAGGTCCTCTAAGAACATCTCTGTGTCTAAATGAGTGTGAGCAGTGTTGCTTATACTTGTTCCATTTAATATATTAGACATAGCTATGTTTCTGTGTCTCAACCCCTCAATCTCTTAACATTTTAAATAAAAGTACAAGACAGTGACAAGGTATGAATCACCTAGCTTTTAAAGAAAGTTAACCCGAACTATGGCAGAACCTTTAACTCTTCAATCTTCTAATTCGCTTCTAACATCCCTGGGATATTTAAACATGAAACTAGTTGTAAGCTCTATTTTTTTCCTTAATACTCTGACATTAACCTGGACACTTCTCCTAAATCAGCCTCCTGTGGGCTCTTCCCATTCCTGCAGGCTGGCTACAGAGAAGATTGGACTACCTAAATAAAAGCACCACGACTTGAAATAAGAACAGTTATGCTCCTTTCTGAATAAGTAACCATCAACAATGTGTTATTCAATTAACACAGTTGCTTTACATATTAAATAATCAGGATTACTGAACTAGCCTCTGAAATGCCACTGTTTTGGCAAAAAATTAAAAAATAACTGCAGAGCAGCAAGCAACCAAAATTAATTTTTGCTCAGAAACAATAATTGCATAAAACCCTTACAGCTGCAGTGGGACATTCTTCTGATTAAACATATTCATCAGGAATAATAATACATTTCTTTAGAATTCCTGCCTTTATTTAAAATGGAACGACAGAGTCGCTTTCCCACACTTATTTCTCTGGTACCTTCCAGAAGAAAGACACATGAAGTAAGAGCCGATCCCACTTCCAGAGAATCTTGAAGGCCGAGGTTGTTTTAAAACACCTATTTCAAATAGTCCTTACCCGACTATGCTGGAAGTGAGAGCCCACACCAATTCCAGAAGGAGAGCCTGGGGAGGGAACTGGGGAGGAGTTGGGAGAGGGATGGAGGTTCCCAGTCATTAATATGCCAATATCATTGTCCATATCATCTGGGAATGGAAGGTCAACAAACATGTCATCTAGAGGGGAGAAGAAAAAAAAAGCACAAAAATTAAAAAGCAAAGCCACAGCCCCAACTTAGCCTATACTATTTGCTGGCTTATGGCTGTTATAGGGATGCATTATTAACAACTTAGTAAGACTTATTTAATGCATGCCCATTGGGTTCAAGGTGCTGCAAAATATTTTTTCATTCTGTATTCTCCCCAATGATCTCCTAATGTGAAGTGTTAACAGAATGGAAAAATAAAGAAAATAAAAATGAAATTCCACTCTGTATAGCCTCCAAAAGGCACATAAAAAGATGGCAAAACAGCTAAAGAAGCAATTTAATTATTAAATAAAGTTAAAATTGACACCATCCAAGAAAACAACAGACTCCATCTATGTATCCAATTAGCATCTAAAATACTTAAGGCTGAATTAATGAATGTTAATAGGTGTGAACTTGCCCTCAAACTGGAGGCCTATTACACAAGCAGATCAAAGCATGATGTTTTCATTAAGAAAGTCACTCCCATATCATAAAAGGTACACAGCAGAATATTTGGAAAGAAAAGTATAAAAGGGGAAACCCAAACACCATAAACACTTTTGCTATGGTTCTTTCTTTCTCTGTATTATTTCATTGTGACCATACTATGTGTTATATATACATATACACAGAGGATGGCACCCTTTTATTCTCCCCATTTAACAGATGTAAATGTTAGTAGCTGTTAAAAATTCTTCAAAAAACAATACAAATGACTGCATAATTTGTGTTTTACAGTTTATATATAATCATTTAACAAATGCCTTAAGATACTCAAGCCAAAAAAAAATCTATTAAGAACAATCAAATAAGGAGCTGTTTTAGAACAAATTAGATCCCCAGTGATTAGCTAAAGGCATGTACTACCTTCATATTGCCTAGTAGTTTTCATACATTTCAAAATCAGACCAAGAAATATTTACTGAAAGAGTGACACCACATACCAAGCAGATGTTATTTTTTGCTCTTAATAAGAAACAGGAGAAAGTTTAAGAAAAACAGGACAGGAAAGTATTTATTTGGTCTTGGTAATAGTGAGAATTAAAGCTTTACAACAAAAAAGATTCTCAAACCTTCAATTCTCTTTTCCTATTTTTTTATGTTGTTTATTACAACACAGAAAAACATGGGGCAGCCCAGTTACTTCATACTCTAGCTCTGTGTTTTGTTCAAGCAATTGAGTTTTATGCATACAGAGGCTTCCACTCACCATTGTTAGGGCTAAACCCATCTTCATTGGGATAGTTGGCTGGAGCCACTTGGATGGTTGACGATGTTGGGAACACCAAGATGTGTGTACAAGAAGCATCTTGAGGGGTGTTAAGCTGAGATGACTGCATGTTCAGTGCAGTACTTCGGCCAAAAACAGAGCCCATTGTGACAGCATCTTAAAGAAGTAAAAAAAAAAAAAAAAAAAAATCTATCAATTCCTTTTGGGCAGTAGTGAACAACTCCAGAAATGAATTTTTAAGGATTTGAGCTGGAGTGATGTGAGTCTGAAACAATTGCCATGATGGATACAATTTAAAGTTGAGCCTACTTGTTTAAATATTTTCAAGAAACAGACTCAGGGCATATAGCTATGATTACCCAAGCCATATTTCACATAGGAAGGTTTCGATAAAATTGGGTTGAGAGAACTAAATACGTTTTAATTACTTAGGAAGTATTTCTAAAAATAAAACTTTCTTCCTATGATTGTTCACAATTTATAAAGGACTGTTCTCCCAAATGATGCAATTGGGAGAAACAGTACCATTCAACTGAAAACTGTTACAAATAATACTTATTGAATGCTTACTACATGGCAGATTCTGTGCTAAGTTCCTTATTCATATCATCTCATTCAATCATCACAGCCACACTGAGGAGGACACATTTCATAAGGAGGACAGAACCCAAAGAAATGATGTAATCTCCCCAAGCAGTGCTATTAACCCAAGGTCTGACCACAGGTCAATACAGACATCTGTCTCTCCCTAGAGTGACCACAAGCAACTCAACTCTCACACCACATCACTGCATCAGAGGGTCTCCCATTTGATCAAGGAAATATCTGGATAGTAAAAATAGGCTTACAAAGTATAACACTGCCTAGCTGGTAAACTTATAAAATAGCTTAGTTGCTAATTTTTAAAAAATACTGTGGCTGTGCTGTTCTGGCTGGCCACATGGCACTTACTGAGAGTTACTGTGGCTACCAGGTACAGTGCTAAGGGCTCCACCCCTGTCTGCCTCTCATTCATCCTCAACCACATCAGAAAGACTCTAAACATCCTCTTGAGGCTGCCTGGAGAGTCTGTCAAATACCTTTCTTCAAAAGGATATTCAAATATGTTTCACGCTGGTGCCCACCTTAGTCATTTTTGCAGAGTGATCTTCACACACTAACAACAGGTCAGAGTCAGGCAACAGCAACTTGCCATGACTGTAAGAGCTCTCAATCACACCCAGCATCTGGCCCCTCTCCCAAGAGTTGGTCAATAAAGATAATACAGTAACAAAACCACTCCCTTTGGAAGAGACCAAATGGTTTCCATTTTTGAGCTATAAGTATAATGTTTTATAAAGATAATAAAGATACATTCTGCACTAGAGTGTGGACTCAAGTTTGAATAGACTGAACTGCTGTTATACCTAATTAATAACATTGACAAGAAGAGATTTACCTGGCATCACTACAAAGGACCCCTGAGGCTCCATGGCAACCAGGCAGGCACTAAGGATAGAAGGAGAGTCTGCGGCAGAGATTCCACACATCCGGCACATGTCCTTGAGCCGCTTACTGATTGTCTGTAGTGAACATTCTCCAAGGAGGATACTCCAATCTGGAATCAAATATCAGTCATACATAGTCTTTAGAAATTCATATTGATGTGAGGTTTGAGTATTTTACTGAGTTTTGCCTGGTAATTGAATTTCCAGGATAGGGCCCTAAAGGGAATATGGCTTTACACAGGCTTCCCTCCTGGATACATAGAAAATGTCACCTGACCTCTATTATACTTCATTAACAAAGAAACAAAGGCCTATGATTGTGCAGACTGAAATTATGTCTGAAAAGACCTGTGGGTTTAGCACAGGCCACAGCAAGCTTAGGCACTTCAAATACTTTCTGATGGTGATGTCAGTCTGTTCCATCTTTTCTCCTCCCATTCCAGGCCCACTTCTTTTGCTGCCTTGACTGATATTCTTCATTAGAAGAGAGCACAGTTGGGGGCAAATGTTAGTTTTGTTTACCGCTGTAGGCTGGTGGTTTCATCAAAGGCAAACAGCAGAAAAAACCAAGGGAACCCTTCCCTGGCATGCCCCAAAGTGTTGATGGTCAATGGGCGTGGGTGAAGTGCTTCAAATGCTGCCATACTAATTGTTCAGCACAACCTTTTTCCCCATTATTTGTTTACTGCCTCCAAACAAAGGCACTATGTCTACTCACAGAACTGTTGAGGATAACATTACTCTGAGAACTGAAAAGTACGCGGTCTTCCCTCTAGTTTATCCCCTGACACACATGAAGCCTGTAACATCACTGCAGCTGCACACAGTGGTCACGTCACATCCCACTGATGTAATAATGCCACTCCACCCTCTACCTCCACATACTTTTTTCCTTTTCTTTTTAGGGATGCACCTGCGGTATATGAAGTTCCCAGGTTAGGGGTCGAATCAGAGCTGCAGCTGCCAGCCTACACCATAGCCACAGCAAAGCAGGATTAGAGCCACATCTACAACCTATGCCACAGTTCAGGGCAACACCGGATCCCTGACCCACTGAGTGAGGCCACAGATTGAACCCGCATCCTCACAGATACTATGTCAGGTTCTTAACCTGCTGAGCCACAGTGGGACCTCCCACATAAACTTTTTTCAAATAAGATGCTCTCCCCTTAAAAAGCAAGTCGAAGAAAAAAATTTTTTTCACATTTCATGTTCCTAACAAACATCAAACTGAAGTGGCTGAAATGAAAGTGGCCAGAGCATGGTGGGCATATTTTTAAAAACCACAGAAAAACCAAGGAGATGTGAGTTCTGTATTTAAAAACCAAAAACCAAATAACAAAAGACATACAATTACTTTTATCACAAACACTTTGGTGATAAAAGAACAGAGATTTACAAAGCTGGCTCTGAAATCTAAGGACTCATATCTAATACTGCCCCACAGAAATGCAATGTGGTGCAGACCTCAGTTCCCCAAGGAAGGAGCTGTAGATTGCTCAACTGATGTCTTGCTCACTAGGCTTTTTTCTCAGTGTTTTTATTCCTTGAAAGTACATTTTCTCCCAATCTTTTGATGGGGTCTTCAGTCACAGTTACATTCCTCTCCTCCAAGAGATAAATAGAGCATGTCCCTTCTAAAAAATCATATAAGGGAAGGCGATGGCCTTAATAATTTTCCAAAACACCAAGTAACTAGACCACTAGGCTACATTTTTACCCCCTCTATTTCTTTATATTATATTCTAACTTTTCCCAAGGGTTAAGAGTAGCTCAAAGCCTTTAAGAAATAAGATTGACTAAAAGGCATACTAGAAGAGAAGATAGGGATTCTGACAGAAATGAAATGAGGAATCCCCTAATGTATTAGACCTTTAGGCTACTGATACAGATTCATTATAATATTCTTTTAAAAATGAAAAGGGTAATATTTTCTATTGGTCTAGGTATAATTTAACACACAAAATTCTGTGTGCAACAGATTCCTAAGAAAAACATTTAATACATATTATATAATATTTGTATAAGCTGCTATTAAACCTAATTAATGCACTCAGCCACTTGCTACAAAAGCAAGTTATATCTATATCAGGGGTTTAACTTCAGGGCTTCCACAAATACCTGATATAAATTTCATGTAAAGAAATAATATGTACACTCCAATGCAAAGGTTAGCAAACTATGGTCTGCTGGCCAAATCCTGTCCACCACCTGTTAGTAAACAAGGTTTTATTGGAACACAGCCACACCCATTCACTGGGGTACTGTCTATGGCTGCTTTGACATCACAATGGTGGTGTTGTTCGTGAGTAGTTAGCCTGCAAGGTTGAAAATATTTACTATCTGGCCCTTTACAAAGAAAGTTTGCTGACTGTGCTCTAATACACTTGGCATGTGTAAAAACCACCAAGCTAATTTGTGACATATGCTTGCTTTTTGTGCAGACCTTAGGAAAAAACTTCTCCCGTCTACATGCATATATTGAACTTTTTATAAATCTGTCCTTAATTGATAGGGCTTTAAAAAAATAATCTAGGCCTGTTCATATTGCTCATATAAAACTGTACAAGTGGCTGCACTAGGATAATAAATGAGCTGGGCTCAACGCCAGGCAAGGCAGCTGCCAGCGGTCAGGTCAGTTGTGTTGTGTTACAGTTACTTTTCGTGCTTTGTGACTGACTGTTAAATTTATGATAAGGAGTATAAGCAGTTGGTAGATACGTTGGTGGATTCAACTTTTAAAAATCTGCTCTTAAATTTCCAGACTGAAGACTATTAATGGCAATGTGAATAAGGACTGTTCCAATTTGCAACTACTTGTCTTTGTCAATCAGGATTATCTTGCTATCATGCCACCAAAACAAAAGAAACACAAAACTCATCAGCATCAACCACCAAAAACAAACAAAAGAAAGTAAAGACTGTTCTTATATATGACTTCTACTATCATCCATGATCTCTGATATAAAATTTTCCAGTTAAAGCGGAATTGTTCTTCTCACTGACTCAATAGATAAGTAAACATTATATTAGGAAAAAACAAAACAAAACATTTTTCTGCTTTATATATTGGGGATCAATATTTAAGATATTCTTTCTGTAAATGATTTTGTTGCTTGTGAAAAGTCTAAAAACCACTGGTTTATCTTGTATGTTTAAAAGAATCAGAAAATATAATCTCCTTTATTCTTCCCAACAACTTTACAAATTTTCTCCATTAGCTCAGTTAATGATATTAGCACAACCCTTTTCCTTTCCTTTATTTCAGGGATTTCTCACCTTTAAGCTCCCCATGGCCAAGACGCCCAAGTCGCCCGATTACAACCCTCCAGGGCAGAGATGTCATTTGGACGATACCTATGCACCATTCCCATAACTTCTGTAGTCCAATTTTACGAGCAGATACTTTACTCCTCCGAGATCTAGAACAGAAAGAAAAGGAAAAGGGTCCCCAAATGAATCAAAGCTATCACTTAGCTTACAAAACCAAGAAAATTCCAAAGATTTCACCCACATGGCACATTGCATTTAGACAGGAAAACTAGAAAGACCTATATCTGAAAAAAGCACAGAATCAATTTACATGCACCATAAACACCAAGGATCCTCACCTGTTTGGTAAAGCAATATTTACAATACAAGTTTCTAGTAATTCTCCATGGAGGTCAGTGCAGGAAGCCAAAAGCCAGCGCTGGTCATGAGACAGACAATAGCCCACAAAGAGCACATTGTATTTCTGGCTGGCTTCGCCAAATGTTTCACCCAGCTCTGTCTGCTTGTCTTTGATTGGGGCCAATATAAAAGGAGGGGAGTAAAGCTGGATTGGGCTGGGCCGCTGAAATCAAAATCAAAATCAAAATCAGTATCAACACAAAGCTATGCAACTCAATGTTTACAACAAAACCCACACAGTACTGAGGGAAACCAACAGGGAAAAATTACTATAGACTGACTGCCTTCCCCCACCCCGAAACTAGTACTATGTATGTAAATAATAATGATAAAAAAGATTGTTTAAGTTATCTACGCTAGGAACCCAATCAAAATAATATTTCTTTTTTTTCCCACTCCTGCAGCAAGCTGAAGTTCCTAGGCCAGGGATCGAACCCGCACCACAGCAGTGATCAGAGCCAAAGCAATGACAACACTGGATCTTTTAACCTCTTGTTCCATAAGTGAACTCCAAACCAATATTCCCTTGTTAAAAGAAATTATTGTTTTAGAAAGGAAATTGGCCCAACTTCACTAGTCATTAGGAAAGTAGATTAAAACCACGAGATGCTACTACACACCCATCAGAATGTCTGAAAAAAGACAGAAGTCATTAAGTATTGGTGGGAATACAGAGCAACTAGAACTTTTATACATTGCTGATATATGGTATACCATGGAAAGCATTTGACAACACCTGCCAAAGTTGAACAAATACATACCCTACAATCCACCAAAATGCACATACAGGTTTACAAAGGACAGGTATGAGCATGTTCACAACAGTATCAATCGTAACAGAAAATAACCTAAATATTCATCAACAGTAAAATGGATGATAAACTGTGGTAAAGTCACACAGTAGAATACTAAACAGCAAGAAGAATGAAAAAACTACCACTACAAGCAATAAAATGGATGATTTTCAACACTGAGCAAAAGATGCTGGATACAAAAGATTGTAGATTATATGATTCCATACAAAATTATATAAAAGCCCAAAACAAGCAAAATTATGTTGTTGTAAGTCAGAGTAGTGATTACCACTGGAGTGACTGAAAGGGATATTAGAAGGATTTCTGAAAACTTGTAATATTTTGTTCCTTGTGCTTGTTATATAGTAATTTTACTTACTGGAAATTGATCAAGCAGTACACTTAAGACTGGGTACTTTCCAGTATGTACATTATACTTTAATATGTGTGTATGTAATTTAAGAAATTTAAGCATTAGCTGTTACCCAAGACAAACTTTTTTTTTGTCTTTTTGCCTTATCTAGGGCTGCACCCATGGCATATGGAAGTTCCCAGGCTAGGGTTCTAACAGGAGCTGTAGCTGCTGGCCTTCGCCACAGCAACGCAGGATCTGAGCCGCGTCTGCAACCTATACCACAGCTCACGGCAATGCCGGATCCTTAACCCACTGAGCAAGGCCAGGGATTGAACCTGCAACCTCATGGTTCCTAGTTGGATTTGTTAACCACTGCCACGACGGGAACTCCCCAAGACAAACATTTTAGATAAACTGTGAAGAAATTTGTCATCTTTTGTGTGTGTGTCTTTTTGCCTTGTCTAGGGCTGCACCCGCCACGGCATATGGAGGTTCCCAGGCTAGGGGTCTAATAGGAGCTATAGCTGCTGGCCTTCGCCACAGCAGCAACACCAGATCCTAGCCACATCTGTGATCTACACCACAGCTCATGGTAACGCCAGATCCTTAACCCACTGAGCAAGGCCAGGGATCAAACCCACCACCTCATGGTTTCTAGTCGGATTCGTTAACCACTGAGCCACGATGGGAACTCCTAATTGTCATCTTTGTTTATAGCTCTTACACAGACTTTTTTTTTTTTTTTGCTTTGCTTTGCTTTGCTTTTTAGGGCTGCACCTGCAGCATATGTAGGTTCCCAGGCTAGAGGTTGAATTGGAGCTACAGCTGCCAGCCTACGCCACAGCAATGCCAGATCCAAGGTGCATCTGCGACCTACACTACACCTCCCTGCAGCAGCAGATCCTTAACCCACTGAGCAAGGCTAGGGATCGAACTCGCAACCTCATAGTTCCTAGTCAGATTCGTTTCCACTGTGCTACAATGGGAACTCCCACACTTTAATATTTAGTAAATTACAGCCAGGGATAAGCAAGCTTCCATAAAGGACCAGACAGTAAATACTTAAGGCTTTATGAGTCTCTGTCACATAACCTTCTCTTTTAAAAATGCAATAATTGGAGTTCCAGTCGTGGTTCAGTGGTTAACAAATCCAACTAGGAACCATGATGTTGCGGGTTCAATCCCTGGCCTTGCTCAGTGGGTTAAGGATCCGGCATTGCCGTGAGCTGTGGTGTAGGTTGCAGATGTGGCTCGGATCCCACGCTGCTGTGGCTGTGGCGAAGGCTGGCAGCTACAGCTCCTGTTAGACCCCTAGCCTGGGAACCTCCATATGCCATGAGTGCGACCCTAGACAAGGCAAAAAAAAAAAAAAAGACTGAAAAAAAAAGTAATAATCATTCTTATCTAGCTGATCATACAAATATAGGCTGCAGGCTGGATTTAGCCCCCAGTCAGAGTTGCCAACCCCTGAACTATAGCATAAGATAAGAGTAATAATGGACTTACAGAACTTTAAAGCTCATAGAGACCTTGGAAATAATCTAATCCAGTTCCTTCATTTACTCAACAACTAGTTTCAAAGCTAACCTTATCACTGATCCACTCACTCTCCATAACCTGGGAATTGCACTCCTAGGTACTTACCAAGAAAACTGAAAACATACACCCACACAAAGACCCATACACAAATGTTTAGAGCAGCATTAATCACAATGGCCAAAAAATGGAAAATCCATATGTCCATCCACTAATAAATAGATAAACAAAATGTGGTCTAGCCTTACAATGGAATATCATTTAGCCATAAGAACAAACGAAGTACTGATATGGATAAACCTTGAAGACACTATGTTAAGTGACAGAAGCTACACATAAAAGATTACATATTGTATGATTTTTATTTACATAAAATGGCTAGAACTGGGAACCCCAGAGAGATAGCAAGTAGAATAGTGTCTCTGGGAACTCGCATGAGACTGTACCACCACAGAGAATGAGAGTTCCTGAAAGCAGGGGCTTGGTGTTTGGCTCACCACTGCACAGAGAGTACCTGATAGAGTGCCTGGCACACAGGAGACACTCAGCTATAGTTACAAAAATTCTAGGGGCAGACTGAGGGCGAGGCAGCATTTAGCAATCAGCCATTACCTTAATTCAAGTAAAAATTTATAAACCTCTGTGAATATTCATAGTATTTGGTTCATATGTTTTAAATTAAGTCAAATGATTGATTCTTCTCTTCCTGTTACTAAGCAAAAGGGGAAAAAAGCATATTTTTGCAATCTATTTTAATATAAGCCTCACTTTATCTCATTAACTCTCAAGGCATTCTGCCAGTCTGTTATAATTTTTAAAAACAATACATAACACCTTAAAATAGGTAGTCAGCCTTTACTCTCTTCTATGATATGAGACTATTATCAGTTATCATTTGAAATTGTGATCACTTTTTACCAAAGCATAAGGAATGATTGCATCTGAATTGCAGCATAACTACAAGAGGTAATAAAGGTTTATAAAGAAATGTACAAATTCATAATTGTGCCTCATAATTTTTGGACACAATAAGAAACAAGGAGAAACATACTCATTTCAGTTCTAGAAAAAGCTAGTAGTAGAGAAAACAGATTACTTACAAAAGTAAAAAACACACACTCAAAAGAATAAACTAACCTAAAATTGCCAAAGACATACATTTTCTATAACCCCAGAGTGAATGTAAGTTGTCAGCTAAGGAGCTTCTACTCTTGGGATCAAGCTGACCTGAACTAAGTTACAAGTACAGTATTAGGTCATGCATCTTTTTTTTTTTTTTAGTTTTCCAGAAAAACTTACATAACCAACTTAAATTAGCAGTTTTTGATGTTTTTAAGTTCTCTTATGGTGAAGATGTGTTTGTTGGTCTTTATAAGTGGGTAATCTTTTATGCAAAAGTTGTGAGAACTGACTGTTGAAGGCTTTGAAAATTCTAAACCTTGACTTGTACTTCTATCTTCAGGATAAGGTGATTAGTAAAGCAAGAAAGAAGTGTATACTTCTCTTTAAAACATATTTTGCTTTGGTGTTCTACAATTCCCTCTGAGGTACATCTCTTTGGGAAGTAGATTTACAAAGATGGAGCAAAAAAAGCAATCATGTATGTACAGAAGCACTGGAAGGAGGGGAGGAGAAAGCATCAGAAAATGAGGGTCCTGTGACAGAGGAGTAAATGCATACACAATGGCTGTTCCAGGAGGAAAAAGAGGTGGGTAAGGTAGAGTGATTTAAGACAGATTAGCTTCAAAAAAGTAACAAACAAAACAGGAGTTCCCACTGTGGTGCGACGGGATCAGCAGTGTCTTGTTAGTGCCAGGACACAGGCTTGATCTCCGGCCCAGCACAGTGGGTTAGGGATCCAGTGTTGCCTCAACTGTGGCTTAGGTTGCAACAATGGCTTGGAAACTCCACACACCTTGGAGCAGCCAAAAAATTTAAAAAGTAACAAAAAAATACAGGAAAGTTGAACGTTAATAAGTAAAAGGAGTAAGTGTACTGATGCCTAGGTCTTAAAAAATACCAAGTGTCTGCTTGCCTCTTTTCTCAAAAAAACTGCACAAGTTCAGAGAAGTATCTCCTCTATTTTAACCTAAGGATTAAAGAAATCCATCACTCTTACATAAAGGTAGAAGATCAACCAAGCAAGCAATTCTCCTGGCCTGCATCTTTAGTATAAAGTGTTCTTTCTGCAAATTTTTGCCCTGCTGCTACCTACCTCCGGGTTCTTAAGGGTCATCTCAATGCTGGCAGCAGGCCCAAATCCTGTAAGGGATTTAATGTGGATCTGTGTAGGCAGAGGTCGCCTGCACTGGCAGTACACTGAAAATGCCATGGACTTCAAGTATTGAATGTAGAAAACTTGTTCATCCTTCATTGTCTGCAGCATGTACTGGCAAGGCACAATCTAAAGACATAAATACAAACAAAACTAAAATTGAGATCTAATATGCTAATAAAAAGGCAGCTGGAAAATGGGGGTGGGAACTTCAGTTTTAAAATACAGAAATGCCAGACATAACAATTCAATCTTTTTTTTTCTTTTTGCCTTATCTAGGGCCGCACCCGTGGCATATGGAGGTTTCCCAGACTAGGGGTCTAACAGGAGCTGTAGCTACCGGCCTTTGCCACAGCCACAGCAACGCGGGATCCGAGCCACGTCTGCAACCTACACCATAGCTCACAGTAATGCCGGATCCTTAACCCACTGAGCAAGGCCAGGGATCGAACCCACAACCTCATGGTTCCTAGTCGGATTCGTTAACCAGTGAGCCACGACGGAAACTCCTAACAATTCAATCGTAATTCCAAATGTACATCAGCAATTTAAGAGGTGTCACTTCACTGGTCAAATTACCTGTCACTTAGAAATTACACTGTTCCCTTTTAGGGATAAAATTTTCAATTTATTGTGCCATGCCCCTAAATTTAAAAACTTGCTTTTAAATATATTTCTCACTTCTACAATGTATACATACGGTATGCGTGGCATCTTTGGCATTACCGACCGATCTCATTTGAGACAAAAACTTCAAATCATGGAAAAGCTATCAACGAACTAGACTGATAGCTTTAATTTCAGTTTTTTAATTCTGTATGATGGCTTTAGTTAAAGTGACAGTAAAACAAACTGAAATACCCAAGACATCATTTTTTATTTATTAAATTATAAATTCTTACTCTGTGAAGCTTGCAGGGTACAGTGAACATGGATGGGCATGACCATTCACTGCTGAAAGAAACGTAAAGAACCAGAACCTCTGGGGAAAGGAATTTGGTGTTATCTATCAGTATCTTTATCAAAGAATTCACTTTAAAAAAATAAAACCTGAAATCTGAAAAAGAGATTATACATAAGGATGTTTATTATGGTTGTATTTTTAATTGTGTGAAGGTAGAAAAAGGAGTAATCCTACCTAACTGTAGAGGAACAGTTAAACATGGAAAATATGCAATCTATGAATATGATACACATGAGAATTTTAAATAAGGTGGAAAAATATTCGTGAATAACTTTACAAAAAAGACTGAAAATTACATGAAAAGTTTGATCTCAAATGTGTAAAATATTATAGAAAAAAAGGCTAAGAAAACACCAAAATGCTAATAATGGCTGAATCTAAAAGGTAGGATTAAGAACTTTTTTCTATTTTCATGTACTTCCAATTTTTAGAGAAGAAAATCATGAACTTGCATTTACTTTCATAAAAACAACAACAAAGTAAAAAATCTGCAAATAGTTACCTGGAGAATGAAAGAATTTCTCATATGCTCAGGTAAATTATCCAGCATTTCTGTGTAGCAGCGCATTAAACTCAATAGCCAAAAATTTCCAGAAGTGGAGTCTTCCTCTGCGGTGTAAGTAAAGGGGTCCACCATGTAGATGACAACAGCAGGAGGATAAGCTTGGCTGTCTGCAGAGTCAGGCTCTGTGGGAATTCCTATTCTCTCCCTTTCTGTAACACTGCAGAGAGAGTCACTTATGAGACGCACAAAATAAATACAAATTACACAAAATAAATCAATTCCAGAACACACTGACTCTGTGGACAATGATTACAGATTAAATGTAACATTAAAATGTGCCACACTGAAGGCAAACCAAACCAGTTAGGACCAAGATAAATTGGAAAGTGACAATATGCTCCTCTAAAATGAGAGATTTCTTTTTTCCCTGTGGCTATATTCCGCAAAATATTTTATAATATTATTATGCTAATAGCAATAGTTTGCTATTACTACTATCCATATATTGTATTCATATAATAGCATTACTAGTAACTAATATTAATTATACTAAGTATATTAGTGAGTACATTAATATTACTATTATACTAGTGATATAATAATAGTTTATAAGAAGTCTCAAATTTCTTAACATTGAAGCTACAGACCGACAGTTGTTACTTTCTTAGGGAAGAACAGAAATAGAGCACTTGACTGGATTTAGAGATTCGTGAAGTTGAGGGGGTTGGGGTGCAGAGGAAGAGGAGACAAGGGGTCCAAGCTGAAGCCACCATCTCGGTGAGAGAGTACAGTACCTTTCCTGTCCATCCTGTGAGGGCTGAGAGGAGCTCTGCCCTGGCTCAGTGTCTCCACCACAGCCTATGTTCCCTTGTGTTCTCTCTGCAGAGCTGGCCCCAGCGCTGGGGTTCTGCCCTCCAACACTACCACTGAATCCTGAAGAAGAGGTAGTGCTTATCTGGCTAATAATGGGAGCAGAGGCAGATGATGAGACTGGTGGTACACAGGAACCAGATGCGGAACTACTTGCTGCCGGGTTCGTAGAACTGCCGTTAGAGGTGGGATTAAATGCACTGCCAGCCGAGGGAGCTGCCGATCCTGAATTTGAGGCTAAAGGCCCAGCATTCCCAGGTGTAGCTTGTCCCTGTGCTGCTGCTGGTGGGGTCTGGTACTTAGGTGGTATCAACAGGTTATTGTCGAGCTGCAGAGTGGCTAGATAAGGTGCTGAAAGAGTACATGCAGAGAGGTGGCTTTAGTGATGTTCTGCGGTGTCTGGCTGAAGCAGAAATTCAGAATAGTCACTTTTTAAAAAAACATGCTTCCAGGCTGCAGTACTTTGATTATGACACCCCAAATGCTATCTCCACATATGAACATGAGCTTACATGTTCTGTAAATATGGAAATAAACACTGGGCCACTTATTATAAATTCTAGAGAAGAGCTGTATTAAAAAAAAGGGAAAACTAATCATTTGTAATATTTTCCTTTCAAGCTGATTCTGTACACAGAAATGAGAGGCTTTATATTCTAAGGCTATCATGGCATATTATGCTCCCATGTGTATAAGCCTTAACTGCCTAAGATTCTCTCGGGAATCTGGGTTTAAAATTAAGCATTTAATGTCAAGTGTAGTAAATTAGGTATGACTTCTTTAGGCAACTTTAAACAGCTTTTAAAAACGTATGTCCACAAAAAATTAGCATTTAAACACCTGGAACACAAAAATCGGACCTAAATAAATACATCATTACCCGAGACAAAATAAGTATATTGCATCACTAATCGGCAGGAGGGGGCAACCTGCTATTTACTTCTCCAATTCTACTGTGCCAAATAAATCCCCATTTACCTAGGTGATGGCGGCAAACTTGCGCATAAAGTTTGAGTCTGGAATGATTGTCATTCTCCTCGCTGCCCCATGGCTGGCTAAACCACTCACTCACAAGCTCGTCCGTCAGCTTCTGTGCCACCGTCTTCCCCACACGCATGATCCCATCGCGCAGCACTTTGCAGATGGGCTTGTGCTGCCCAAGCCTACACATCTGATGGCATAAACCAGAGCACTGTTTACAATAGGAACCACTCCTTTTTTCAGTATACACTGATAGTGACAAGATTCTTGACCACACATGGAAGCATTTTCCTTTTTCTTCTCAGAGTTACCACATGCAACCAAACCAACATTATAAGGCTGGTCCTTTCTGGTAATTATAATGTACTCTGAAACTGCTCTCTGTCTCTCCAAAACCTAGGCTAGGCCCTCTAAACCTAGGCTAGGCCCTCTAAGGAAAAACATTTCCTCTAAAGAAAAATAAATGTTTCTTTACCCCAGCTACTTCCTCCCGCACAAGGGAAGATTGCTGAGCACCACCTGATTGCTAATGGTCAAATAAAGAGTTAACCAAATTCTTGCCTACTAAGGCTGACTGAGAAGTATGCCCACTAATACATCCTAAGTAACCCCTACTCATGATGCCTTCCCATAAGATAACATTAAAACTTTATGGGCCATCTGTTACATTGTTACAGACATTTTAGAGACCACCAACAGCAGAGGCCACTGAAGCAATGGATATGCTGATCATTTTTTAAAAGTAAATAGTCATTTTGCACAATGAGATCCTGTTATTAACCTCTAGGACACTAAATGGGTACTTACGGCAGAGAATTAGAATAATATACCCACAAAAGTAAGCTACTTAACTACCTGTTCACCAGCAGGACAGCCCATATTATTAGCCTTTACTAGGGTTGATGAACAGAAGGCTTACCAAGCCCTGAAAAAAATTCAGTAGTGCTCACTCTTCTGAAGCAGGTATGCATTACTGACAAATGAGCTATTCTAATAAAATCATTAAGATCTAAAATGATCGGCATTCCTTTTATGTTTTGTAACTTCTGCTGAAAGCTTCATTCAAAAGAATTGGCTGGGGTTTAAAATTGCTTAGACAAGTTTTCTGTGTTAGGGTAATTATGATTTAATATTACTACACATACATGGACCAGGCACTGTTTACAAATTACTGTATCCAAGGGTTTCCTTCAGTGGCTTAATTGATGCCATTATCTGATAAGTTAGTATCTTCTATTTCTTTGAAGCAACACATAAGTTCATTATTTCATACATTTATAGATGTATTCATACATTTATAGATAGTGAATATTCTGTTACAGAGTATTTTTGAAATTCAACTTGGCACCTTATTTAAATGAACACTTTAGTAATGTGTATGCCTGTCACAGCTCTAAACAGTTTATAGATACTAATTTCATTTAATCTTGTCAAATATAAAGATAACAGAAATATGAGGCATGCAGAGTTCCTGGAGCCAGAAATGAGAATACTGAGTCATTAACTGTTAGGCCACCAGGGAATTTTAATTAAATCAATCTTTCCAGAATTTTTCAAGTGGAACATTTTTATACTGTTTTCAGGAACTCTGCTCCTCCCATCCCGACCCCCCACCAATCCCCAAGGTAGATGAGCTTTCTTTTTGTAAAGCTCATCTGAAAAGCCACTATCGCCTGGTGAGCAATACTCTTAAACTTGAGCACATAAATGGGGGAAAAACAACTGACAGGATTTTAGAATGTGTGGTAAGGCTGGTGGAAGAAAATCTTTTAAATCTAATAAAATGTAAAGCTAAGATGGGAAAGTGATGTGCTTCTTGAAAAACTGGCCAATTTAATCATTTCCTTCATCCTCCAACTATGTGCAGATTTTCTTTGAGACGTACTTTGAAGATATTTGTTCTTTAAAATGTAGTGATAATTAGAAAACATCCTGAGGGCCTGTGTCATACAAACAATTTTCATATCTTTCTCACCTCATATACAGCACTCAAGTCCCTGAAAAAAGTTTTGGCTCCTTCGAGCAAGGCCTCATTTTCTGGACAAACCACAATATAGGCAACATCACGGTGGCCCCCATATGGGTCCAACAACAGCCTCTCCCAAAAGGGCAAGGAGAATGGCGAGATGGTGAGGAAGTCCTTGTCGTAGCCTACCAGCAGAGTGGGGATGGGCAACGGCTCAGGAGACTCTTCAGAACCTAAAACAAGATCGCAGTTTAGGAAGATGCTTGAGGGTCTGTCTCCCATAACCTGGACATCTGTGAATTCCCTGGTACTTAGTTCTGGCATCAGAAATTTTATTATAGGTTGACATGATACTTTTAAAAGTATTCTTCAGTCTTCTAATTAAATGGCCCTTGATGAAGAACCTTAATTAAATGTCAGAACATGCTTATAAAGGTTCAATAAGATCAGACAGCAGACTAGAACAAATTAGTTTCCAAACAGCACTATGTCATATCTTTTAAGATAAGCATTATAATCCTTATCAAAGTAGCTGACAGAACTAGTTTAGAAGTTCATCCAGATGAAAATGCAACGAGGATTGGGAGGATGAGGAGACCCTAATAAACAGTCTATTTAAGGACTATTTGTCCCATTGACCTTGATTATGCTGAAGATGTTCAGAAAATTTCTCTCCAACACTGACTATTGCAAAACAGAAAGATTATAAAATTTAAACATAGAAGGAATTTAAACAGGGATTCTACCGTAGGTTCCCCGTCCTGCCATTTTGTGGAACTGTTGCCAGGTGAGTGGTCCCTGCACATGCTGGATATTCTCCCAGGTCCTGCCTGTGCGCTTCTTTTGGATGGCATCTTGGAGAAAGGGCTGCAGGGACAACAGCATACGGACCACATCTTGGGAGGAGAGCATGCTGATGTCTAGCACTGGAAGAGGAATAAAATGAAAGGGAACAGAAATCATAAAGGGGGGTTGGCACACTCCACTTTCTTGCCATCACTTTGGACCTCAGTTATAGTGCATGACAAAGACATCATTGGCAGTAGAGTCTATTTACAGTAGATTTTAATTATAGTGGATTTATAGTAGACTTAGCAGTCAAGAGGAAAGACAGTCTTCTAAAGTGGATAAGATACTTTATTACTTACTGGAAATAATAAATGGGGAAATAGGTTACTCTACATAAAAGAGATTAACTATAATATTCCCTAAAGGTGGAAAAGTGAATAGGTCTGACTTTTTAAAACTAGTCAGAGTTGTTTCCAAGGTTGATCATAAGAGAGCTGCAAAAATTCCTTAATTATTATTTAATTACTTTTATTTACAAATGCCAATGCTTTCATTATATAAGTGGGAAAAAGGAACTTAAATAGAAGCTTTTTTTAGGGCTGCACCTGAGGCGTATGAAGGTTCTCAGGCTGGGGGTCGAATTGGAGATGTAGCTGCTGGCCTACACCACAGCCACAGCAACACTGGATACAAGCCACGTCTGTGACCCACACTACAGCTCACGGCAACACCAGATCCTTAACCCGCTGAGTGAGGTCAGGGTTTGAACTTGCATCCTCATGGATACTAGTCAGGTTTGTTAACCACTGAGCCATGACGGGAACTGCAAAGCTTTTTAAACCTTTAAAAAATGCTCTTAATGTAAAATATTTTCACAAAATACATAAGGCATAAAGAGAAAGACAACCTTCTACACAGGCAGAGGCATAAGTAAACAAGACAGAGGCAATGACAGGACTGAAGTCATCTGTACAGAGGAAGGTAGGGCACTCAAGTTTCAGATCATATTTTCTTCCAGCTAGCAGGGGGGGTTCTTAACCTACAACCTGAAAAACCTCTGGAACTCTACTCAAAACTGCAATGCGGAGTTCCCTTCGTGGCTCAGTGGTTAACGAATCCGACTAAGAACCATGAGGTGGTGGGTTCGATCCCTGGCCTTGCTCAGTGGGTTAAGGATCCGGCGTTGCCGTGAGCTGTGGTGTAGGTCGCAGACGCGGCTCGGATCCCGCGTTGCTGTGGCTGTGGCGAAGGCCGGCAGCTACAGCTCCTGTTAGACCCCTAGCCTGGGAACCTCCATATGCCACAGGTGCGGCTCTACATAAAAAAGGCAAAAAGACAAAAAAAAAAAAAAAAAAAAGAAAACTGCAATGCATACGTGAATGTGTATGTCTATTTTTTCCCCAGGGGCTAAGGTCCATGATGCTTATCAAATTCTCAAAAAGATCTGAAGAAAGAGCTAATTAGTTTGGAGGGATCGGCTATGAATCTGCACAGCTGGTGTCCTAAAGACCTTTCCTTACTCTTACTTTTCTAACTGATTAAGAAAGTGGCACGGATGGAAATCTGTGATTTTTCTCAGTCTGAAACATAGGGTGCTTAAGAGGTCTTAAGGACATTTTTAAATGTGTTCCTAAACACAGGTTGCAAATTGATGGCCCAGAAAGTTTTCGGTTTTGTTTTAAATTTAGAATGAATCTCTCAGGAAATTTCATATACAAATCTAGGATTTCCAGTTTCTTTTGAAAAACTGGAAAACTGCCTGACAACCTTGCAGCTGAGACCATCATATTCCTGCATGACCACTACTTGTTGGAGCCAAGGAATAGCTGCATCTTCAGACTGTTCTTTTTTGTTTATTTTTTGCTTTTATTTAGGGCTACACCCACGGCATATGGAGGTTCCCAGGCTAGGAGTCTAATCGGAGCAACAGCTGCTGGCCTCCGCCACAGCCACAGCAACATCAGATCTGAGCCGTGTCTGCAACCTATACCACAGGTCACGGCAATGCCGGATCCTTAACTCACTGAGCGAGGCCTGGGATGGAACCCTCAACCTCATGGTTCCTAGTCAGATTTATTTCCACTGCGCCACGATGGGAACTCCTTCAGACAGTTCTTGATGGCCTCTGCTCTGCTGCCTGAGACTCAAGCAACATTAATTGCCTTTATCTTTAAGCCTATGCTTCTTTTTTCTTAGTAAAGTACTTCTTGTACCCATGGCTCTATCAAAAGCAGAAAAATGACATACCAAGAGAACCAGAGGTTAGAGAAAAATGAAAGCTGACAAACTTCTTTGTAAACTCTATTCCTATGTATATGAGATAGAAAATATGCTGTGAAAGGACACAATTTAGGTCACTGTTTTTTGCAAATCGGGCTCCCCAAATCATTCATTCACATTATCTGTCTAGTACTTTTTGTCATCTGAATTTGGGACCCACACCTCCCCTGCAGTAAAATGTGCTATTCTTCATATCCAAAGATGGCACTACTGATAGACCCACACAGACTGCTTTTTTATATGAAGACCACTATTGAGTAAAAGGAACCACCTAAGATAACCACCCACAATTCTTTAGGGGAAAGACTGTACTTTCTTAATTCATAAATTCATGCAGCAGGCATTAATCAAAAACCTGCAAATTATAAGGTACTGTATTTAAACCTAATAAGCAGTTATAAAAATGAGTGTAGCTCCTCAGAAGTGTATATGGAGTTTAAGAAGTTTATTTTCCAGGTGCAACCCTCATGTAACTAAACATCACTGAAACTAAATTTTTTCATCTTGTACATCTCACACTTGAAAAAGACCATAACATAGGTGTAATAATGGGTCAAAATTTAAAAAATACTGTTTTGGTATGGGAGTTAAAAACAAACAAACAAAAAACCACCTCCTCCTCCAAGAAGTCTCCTTGTTTATATAATATAACCTTCTTTCCTGTAAGACTAAGGACCTGTACAAAAGGAGGGTCCACGTTTCTTACATTCATGGAACCCCTCCAGCCTGGCCTCTGCTCTCATCAGTCTACAGAAGCAGCTCTCACTACGGTCCTAAGCCTGGTTTAGTCCTTGTCTTAAAAGTTCAGATGCATGTGAATGCTTGTTGACCACTCTCTCTGGAAAGTAGGTTACAAGGCAGAATTCAGCAAAGCTCTGTTCTAGGCCTTCCTCTAGTTCCACACTGTCTTCCTCCTGAATAACATCTACTCGCCATCACTCTCTTTCCCCTGAGCTCCAGGCTATGAAGTCCCAGCTGTCTACTTGACACCTCTCCCTAGATATCTCAAGAGAGATCTTTAAAACTTCCCAAACTCAATATATGATCTTTCTCCCCAGACCTGGTCTTCCTCTAGGACACTAGCTTTGAATGACACCACTGTCCAAGTATGTAAGTTATAAACCTGGTGTCTTAATATCGCACTCTCCCTGATCCCCCAAATTCAACCCACTACCAATTCCTGCAATATACTTCACAAGCATTGCTTGTTTTCATTTCTCTTCCATCTCCTTTGCTAGGACACTATGCCAAGCTACTGTTTCTCCCCCACCACCCCTTTTTGGCCGCCGCTGAGCCAGGGATCTAATCTGAGCCAGAGCTGCAACTTATGCCATGGCAGCAGCAATGCCTGATTCCTTAACCCACTGTGCCAGGCTGGGGATGGATAAGCTGGATCATTAACCCACTATGTCACAGAGAAAACTCCCCAAGCTACTGAAGTAACTTTTCAGTCTCCTCAAATCCATTTCTACCAGTTTCTTATCCATAGCCCACATTACAATCAGAGTACATTTTATTGCTAACTATACAAATCTGATATCAGTATCTCTTCATAAAACCCATCAATGACTTGTTAAGGCTCTTTCGATGAAGACCCAATCCCCAACGTGCCTCAAAAGGCTCATGACGATCTGCTGGCCTCTTAGCTTCTTTAAGTTCTCTGAAGGCCTCATGCTCTACATAACTCTGGGCCTTCACACTTGCCACTCCTTCCGCCCGGGTCGCAATTCTTCACCCCCACTCTCTTTACCCAGTAACTGTACTCATTGGTGAGATCTCAAATGTTACCACTTCTTCAAGGAAGTGTCCCCCTGATACCCCAGGTTTTCATCACTTATAATGGTTTACAATAATATGCTTATTTGTGTAATTATTTGATTCACGTCTACTTTTCAAAATAAATTAGAAATGCCCTAAGGGCAGGGTCTCTTTCATTCACCATTTTATCCCCCAGGACATATCAAAGCATAGATAGTGGATGACTAAGGAAAGGGATGACATGTGGAAGTTCCTGGGCCAGGGATTGAACCTGCGCCACAAGAGAACTCCCAAATTGAGCTTTTAAGACAGTGACATGCCCCAGTAACCAAAGCACAAAGTAAAATGTGATAGTATTACCAAAGACACAAAATACTGGGAAACCAGGGGACAGAGAAAATGCTCTATAAATGGGTAGAAGGCTTCATGGAAGAAGTATCACGAAAACTTGATCCAGAAGAATGTGTAGACTTAAATGAAAGGGTGCACTTTCATGTTCAAGCTTGTATAATCTAGATGATGCTGATACTCAGTAGTCACAGGTTTCCAAAATAAACTGCCTATACAAGTTAATACAAGAGGAAATTTTCACAAAATAACCACTCTTATCCAAATGTGTTTTATTATAAAGCATTTCCCTAGCCTTAAGTTTAGTGTGATATCAAGATAGCTCTCACTGTAGTTATGTCTATTTTTTAAGAAATGAAATTAAAATTTTGTCTTATAACAAAGTGAAGAAAATCTTTGTTATCATCACTTCAAGATAATTTTCAAAGAAAATTTGTATTCTGGGAAACCTACCGTTGCTATGAGGCCAAGAGTGCACAGTTGCACTTCTCACCAGGGCTTCATCCACTTTGCCACCTGTGGGATTATCCACATACTGCCGACCCTGCTCCAAGGCATTGAAGCATTCTGTCCAATAATCATTATTGTCTGCTTGCACCCGGTCATAACTCCAGCTCACACAGGGAAGAGTCTGGCGATTGTTAGAGGAAATGTAGTCCAGGAAACTCAGTGAAGTAAAAGGTTGTGTATGTTGATTCTGCAGGAGAAGGAGAAGGCTTATTGGTGGCTCCTGGGATTTTCTGGCTCCTTCCATCTGAGGAAGGAAGGTGGTCTGACACATCATTAAGCGCCTCTCTGCAGCCTGACCAATATCAGAATTCTTCCCAAAAATATCCAATTCATCTTCTAGGAAGAGTCCCGAATTGTAGCCAAGTTTTCGATTCATGATCGCACTAAACCCACAGGTACAGCGGTACTGGTCCTCATTGGAAGAATCAGGGATGTAAAGCCCGACATCCGCTCCTTTGATGTTCATGTTGCAGGCACAGATGCAACAGCTGTCAAAGTTTCTGTCTTTAAAGATATTCATCACGGAATCTGAAAGAATCAGGGTGACATAGAGACTGTGGGCTTCAGGAATTGGCTGCATGGTGGCAGGCTCCACAGAGTTAAGAGGCCGTGTGGTAGAGGGGGTAGAGGCTGGTGACCCCTGATCGGTGCTGTCATATTTAACAGACCCTTGACCACTGGCAGTGCCCCCTCCTCTGGGAGTTCTTGGGGTCCTGGGGGTTCGTGGTGTGGGGACAGAGAAGCGAGGGGTTGCTGGAGATGGCAAAACTCCTGCTCCACTGTTGCTGGCTGGGGCAGCGCTGTTCAGTGTCACCGGGGTGTTCATCTGTGGTGTGTTCAGATAATCTGGATCTGCTAGGCTCCCAACACTAGGCACATTACTGCAAAAAAACAGCACAAGTGAGAATGGGAGGCAGCTCACATGTGCTGGGACACACACACACAATCACCCCAACCCGGCCTGTGCATTTCTTATTTATGTGTGCTATCATTTGGTTTATTCAATTTTCCATTAAAAAAAAAAAAGGTGTGTGGGGGTTCAAAGAAGTCCAGTGCAGTATGTGGAAAAGCAAGAAGCAAGGTATTAAGAATAATTTAGTATAGCCCTGACCTTCCACTTATTCCATATTTATGCAAACTAAATCTTAAACTTTTGAGGGAACTTTTACTATTTTTACAAGAAAATGTGATGCTGGGTTTGGGCAATGTAATTTTGAAAAGCTATAACTACTAAATAGAACTTTAGCATGAGTTCAAATGTCAAATTAGCTAGAAGACCACAGGATGAAATTTCCATCTAATCTGCAATCACATTTTTGTCATTTTTGAAATTGAAAGTCTGCCAGTGTACTTGTTCTCTGAGGCTATAATCTATATACAATTCTAAAAGTAGTTATAATCAAATACATACGAAAATTTAACATTTTTTTAGTTTTCAAAATGCCGTGTTATCTAGCTTTTTACAGTAATGAGTGACCATGAGGGAATCTATTTTAGGAAAGTCATTGGCCAGTACTATATTACAATTAATACAAATATTATACATGCTAAGAGGCCTTAGTATTATTAACTAGGTAGTTGCAAAGAAGGACACATACTGCATCATGGTTTCCAAACTTCTAACAGATTTCCACAGGGTGGTAGGCAATTCTATTTCATTTTTTATTTTTCAATATGCTATGTATTATATAGCACAATTATTTTTAGTTTCCAGAGACTGATCACACCACACTGCTATTTTCTCATAAGCAGTGACTTCTTTTTGGAATAGGCACACAGAAAACAAAACAGTGCCTGCAATGTTCTGCTATTTCATTATTGTAATAAAACTGTCTTGCTAAATATATTCTTAGATGTCCATGTAAAACAGCACAGGATCATTCTTTCTAATTAGAAGGCATCAAAAGGAAAAGATTTTTTTTGATGCTTAAAATTCTTCCGAAATCTATTAGTAAGTGTTTAAACTAATGTTTCTCCAATAAACTATATATTCATTCACTTATAATTTAAAAGAAGAATGTCATAAATTAATGGCTCTTCAAATCATTTTCTTATTATTTTTAATTAGCTATGCCTAACTGATCAACCTGAAAACCCAAATTGGGCACTGTGAAGAAATGTTAAATCTGAGCTACAGTGGTAACTTTGAGTACAGAAATCCTGATCAGCAATCATTGCTATCTCAGAGACCAAAACAAATAAGTGATCAAACAAATAGTGATCTTTACATGAATTGGACTCCTTTCAAATTTCCCTGTTCAACAAAACCCTAAAATTATTATGCAGCTCAGATCAGAAAAGGAACTATGACAATTAACTGAAAAATCTAATCAATTAAATTGCTCCCTAGGCAATAAAAATGGTTTATCTTGTACAGTAACCTAACTTATTCCATTCAATAAAAATGAATTTAGTACCAACCTCATGCTAGATAATGAACATGCAAGAGTTTATAAAAAAAAAAAAAAAAAAAGGGAAGAAAAGATAGCTCATAGCAAGTATGACAGGCATCAAGGGAGTGTTAGTGTGCCCTGTGATAAAGTGGAGGTCCAGGGCAATGGGGACCACAATAAGAGGATTTCTGGTTTTGTTTTATTTTTTTGTCTTTTTGCCTTATCTAGGACCGCACCCACGGCATATGGAGGTTCCCAGGCTAGGGGTCTAACAGGAGCTGTAGCTGCTGGCCTTCGCCACAGCCACAGCAACGCGGATCCGAGCCGCGTCTGCAACCTTCACCACAGCTCACGGCAACGCTGGATCCTTAACCCACTGAGCAAGGCCAGGGATTGAACCCACAACCTCATGGTTCCTAGTCCGATCTGTTAACCACCGAGCCACGACGGGAACTCCTAAATCATTCGTTTTTGAAACTACCATAAGCAAAAGGTTGCATGCCACTTTTTGGGGGACTTGTGTAAGAGATTAGGCTGTGCAATGTGTTCTGAAGTTGCTGCACTGTTTGTGAATGGCATACTAAACGCTGGTATGCTAGTCTCTCTAGCTGTACTGCACTAGTCTCAGATTAAATAAACTAGGGTACAACTGGAGAATGGCAGCAGAGAATAAGCCAGGCCTTCCCATCCACAGTGCTTCTGAGCACATGCTTTCATGTTGTTGGTGAGTTGATATTTCCAAAGTGCTTCCACAACCATTAGTTTTCACAGCCTTTCAAAAAATCTTTTGTGGGTGTTGCCGTGAGCTGTGGTGTAGGTCGCAGACACGGCTGGGATCCCGCTTTGCTGTGGCTGTGGTGTAGGCTGGCGGCTACGGCTCTGATTTGACCCGTAGCCTGGGAACCTAAAGAAAAAGACATGAAAAAAAAAAAGGGAGTTCCCGTCGTGGTGCAGCAGAAACAAAAAATCTTTTGCGGGAAGTAGGGTAAGAAAACCCCATTTTAAAGAAGGGAAGACCAGATAAAATGATCATTTATGGTCAGACACAGACTAAACAAATGGCAGGAATTTGAGTCCTATGCCTCTGTATATAGTAGAGGTGTACTTCCAAATCCAAGATTCTTTTATTTAAACAATATAATCACTGTTCTAATTTTTAAATTAAATTTAACGGGTGGGGGGCTGTGCCTGCGGCATGTGGAATTTGCTAGGCCAGGGATCACCCTGCACCACAGACCTGAGCCACAGTAGTGACAACCCTGGATCCTCAACCTGCTGTGCTACCAGTGAACTCCCCTTTGTTAAACCATTTTTTGTCAGTTTTTCATTCCAATACCGATCATATATAAACAAAGCATAAAGCCTATTTATAAAATTAAATCTGATTTCGTCAAGATGATTTTATATGAGGTCACAAAGAAGCAGCCCAGAGACTGGATTTGGATCACAACTTTGTCTTAGCACCTAAAAAGTAACTCTGGATTAACTCAACATTTTTAAAAAGGAAATTTACATTAAAATCCAGGTTTCCAGTCTCCTACATTCCTGTCTGAACAACTCCCTGCAGCTGAATAGCAAATAAAAGAAAAGGCAGTAGGAGGGCTTTAGGAGGGGCATATTCTCAACAGTTCATTGTTGACCCTGCTGGCCTCCACTGTCCCTCACAATGAAATCAGCTGTGCCAAGTCTTTCACTCTGTCTGTCCATTTCATTCACACAATGCTTATCTGGTACTGATAGAAATTTGAGTTTGTGGCCTTTTATTTTATAGCATTTAAATTATTTTATTAAGAATTTATTACTCAAAGAGAAACTGATTCTACATCGTTGAAACAAGAACTTTTTGGGGGATGGTATGAAATATGTTCAAGCTATGATAATTACTTCCTTTTCTTTTCCACATATCATAACATCACTGTTGCTGCTTTCATATGTGACAGATCAATGACAGAGAAATTATCATGTGAATACTTTAAAGATTTGAAATCTTCAAATTATATAAAACAAAGTACTTATGACCATCATCCCCAAAATATTGCCCACTCCAATCTAGTATTTGATTCCGTGCCAGACACTGATTTGACATTCAATCAACAAGAACACCATGGTTCTCTATAAAGCAACCTTAACTTTCCCATATGTGAAATTTAGTTTAGAAACCCATGTTCATTTTCAACACAAAAAAATGTACAAAAACATGAATGGCCAATAAAGAGAGGTTTCAAATGAAATGCTGTCATCATTTAAAATAAATATTTAGTTAAGACAAAAATCTTTAAATATGGCAAGTAACTTGACACTATCCCAACACATACTTGTAGCCATCTCTAATGAAAGTGGCTGCAGGTGGCATGGGCAGTTGTTCAATTTTAGGAGGGATTGCCCACGAAGGCCGAAACAGACAGGCATCAGGAATCTTCAGAGGTAGCAGGCATTGGCTCGGCAACATCTTCAGTGGAGCAAACATAGAGGATCCCATGAAAGGTTGAAAAGTTGGAACTTTGTGCACATATGAAAAGTCCTGTGACGACAAAATGGGAGTTGGTGATAATGCTGGTAGGTAAACAACTGTAGGACACACCACAAGAGCAACAAAAATGATTATAACTCAATTCTTATCTAATCAACAGAAAAACGCTAACGATGGAGTTCCCGCTGTGGCTCAGTAGTAATGAACCTGACTAGTATCCATGAGGATATGGGTTTTACCCCTGGCCCCACTCAGTGAGTTAAGAATCCGGTGTTGCTGTGAGCTATGGTGTAGGTCACAGACACAGCTTGGATCCTGCATTGCTGTGGCTGTGGCACAGGATGGCAGCTGCAGCTCCTTTTCAACCCCTAGCCTGGGAACTTCCATATGCCGTGGGTACAGCCCTGAAAAAAAAAAAAAAAAAAAAGAAAAGAAAAATGCTAATGCCAAATGTTTCTATTAATCAAAAGGCACTATAATATACCAAGGGATGCACCTCATGATCTAATTCAAAGAACTCTTAGGAACTTATGTTTATAAAGTTGTGTATAAATCTGCTTAAAAACTGCCCTTTGTGTAATTAATATACTGGCAATTACCTTTATTTCCTCTGGCTTGGGACTTCCTAATCCATCTTCCACTTCCATTCTGAATTCAGTGAGCTGAGCTGAAACCATACTGACCATAGGGCTCTCCATCATACCTAGTGCTGTCACTGTCTCTGAACTGATTCCATCTTTATAATTCATCACAGGAGAAAATGCAGGGTGCTGTTCCAAAGAAGGAGGGGTGGGGAACATCCTTTGCAGGTCTGCAACTGCTGGAAAAATAAAAATTAAAAAAATAATTTTTTTTGTCTTTTTTTTTGTCTTTTTGCCTTTATCTAGAGCTGAGCCCGCGGCATATGGAGGTTCCCAGGCTAGGGGTCTAACAGGAGCTGTAGCCACTGGCCTTCGCCACAGCCACAGCAATGCAGGATCCGAGCTGCGTCTGCAACCTATACCACAGCTCATGGCAACACCGGATCCTTAACCCACTGAGCAAGGCCAGGGGTCGAACCCGCAACCTCATGGTTCCTAGTCGGATTCGTTAACCACTGAGCCACGACAGGAACTCCCTAAAAAAATAAATTTTTTTTAACAGGCCTAACTTCTAAAGAAAAAAATCCCAGGTACCCTAGCTGGTATCAGAAATTATGCTAATTGAATGGTCATATCAGTTACATAATAAATATTAATAATGGAAGTGTCAAAGAAGGCCATCAGTAGAAATTTATCCTTTTCTGGAACTTTATCACTAACCTCTTGATACTTTATGATTTGCCTTCACAATAATTATGTGAATAAAGTGTATATAAGACATATTTTTCTTCCAACGATTGATTCCTTGCAAACTCTTAGGAGATGAACTAAGTAGAAGCTGTGAGTAACCTAACTACTTTATTAAAATTTCTATCCCAGCTTACAAGTATGTATGAAATATTTCAGAATTATATAACAAATGTTACATTGCAAATTTTACATGGAGAAATCCACTGAACATGTATATTACAGAAAATAAAAATTGTTTTTTTTTTTTTTAAAAAGGAGTTCCCATCTTGTCACAGTGTAAACGAATCCAACTAGGAGCTATGAGGTTGGGGTTCAATCCCTGGCCTCGCTCAGTGGGTTAAGGATCTGGCATTGCCATGAATTGTGGTGTAGGCCAGCAACTGTAGCTGATTTGACCTCTAACCTGGAAACCTCCATATGGAGCCAGTGTGGCACTAAAAAGCAAAAAAAAAAGAAAGAAAAGAAAAAGAAAAAATTGTTTAGGGCTAGAATGGTGATTTACATGTATTAGGATTACTCAGCTGATGTGATAAATCTACCACACTCACTACTCTTTGGGGAAACAGTTCCACACTTCCTTTCCAAACTGATATTAAAATGAAATTTCAGAGTTCCCGCTGTGGCACAGTGGATTAAGAATCTGACTGCATGGAGTTCCCGTCGTGGCGCAGTGGTTAACGAATCCGACTAGGAACCATGAGGTTGCGGGTTCGATCCCTGGCCTTGCTCAGTGGGTTAACGATCCGGCGTTGCCGTGAGCTGTGGTGTAGGTTGCAGACGCGGCTTGGATCCTGCGTTGCTGTGGCTGCGGCCGCAGGCCAGTGGCCACAGCTCCGATTAGACCCCTAGCCTGGGAACCTCCACATGCCGCAGGTGCGGCCATAAAATGACAAAAAGGCAAAAAAAAAAAAAGAATCTGACTGCAGCAGCTGAGGTTGGCCGAGCTTATTTAGCCCAGTGGTTTAAGGATATGGCATTGCTGCAGCTGTGACATAGGTTGCAGCTGCAGCTCAGGTTCAGTTCCTGACACAGGAATGTCCATATGCCCCAGGTGGGGCCAATAAATAAATAAATAAAACTTCACAGTTAGGATTAATAATCTCACCTAGAGCCAAAAGACAATTTATTGAAATCAACTGGGGGAGAAAGTATCTTTTAAGAAATACTTGGAACAGTGATTCTAAACCCTTAAAAAACAAAATCTGAGATTAACTATCATCAACAGTGTCTCACAATGGCACTGATTTTTTTCCTTTTTTTTTCGGCATATGGAAGTTCCCAGGATAGGGGTCGAACTGGAACTACAGCTGCCGGCCTACGCTACAGCCACAGCAACGTGGGATCTGAGCCGTGTCTGTGACTTATACCACAGCAAACGGCAACGCCGGATCCCCAACCCACTGAGCAAGGCCAGTGATTGAACTTGCATCCTCAAGGATACTAGTTGGATTCGTTTCTGCTGTGTCACAACAGGAACTAGGGCACTGATTCTTAAAGAGTATATGCAATGAAATGCAAGTTGTAACTGTGAAGTCTAGCCACTAGGGGGTGTTCTTAGCGCAAATTTATTTACTCATTTGAGGCCACAAGTTTAAGTGACTTGGAATCATACCTGATGTACCAAGCTCTAATGATATTGCTCCTTTTCGCAACTTCGACACTTAAACAGATATACAGTAACCACTGAACAGACTAAGATACAATTTATAGCTCTGAATCAGAACTTAATAATTAAGAATAGATGCTCCGTGCTCTGACATGGGCTAGTGTCTAAGGCAGCGTTACATAGAGAAGCAGTGGCCTGGGTTCCCTAACTCAAGTGCTTAGAGCAGCACAGTGCTGTTCTGGTCAGGTCACTTCTTTCCTCAGGGCATCAAATCCTTCATCTAAAAGGGAAGGCTTGACTAGATGAGTGATTCTCATCAGGCTTTCTTTCTTTCATTTGTTTACTGGGGGAAGAGAAAGCTTCCATCATATGGAGGCAGGAAAAAGGTGAGAACCTCTGGATTAGATGACTTTTAACACATTTCCTAGTTAATTATATAATCCCGAATAATTTATTCTCTCTAGGCCTCAGGTATTTATTTGTAAAACAAGAGTGGACAAAGCCAATAACAGACAGGGTTTCAGATCTAAACTTTCACTTCCACTGGAAAAGCTCCTCTTCTATTTATTTTCTTTAACAGAATTCTATGAGATTTCTTTAGATAAAGCGGTACTTGCTGCTGCTAAGAAAAAAAAAGAAAAGAAAGCCTAAATCCCCAAGTTGATCCTCAAGTCATTTTCTTGATTTGACAGTGTTTACCCTTAAGGAACATAAAACAATTCACAGAATTAGTGATACAAACCAAGCCAGACACTACCACGAAACCACTGGAGATACTATATAAATGATAAGTTCTGAGGCTGAGAAACAGGTCTTCAGATGCAGCAGTAACCAGATCAGTAAGTTTTCTTTAAAACAAGTCTAATATAGACTTAAGTTACAACTGAAACACATTCACCATCTTTAACTTTTAGTCCCTATTCCTTCTCCCAAGCCAAAGGGCAGCTTTGTCAATTTTAAGATAAAATTAATTTGTAAGTAGAGTATTTTAAACCATGAGGCTGCTTCACAAAATCTTCAAACATATTAAATTATAGATCTTGATTAACAAAGTAGATATTTGGAAAATAATGAAACCATATAAATTCACTTGGAGTGAAAATGACAATGACTTAAAAATAGCTTTCACTTCATTTATTAAGTATTCTAGCTATGCTACAAAATTTTATCTCAGAATTCTTTCACTAAATTAGTTTTTAAATTTTCTCTAAGAAATGTAGTAAAGGCATTTTCCACTTAGGGCTACTCAACTTCTTTGATGCTACCTATCACGGTTATATACCTCAGTCTTCAAAGTCTCAGCCATCTTGCTAATTTTTGTCAAAGGTAAAAGAGAACAAACAGAAAAAAGTATGGATAAAGTGAGATTCCACCTGCTAAAGACTCATGTTAAAAAGTAGTTTTCACCACTTTTATTATCAGATATTCTTTAGGAAGACTCTTAATCTCCCTAGTTTCAATTTCCTCATTTGCACAATGGGAATAATAGCCCCCTTATTTTTTCGTGCACGTGAAGTGAGATAATGTATGCACAGCTTGAAGCGAACACTTTGCCAGGTACATCTAAACACTCAGAAAATGACGAAATCAGCAGTAATTAGTCATCCTTCCCAATTACGGTTTGACTAGAGAAAGATGGAAACACTATTAAGTCACAGGGAATTTCTAAGAAGAGATGACCCTAACAAAATTTTGAGATGAAAAACAGGCATGGGACTCAAAGTGGGCAAAGCAGAAAGAAAAGAGACACACAGACAAATATTCTGGTCCTCCAAAGTAGAAAAAGCTGGTCTGCCTATTCAGTTTTCTTCCCCAAAATGACTGAAGTGAGTTTGAGAATGAATAGCTACCAAGTGGACTTGACCACTTAGGTTGTCTTGACCACAGTGCTTCACATCCGCCTACACCCAAGATCCACTGCACTTTAGCAGGAACTCACCACCAAGGACATCAGCCATTTCCTATCCTGTATTTTGCATATTTATGCACAAGACTGAAGCATCTGATAGAAGCATCACCACTGATTTCTCAGTATTCTTCCCAGCCCAGCACCTAGCAAAGTTCCTTACAAAGAGTAAGTGCCCTTGCAGAATAAAATGAAGCCAATTCAAAAGTCCAAGTCAAGAAAGTATGTGTGTGTATATACTAAATCACTATTGCAGTACAGAAGAAATTAAGACAACGTCAATCTATACTTGAATAAAATTTTTTAAAAGTCCAGCTCATTCATTTTGCCTCCTCAAAGACTCATACTTCAAACTGACATGCTTTCAAAGACAAAAATTCATAAGCAACTGGTTAACAATAAAATGCAAGAAAAACATTTTTGTTTTAATTACTATAATACAGTATTATCTTAACACAAACTTGAAGCTAAACTAAAGCTCACTGTTACTGTATGTTGCTTTTTCATTAAATGAAGAAATGAATAATTATGGACTTATGCTGTCCAACACAGTATCCACTAGCTTCACGTGGCTATGGAGCATTCAAAATGGGGCTGGTCCAACCTGACATGTGCTGTGTGTATAAAATATACCCCAGATTCTAGTTAGTAGAAAAATGGAACGTAAAACATCTCAATATTTTTATGCTGATTACAAACAAAATGACAATGTTTTGGATATACTGAGTTACATAAAATGTTCTTAAAATTAATTTTACATGGTTCTTTTAACTTTTCTAATGTAACTAGTAGAAAATTTAAAATTACTTATGTAGCTCTCATTTGTTGCTCACCTTGTATTTCTGCTGGATGTGGTGCTATTCTACACATTTAATGTGAGGAGTCTTTCCACGTCAATGTATAATAAGCTACTTACAGAGATGAGAACTTCTTGCCATGCTATTTTCATTGTCATGTCTTAGGAGGAAATGTTATCTATATGTCCTCATAAATACTCTGACACATTAAAAAGATCCTCTTGATTTTTGTTTAACTGTATTTTCTTCTGATAATATTTTTGCTTTATTTCAAATTCATTAATTCTTATACTCTGTACTTTATCATAAAATTGTGAGTAGCTCCTTTTTGAAACAATTCCTTTTTAAATAAAAATGAGAAAAGGAAGAGAGTACACCATATACTTTACTGGGCAATGAGACTAACTAGCAGGATGGTTTGTGAGTGAATAATACTGAACAAGGTATCAGACATTTTATAATTTAACACTGCTACATACCACTTAATGTCAAAAAAGTAGGAGTAACTGTTAAACATAAGGGAAAAATTCATTCATCTGACCTATTCCATATGAATCTACTTTAATAATGTTTCTTTTAATCTTTGAGTTTCATGTTTGTAAGCTTTTGCAGTGCAGAGTAATAAAAAAAGAAAAATGTTTAATTAAAAAAACTACAGTAACTGGCTGGCTATCATTATTCATTTTCATACATGTCATGCTTGAGAAAGCTTTGCATATTTTAAAAAGCTATGGATCCACTAAAGCTGTCAAAATCCAATCTCTGTATACTTCACACTTCTACATTTGAGTAAATCAGCACTACATTTATAGGTTCATAAAACTTTTTGACTCATCCCTATGACACGGTGGTTTTTCCTCTCAATTTGTTCTCATTACCAGCTGAAGTTAATGAGAAGGTATTAAAGAATGATTTGCAATGGAACTGTGTTTCTGCTTCAGAGTATCCATATAAGCTACCCTGACTTTCTTTTCTCTTGTAGAATAGTTTCTTAAAAAATCACTAGGAAAAAAAGGAAATTTCTCTTCTTGTTCTCATTCATAAAAAACCCAGCGGATCTCTTAAGGAAACACAAAATCTTCAATATAAATCAGAAAAAGGACCACAAATAGTTAAATCCTCATTATTCTTGTGTGGATTAAATTTATGAAAATTGAAACATTTTACACAACCTCTTAGAGTGGAATATCACTCTGAAAATCACTGTGCAGCATTTCTCCTGCTAGGAAAGGGCTATTAGAAAACATGTTTTTCCAAATTGTAAGCCATAAAAGTTAACTTGAAAACAAAAGGAAAAGAAATTCAAATTTAAATGGTCTCTTAGCTGCCTGCAACCTTAGGTATACCAATTTATATGAGTTTTAATTTACTATTAGCATTCTGTTAAAGGGGGGGGGAATCTCAGGTAAAGCACCACTGAGTATGAGAACATTATGTAAGTAGTGAGCCAAAGCTCAATTTCCTTCTCTTACTTGGTGGGTAAGGAACAGCAGCTCTTCCATCCTTGCCAAGAGGTCGGTCTTCTGTCCCAACTGTAGGCATCTTTGATGAGCGCAATGCAGGTGACACAGCCTAAGAACAGATTACTATTATTAAAACAGAGTAACACATTTGTATATAAGTAGGATGACAGTTGCTTATTTCTTAGATTGTATGCCTGCTGATATTTTAAAACAAAGACGATTCCTTACAAAGTGTTCACCAGGTGAACTTCTAGAAATATGAGCAGACAGTGACACAAAAGAGATGGTTACAAGCCTATTAAGTAAGAGAAACTGAGTGACCGAGTTTTCTGTTCATGGATCTGGTGAGGGCACACTGTGCCATCAAAGCAGAGCTTGCAGACCTTAAGCAAATCTTCCCTCCCAGTTCATTAGCAAAGCAGTTTCAGGAACACAATAATTACATTATGGTGGTGCCTCTAAGTAGTAATTGGCTATCAGTCTGGTTTTCCTTCTGTTTGGAAGCAGGCAGCTAAAAGAGATGACCTCAAACCCTCACAAACTATTATTCTCTTATTTCTCACCTACGCCCAAATCTATATATCTCACTATATCTACATATAGGATATAGACTACTTCATGAAAATACATCTTCATGAAAAAAAAACCTTATTTCATAAAATTAACAAAACATAAGAGGTTTTTCCTTTATTTGTTATTCAAAATAAATTAAGTACCTTAATAAGCAAAATTATCTTTAAGAACTCAAATGAACTGATGGCAAAATAAAGAAAGAAAAAGACTCTCATAAAGAGGGCTTTTATTTATGTACATTTATTCAATGTCATGGAGCTTAACTGTAAAATTAAAGACCTATGAGATGAAAACTTGGACAACAGCCTCTCAATTCCACTTATTACTAATAAGATGAATTTGCAAAATGATCCTAAGGCAAACTGTTCCCTTGATTAAATGCCAGGGTAGAAATCAGAATAAAGTAGAAACAATTATTTTAGAGAAATGAATATTAGATTAAAAACGTCCAACTCTCCTTTGCATATTAACATGAATATATTCAAAAAACCAAAGTAATACATTTCTTCATTTAGTCCAATAGTAACTCATAATTTATCCAGAGAGTAATTAAGGACAATAGGTCAGAGCAAAGACAACAAATCACTAGGGATGGTGGCTGTGAATAGTAACCAGGCTATTCTACAATGCTTGCTTTTTTCCTTTTCTTACATCTCTCTTTCTACTTCTCTCACTCTTTTTTTTTTTTTTTTAAAGCTGCACATGCAGCATATGGAAGTTCGCAGGCTAGGGGTCAAATTGGAGCTGCATCTGAGGCCTATACTGCAGCTTGCAGCAGTGCCAGATCTTTAACCCACTGAGTGAGGCCATGGATCAAATTTGCATCCTCATGGAGTCAATGTCAGGTACTTAACCTGCTGAGCCACAAGAGAAACTAAATCTACTTCTCTTTGATTCCTCTACATTTCATACTTTCTTCCCACCATGACCACACCAAAGCATCTAAACTAACCCTTGTTAAAACCAACCGAGATAATGTGTGGCTTTACAGAGACAGTCATATTCAAAAAGGATCTCAAAAGCCTGGGTCAAAGAATAAGGAAACATGACATTTCTTCCACCGAAGTTTTTCACATCATCATGTCCTTTTCCTTCATGCAGCCACTACCTGAATTTAGGACCCTGTGTTTTAATCCAACAAGTTATCAAACAGTACTCTTGCTTTCTGTGTACCAGACTGATGAAAAACAGCACTTATTTCTACCAGATCAGTTCCACACTCAGCAGCCTTCAGAAGAGCATATTACCAGTAGAGTTTGAAGTCCAAAGCCTTAATCGTGGCCAAAAAGCTTCCCAGCCCCATCAATCTTTACACACTATTCAGAAAACTCTCCAATGTACCCACTATCCAAGACCTGGCTAGTTCATTCTTGTTGCTTAATCAAGGCTCACTGCAGGTTCAAACTAACATCCCTCCCCTGCCTCTCACTAACCTAGCTAGTCTTTCCGCATTTCATGTCAATTCCATTCTTCGAAGTCATTATGATCTCCTCATCTTCTAAGTACTCAGAATACTAATGGTGTACAACATCTGTTAATCAGATACATTTTATTTTAAAGTAAGAATGGGCTTTAGAAATCCTATTCCTACTTCACCTTCAAGCCTTTACTTAAAACATCACTTGCCTGTCACTTTGTACTTGAACATACAGCATCTTTAGATTCAGGTCAATTACTGCACTCACAGGATTAAGTATATTTTTAACTTTATATGCTATTTCTCTTGAAGTCTGTGAATATTTCAAGTATCAGAGCGGTAATTTAATTATATCTGTAACTTACAGTACTTGCCACAAGGGAACTGATCATTAAATGATTAGCAGATACATGGAAATTAGATGGGGAAGAAAGTAAATATATAAATAAAAGAAAAATAAATAAGCTGATTTCCTTGAAGAGAGGGCCTATCTTACTCATTTCTAGGTTCCACAGAAACAAAAGGCACTTCTATTTGCCCACAGGTGCAGAGTTTTTTAGGAGAACAAGGACACAAATTTCCTGATTCAGCTTGGCTATTTTCCAAAAAATTATACATTCTTCTCTGTCCCTTTAATCATATGATGCCTTGTATTATTTAATATCTGTGTATAAATTCTGTCTCCTGACCGAAACTGTAATTCTAAAAAGTATAGATCATCAATGTAATACTTCTCATAATGTTGACTAACGTATGACTTATTAAATGAATGAAAAGTTAAGGAGCATTATTTTAAAAATCTGAGCTCAAGGGCTATGTAATACACTTCTGTTAGTCTCATGATATTAAGAAGGATTTAAAAAAATAAATGTGAAAGACTTTAATATTTACAACAGGAATAACACTAATTTTAAAAAGCCATAAACAAATAAAACCCAAGGATATTAGAGACTACACTATAACTTTTAAAATCCAAAGTACACAAACATCTTTGAAGAGCATTCAGAACCTGAAACAAGAGCCCCCAATTCAATAGACCAAACTATAAATAAATACAGAAACAAGTCCACCCATTTAAGTGAATTTTTGTTTGCATAGCTATGGCAGACTCACCCCAAGTTCGTCGTCATCAGAATTATCAAAGATGTTGTCTAAGTCATGAAGGGAAGGTGCCAAGTCTGTCACCTGTGTAAGGCTACTGGAGCCAGCTCTGCCAGCAGCATTATCCTGCCGGACATCTGTGGGGAAGGAGGCAAAAAGGCACAGAATGAGCAACTTTGTCAAGGGAGGAGGAATGAGGAGAGGACAATGAGCAAGCCCTGCCTGTGAACTGCTTCCCTAGGTTTTCAGTTAAATTTAGAGACAATTATTGCCAAATATGTTTATCAGTTTGAAAGGAACTGTAAAACAAACTATGAAAAAAATATTAAGGATAAGATCAAATTATTGCTATTACAATAAGAATATAATTTTAAATAGAGAAGCATCTCCCTCACATCTTATTTTAGCAACCATCCAAGTGAGGCAAATAATCATTGTACACACCTGTTTTAGTAGAACTGAAAAGGGACATGGCATTTTTCCCTTCAGGCACCGGCGTGGAATGACTTGGTGTAGTGACATCCTTGGTACCAAATCCATCCTCTGACTGTATAATAAATTCAGCCAAACAGAACACATGAACACCAACCCAAAGTGTGGAATATGAGGGAGAACACAAAGAATTAGAGGGAAGAATGGAACTTGTTATGAGCACAAGTATGATAAATCATGGTCTATGCAACCAAAGAAAATAAAAGATATGTCCTTTTCCCTGAATTTAAACAAAACTGAAACTCCCACACTTTCCCCTCAATCTGAGTCAACTGGGGTTTTATGCATCAATAGTTAGTACTGGTGGCATTTTATTACAGACCTGCCATAGTGTTACAAGCTGCCTTTAATATAACATTTTAGATGCTGAATTATAGTTCAAGCTTTCTGGATCTAGATAGATCTCTGTAAAGGAATCTAAGAAGTATTCTGAACTACACTGGCCTCTTTTAAATGTCTTTAAATGTCTTATTTCCTTTATTATTAGGCATACCTTAAAGAGATACCATTTCAAGAATGGCCCAGTATTTTAGATGTTTTAAAATTTAAGGCTAAAGACAGCAGGCACCCCCAGTACTCATTTTTATGACAGTGAAACCAGTCTTGGAGTAGTGTTGATATTAACTCAGAGGTACAAAGACAAAGCGCTTATTAGCACAGTAAACAGAGTGAGCGCTCAAGAAACAGCAGACATTATTAGCAACACTTTTTCTTTACATTTTGGGTATTTTGGAATAATAATTAAAAAGAAATAAGCAGGGAGCATAGGCCAACAATAATTAGCATATGAGAGGAAACATGCACTGTACAGGCTATAGCCTGGAAAATATGAGGCTTCATTTATGTTCGGCTGACTTTTAAACAAAGGTGAGCCATGACATAAAAAGGGACAATACGCTGTTTGATACACTAGTACCAAGAGCATGAATATGGGGACAGAGCAATCAGGCAAGACTATCTCAAACATTCTGCCTCCAAAGTATTCCCACATGTGTTATACTGACATAGAATGAAACCCACACCAGGCTGGACTCTATGTTAAATGGTACCTTATTCTTTTTCAGGGAATCTTTCTCTGTCCCTTGTTTGCATTTCTTGTTTGCTGTAAAGATGTATTTTATGTCACCATCCTCAAAGGTATATGGGTCATTGACTTCTCCCAAACTGTCTCCAGGTTGTTGTGACAGGGGTAATGGGTCAAGGAAGTGGAGTGGCTGCATCTGGGGCTGCTTGTCTTGCCAGATTTTAAACCGTTTGTTAGGTTGTGCTAAGAGTCTGAAAGGGAAAATAAAGGACAATGTAAACAAGATAAAGTAAAAACCTTAGATGCTTTTAAAAAAGTAACATTTATAACTTAAAGTACTTGTAAAGCTTAAACTTAAAAAACCTAAAAATTTACCTACAGGTGAATTTTAGAGACTATATCCACAAATAAATTTTAGTAGCCTCTGTCAAGAACATATCCTTTTGACTCTGATTCCACTTAAGAGCACAAATGGGCTCTGAGAACAGACTGTCTAGGTTGAAATTTCATCTGTGTCATTTACAACTGCATGACCCCAGTTTCTTAGGGATGAAATTAAGGTGGTAATACAGCTGCGGTGAAGATTAAATGAGAAAACCCGTGTGAACTATTTAGAATAACAGGTAGCTCAAAAGCACTCTTAAGTATTATTACTAGATGCATGATACATACCCGAGTGCAGGTAAAGCCTTCCTTAAAAGTGGCAACATACAAAGAAGGCACTGACCGTGATATGGGAAGTCCCAAAAAGCTACATTCTTTGACTAACAGATAGCAAGCCAAAAATAAATACTAGTGTAGTTAATCCTACAATGAAACCTTCATATGTCAGCACTGAAATAATGACACGTGTTAAACCTCATGATGAACAAAGCATCTGACTTTTAAATATTTTCCAAATGCAGACACTAGAATGGTGAGGAAAGGCCTCTTTCATTTTGTATCTGAAGGCCCTGATTTGTGGGAACCTATGGCCTTGGCCTTCTGGTGGGTGATCAGGTGGATGGGTCTGAGAGTCACCTTACCTTTGCAATGCAGTGCTCTCTGAGTTTACCTCCATTTTGGCATCACATCTCTCACCCTGGAGCTCTGGAGGCCGGAACTCGACATCGTCAATGGATGGGAGATGATAACTATGCCACCACTTATCTGATGACTCCGAGTTCGAGGGCCTAATCCCACAATATAAGGCGGTCTCACTGACCTCTGCCATCAGAGGCAGTCTTTGGCCTACGAGGACAGTTCTGTCATCCAGCGTAGACAACGGCTGGAGTTCCAGCCCATTTCCATAGAGGGCTGGATTCACAGGGACAGACGGTGGGTCCAAACTCTCCGTTTCCTGACCTCGAGGCTGAGGGCTGAGTGTTGGCGGCAGAGGGGAAATAGGGGAATGAGGTGAATCCATAGGATTCAGATTCATTTGCTTGCTTGTATTTCTGGAAGGCACAGCCATTTGCTTATCATACTTCCTACTGCTAGACACCTCTAAGGAGGAGTCTATCCCTGCCAACCCTAGCTTCTGTCCCGGTGGATCTTGTTCCATGCATAACTCTTCGGCCACAGAGGGCCTATGGTGAAATGGTATCAAGGGTCTCTTTTGCAACTTGTCTCCTTTTTCCTGTCTTTCTGTTGTTTTGTGCTTAGAAGAAGCAGGAGGTGGTAAAGATGAAGATGATGATGGTCCTGCACTGAACCCTGGTTGTGATATTGTGGGAGGTCGACTAGGTCCTACTGCACAACGCTTTAAAAGTTTATGCCTGAAATGAGAATTAAAATGAAGTCAATAGATACACAGATGAAAATAACTGCATAATTCTAATATTACAGAAGAGATACCTCTGACAAGATTCTGTCTTTTAAAACATACATTATGTGCACTAATACATCTAAGTGAACTCTAGGTGTTAAATATATTCATAATGACTAAAAATTGCAAAACCCCCTAATAGAAAATGATGAACCAATCATATATAAGTTAGGCAGATAAGAGATGGACTTAAGGAACATTGATTAGGAGTTCCCATCATGGCTCAGTGGTTAACTAATCCAACTAGGAACCATGAGGTTACGGGTTCGATCCCTGGCCTTGCTCAGTGGGTTAAGGATCCAGCATTGCCATGAGCTGTGGTATAGGTTGCAGACATGGCTCGGATCCCACGTTGCTGTGGCTGTGGCTGTGGCCAGCCGTCGCAGCTCCTATTAGACCCCTAGTCTGGGAACCTCCATATACTGCAGTTGAGGCCCTAAAAAGACAAAAAAGAAAAAAAAAAAGAAAAAAGAAACACTGATTAAAACACTGCTCATAACCTCTACAAAAAAACACTAATTTGAAAAATCCTTCAAATTTGATGAGGGTCTTAGATAATCTGTTCATATTGCATTTTAAAACCAAGGGTAATGAGACCATCTGTCAGGGGAGAAAAAAAAAAAGTTTCCAATTTCTATTTTCTAAAACTCTAGTAAGTCCAATATAGAATGGTTTATAAAACTTATAAACTTGTAAATCAGGAATGAAATAACTATGCAACTCTCTGACAAAGTGTGAAACTAAGAAAATAAGGTCAGTTTTAAGAATATTCAATAGGATAAACAGTATACTAGGAACCTTATATGCTACTCTTATCTAAGAAAGAATGGATAAAAGACTACTTTGGATCTTTTAGAAACATGTTAAAATGAGACAGCAGTAAAAGGGTTGTGAGAATATTAAAACAACACACATATACAAATGTATCTATACTATCTAAGCAGGAATAACAAGTCTATTCACATCCTAACACACTTCTTGGCAAGCATGGCAAGCTTGCTCAGTAAGGGCCCACTAGGTGATACTAAGGCTTAATCTGTGCAAAAAAGTTATATAACGGGTTAGCCAGTTCCTCCCAACATATAAATCATTCCCATGGAAAAATATAAGCTCTCCTGCCAGTGTAGCAGTAACTCTCTGAGGCCACTAAGGTGGCATTAAATTACTGCTGCATTGCACTAAATGATGCCCTAGTGAGCAGTAAAATGAATTTGTGTGGTATAATGGGATGGTTTAGTGGGACAGCAGGATGGCCACCCTGCCGCAGAAAGCCGTTAAATAGTGTGAAGAGTGGAACTTTACATAAGGGGATTGGTAATCCTGCAGCAGACAGTCTGAAAACACTCTTACCAAGTCTTTGGTACTCTATAAAAAACAAAACAAACAGAAAAACACCAAAGAAAAAATCCTGGAGTTTTCTTTGTGGCTCAGTGGTTACGAATCCGACTAGTATCTACCCATGAGGATGTGGTTTTGATCCTGGCCTTGCTCCATGGGCTAAAGGATACAGCATTGCCGTAAGCTATGGTATAGATCACAGATGCGGCTTTGATCTGGCATTGCTGTGGCTGTGGAGTAGGCCAGGCGCTGCAGCTCTGATTCGACCCCTAGCCTGGGAACTTCCATATGCCATGGGTGCAGCCCCAAAAAGAAAGAAAGAAAGAAGGAAAGGGAAAAAAGAAAGATCCTGACTTTAAAGAAGGCTACCTATGCATAAAGCTACTGTCAGTAAGGCAAAACTTGGACTTAAATCTCCAGGGCACAGTACCACAATAAGAGATGAAGGCCTGATCTGAAAATATCTCAATTATAACTTCTAAGGGTAAGAAAAACAAACACCATATGACATCACTTATATGAGAAATCTAAAAAAAGGATACGACTAAACTTATCTGCAGAAAAGAAACAGACTCATAGACTTTGAAAACAAACTTATGGTTACCAAAGGGGACAGGCAGTAGGGGAGGGATGGACTGAGGGTTTGGGAATGGCATATGCACACTGTGGTACATGGAATGACTGGCCAATGCGGACCTGCTATATAGCATATTGAATTCTACCTGATGTTCTGTGATAATCTATATGGCAAAGAATCTTAAATAGAATGGGAGTTCCCGTTGCGGCTCAGTGGAAATGAATCTGACTAGTACCCATGAGGATGCAGATTCGATTCCTGGTCTTGCTCAGTGGGTTAAGGATCTGGTGTTGCCGTGAGCTGTGGTGTAGGTCGCAGACATGGTCTGGATCTGGCATTGCTGTGGCTGTGGTGCAGGCCAGTGGCTACAGCTCCGATTTGATCTCTAGCCTGGAAACCTGCACATTCTGCAGGTGCAGCCCTAAAAAGACAAAAAATAAATAAAATAAAATAAAATAAAATAAATAAAATAAAATAAAATGGATGTGTGTTCATGTATAACTGAATCACTTTGTTGTATAGCAGAAATTTTCACAAGATTGTAAATCAACTATACTTCAATACAAATTTAAAATTAAAAAAATGAAACTACTCTTGTCAAAGTCTTTGGTACTCTTAAAAAAAAATTCTGACTTTGAAGAAGGTTATCTATATATAAGACCATTGTCAATAAGGCAAAAATTGGACTTTAAATCTCCAGGGCACAGTACCACAGTTAAGAGATGAAAGTCTCATCTGAAAATATCTCAATTATATCTTCTAAGTGTGCTATTTTAAGACCTAAGCTCTAAAAGTCTTTTACATAAAACTTTTAGATTTGGATTTTCTCAGAGAGCACTTAACCACACCAATCTTTCTGATAAGTATTTTATAGTAGCCTCTTTAAAGTAAGGACTTTTTGCAAAGTTGATAATCTTATAAAGTCATTTTTTTTCTATTGCGTTTAATGACTCAGCTACATTGTGGGATGGTTGGAATTAGGAATACATCAGTAAATAACAGACCATCATTGCAAATCTGTGAACGGTAAGACACAGGAAGATCAGGCTCAGAAGGCTAACTGTATGGGTGGCTCCTTAGTGGGAAGGAATCAGAAGTAAGGCCAAATACTTCAAAAACACATGGTGACTGAAAGAATGAGGAAAGTAGAACGATGATAACAGACATTTCAAAGGAAATCACTGTGAAAAGCAATGATAAAAGTGATCTGGAAGCTTAAGAGAAATAAATACACATTATAGTTTCTAGGCTGAGAAGGGAAAAACTGTAATAAAAATGATGGCAATATGTATGAAATTGTGAGGAAACAGGTATGTCAATATTAAGGATATACCGTAAAAGCACTCCCCAAAATACAAGACTAGAGTACATGTTGAAGTCAAGTTTAAAGATAAACATTTTAAAGTCAATGGAATGGAATGCTTATCTACAAAGAAGACCTAAAAGGTGTAAGAATTTGGTGAGGAAATAGTGAAATAACTCTAGAGGACAAAAGAAAAAGTGTTATTTGTTAATTTACACTTCAGGTAAAAATAATTCAAAGTAGCAAATAAAAATGTGATAGAAATCAGTAAAAAGGTTATTTATAAAAAGTGAAAAAAAATCCAGATTAAGGAAAAGAGCAGGAAAAAATAAGATGAAGGCACAAGTGAAGTTAAATACACTAAAACTGTTTATCCTTTGTACTTTCTAAAGGCAGACCATAACTTGGCTGTAAGCTGTTTAGAAGTCAATAGGAAAATACTTTCTGCCACACAATTTACGATGGCCTAGAGACAAAAGTAGACCAGGTATTCAGCTAGTATGCCACACTTATCCTGAGACTGGAGAGGGAGAGATATTCTTACATGCTCAGAGAGAGGACCCTTAATGAGCAAATATCATCAAAAACATCCTTCTCGAAAAAAATCAATCAAAAGTTTCATTAGGTACTATTATAGCTTCTCTCAACAGAAGCTGACTACCATGGTAGGGATGATAAAAGAGAATCAATTTATGGAAAAGAAGGGACATGAAGAAGCTGTCAAAATTGTTGTCTAAGTGTACATACGCATGCACGTGTACATTTACAGAGATTCTTGGGCATCATGACCACCTCCCTACCCAGAAGCCAATTTATGCCACATTAAGAACCCCATGATCTAAACTAAAGAAACAAATGGCCATCTTCTAAGTATACTTATTTTCAACTGAAATTGTTTTATAAGTATTGAGCAGTATCAAAAGGAAGCAAAGTTACTCTAGGTTGCTTCCAAAGAGAATAATCACCACATGCTCTAACAGTCAGCTGAGCCTGGAGATGGTGGCAGGGGCTGGTAAAGCTGATGTACACTTAGATTCTTCACCACCGCAAGGAGTGATAAGTCAAGGCAATATAAATGAGGAATGCAAAAATTTTCTACAGAAAACAATTTGAGTTTCTATTCAAACATCTAAATTAATGAGCAACAGTTTTAGCTTTTGGCAGATGTTATTACTACATACCTACTTCAGTCAGCAGCATCAACAACAAAACACATTTTCTATATGTCTATTTAATTAATTCTAATTCTATGAATTCAAGCCAACTTGCTTGATATTTATCTCTACTTTAAAATTAAGAGTAAGTAAATATAAACTCATTTAAATGGCAAGAGATTGTCTTATCAAACTGATGCCCTTAGTTCTGAAGCAGTTATTCTGAAGAAATCTCTGAGAGTAATAAGATAACAGGGCCAGTTGTCTAAAAAGGCTCATTCTGAGTCCTGACAATAAAACTATCATTTACTTAAAGAAAACACCAAGTTATTTCTTCTCTACTGGAGGTAGAAAATTTAAAACAAAACAAAGCAAAATGATGTGGAAGAAGTGGTCAGAGACAGCCAATACAAACGCTCCATCATTCTAGTGGACTACTCTTCTGCCTTGGCCACTACCTACCTAGAGCAAGAACAGCTGACTCTTTGGGTTGGATCCACAAAATCCCAAGTAGCAAGATTGTTAGCAGGCTCTTCTTCAAGAGTTGGAGTTGACATTTGGCTCCTCCTAAAAAAGGTTAAAAAATGTGGCTTGTGTAAACATGAGAGAACATTCAAACCTCTGGTGGTGGTGGTGGGGGAATGTTAAAAAGACATGAGTTAATCTGCACAGCAATGGGATCTTGCTGATAGATAGTTCAGAGCAACCCAAGTTGGGCGGGGGGGGGGGGGGGAGGCTAGAAAGTAAACTATCACTTCCATGCACTAGAAAAAGTAGGACTCAAAATACTTTTTAACTGAAGTTTAATATTTTAACATTATAACATGCGTGATACACACAGCAATTAAAACACCATCTGGCACTACTGGTTGTTGTATTTTAAAAAGCCACCTAATTTCTGTAGAAATTAAGCTAAATTTTTCTCTTGGGGAGGGCACATTACAGCATGTGGAATTTCTTGGGCTAGGAACTGAACCCACGCCACAGCAGCAGCCAGAGCCACAGCAGTGACAATACCAGGTTTTTAGCCCGCTGAGCCACAAGGGAACTCACTTTAAAAATTACCTTTTTACAACATCTATAAATTATATACCCTCAGACAGACTGTTAAAATCACTCTTAAAACTCCTATTATTTACTAGCATTTAAGGGCAGCACTCCACACATGTAATATGAAATAAAAGAAATCAAAAATACCTCCCACATTTCACTAATAATTAGTAGCAAAATGTAGATATCTATTACTGCATAAATAAGAACACTGGACAGTATTTTTGTACTGCTGATTTTGCTACAGCTGACAATGCAAAGTGTTTCACTGATGGCTCTACAGGGACTTCGCTTGCTCTTCACACTGCCCTACCTTTCTGGGTATCTCAATTCCCTGTTCTGTGCTGCTGACAGAAGGGCTCTAATCTGTTGGAGTTGGTGGAAAGGTTACTGGTGATAAAAATCAACGATGGTAAATGAAAGATAAAAGAAAAAGAAAATGTTAATGTGGAAATTGTCTAGACACTGCAGATGGAAGTGAAACTATATGTACCAATAATTCTAAAGGAAACGATGACTAGAGATATCTTCCCTCCCCCACCCCCGAGGAGTGCAGCAGCTTGATATGGGATCTCAGTTCCTAGACCAGGGATTGAACCTGGATCACAGTAGTGAAAGCTCCAAGTCCTAACCTATAGACCACTAAAGAACTCCCTAGAGATACTTTTTTTTTTAAATTCTAGAACATGGCATATGATTTTTTTTTTCTTTTATTTTTCCATTATAGCTGGTTTACAGCTTTCTGTCACAATTTTCCATGGTAATTACTTTAGGTTTTTTTTTTTTTTTGCTAAATCTACCAGCTAAATCTATATAGCACGGATTCCAAAAGATATGTTTTAAATGTGTATATAAAGCTTTGAATAGTGGTCACTTAAGAAACATTTAATTTCTAAATGAATTCTTAGGAGTTACTGACAAGAATGTCCATATTTATTCTGTTTCAGAGAATCGAGACATTTATTTTCTTATATCAGTCAAAAAGGTGAGCATCGCAGTCATATCAAAACATGTGAAAATATGCTTAAGTTTATGTAAATCCTGATAAGTTAAACAGCATTTATTGATGACTATTTGACTTTATCATTCATGCAATTAAAATAATAACCAGCCATCTCTTCTCAGAATCAATTCCTCCTCTTTTCCAAAAATATGTTAAAAAAGGAAAGAGGGAGGGGAAGTGGGGCAAGGGAGGGAAGCTGAACAGGGGAAGAAAAGAACTTCCCCAAATCAATAAAAATGAGCAGAACAGCTAATTACCCCTCTGTCATCAGTTCAGTTCAGAAATGTCAGTTAAAGCATAAGGCCAATGTATAACAGAAAACATGGCAAAGAAGGTCATTTCCCTTTGTAAACAGGATATATCCACTAATTGGTAGGGAAAAGCCAAACCCAGAATTACTGTCCTGACACTCAGGGTGAATCTCTGAGCCACCTGTGCTGTGCCAAGGAAGTCAGATGAACACCATGACAATCTTGAGAGGATCAAGAACTTCAAAATTTTCCTGGATAAGCAAATTATTTTAACACCTTTGTTTTGAATTTTATCATATTATGTTAAAAAAAAGATGAACTAACAATCCAAAGATCCCTCAGGGTTTGGCCACACAATAGTGCAATGTGATTGAGCCTTTTCATGCAATAATCAAAGACATGGTCACTAAGCCACGATCCAGACATAATGCAAAAAACATACTTGGACTGGGTTCTGTTGAGGATGCATTCCTTCCAGACTCGATGGACCATATGATTGTGGAGTTTTGGAGGAATCTTCCCCGATCTCTTTGGACTGTGCATAGTTATCATCCCCCCGTCTTGGGAACCTAGGTGACTGACAACATTCTGCGTACCTCCACTCTCACCTGGGAAAGAAAGATAATCTCGTATGTCAGAATTTTCTGAAAAGGTCTTCTAGTACACAGACTGCTGGCTTTTTCAACATAAATATTTTAATTGTTGAAACTCATCATGTAGTTTTGCTGCTACCCCTAACAATAATGCTATCTGTAGCCATGAGTCAATTTGCCATCAGTATAGCTTTCAATCACATCAGTACTCATGCACTCACATACTTTCAAGGCCTTATCCTTTCAGAGGCATTCCTACTTCACAGGTACTGGAGACCATTTACATGGGAGGGTTCAATCTTAAAGTTATAAACATGCATGGTTGTTTGAAACTTTAAATCCCGGTGCAATAAATAAGTTCCAAGGCAGAACAAAACAGTAGAGGGAGCTTTATGCTCATGTACCTAAACGGCTACCTAACAACCACACATACTGCCCTGGGTAGGAGAAAGAACTTTTCAACAAGGTCAAACATTGAATTTGTGGAACTGTTCATCTTTACGCCTGACACTACTTGAAAAGCTTCACACTAAAACACTGAAAGAGAATGACTCAACATTTTATATCAGAGGATTAAAAATTCACTGACTTCTCTCTAATAATTCCACTTAGTTTTCCCAACTATACTTGGTATGTAATCCATTTTCTATTACATCCATATTAATTGCTGATAATACTGGTTATTTTTTTAAATTTATTTTTGCTTTTCAGGGCCGCACCTGCGGCACATGGAAGTTCCCAGGCTAGGGGCTGAAGTGGAGCTACAGCTGCTGGCCTATGCCCCAGCCACAGCAAGATAGGATCTGAGCCGTGTCTGCGACCTACACCATGTTCAAGGTGATGGCGGATTCTTAACCCACTGAGCGAGGCCAGGGATCAAACCCGCATCCTCACGCACTGTAGTCGGGTTTGTTAACTGCTGAGCCGTGAAGGGAACTCCAAATGCTGGTTACTAACTGTAAGTATTTTACTACTTCCATCTCATACAACACAAATACTGAAGTCATTTTCCAGTATTAAATTTTGATTTAATTGCTTTTATCTATTTGATTTCATAACTATATTGTGGGGTTTATGCTTTATAGAACTATGACGCAAAACATCTTGACTGAAATAATCAATTCTAAGAGCTCTGAAAGTTTCCACTCTCATCTGAAAGAAGCAACCTTATATCACAAACTAATACTCTTGGTATCAATGCAAAACAACCATTACATGAGGTAGCTCAGCTCTATTTAACGAAAGAAAGAAAGAAAGAAAGAAAGAAAGGAAGGAAGGAAGAAAGAAAGAAAGGAAGAGAGAGAAAGAGAAAGAAAGAAACAAAGAGAAAGAAAGAGAAAGAGAGAGAGAGAGAGAGAGAGAGAGAGAGAGAGAGAGAGAGAGAGAAAGAAAGAAAGAAAGAAAGAAAGAAAGAAAGAAAGAAAGAAAGAAAGAAAACACAAACCCCAAATGCTAATATTTTTAGGAACTGAAGCTCTCCTGTTCCCAGAAAAGTATTATTATAACACAAATGAGAAAAATTAATGGAGACAAGCAACTTGGTCTTTCACTGCTACTTTTTATCTTAAAAGTTCCCTGACTTGGTTCACAGTACAAAATAATTCATTTTGATTTTACAGTGGATTTTCAAATGCCTATTAAAAAATGAGGCAAAGTGAAAAAATAAACACAAGTGGATAACATATCCTTTGCCGCCAAACACCCTTCAATATAGCCAAACAGATCATAAGTCCATGGTATCATAAGGGAAATGTTTATGACAAAAACAGGAGAGGATGTGGGGAAAGCAAGCCATAGATCTTTTCTGATTAAAGTTGGGTTGATGCTTTTAATGATTAAACTAAAATGTGGGTGATACCTTATATGAAATTAAATGAGACTTGTACCCCATGCTGTTAAATGCATACTGAATGTTGTTTCTTACAATTATCACCATAAACAGAAGAGGAAAGCTGATGAGCCTCTCCCATAGAAGGCAGAACTGTTGGGCCCTCCTAGGTCCCCTACTAATCTGGGAGATATCTGGCCATTTTAAAGGGCAAAGTGACCCATTCTATCCTGTATCTAGGAAAACATGGCAATGCTCAACATCAGTCAAGTGCAGAATAACAAAGCTGAGCAAGATTCTCGCTGATGGAACATTAGGCGACCTAAGCTATAACTTAATGTTATTATGATGTAAAAATTTGGACAAATTCATTTCATGACAAATACACCAGTCATTCTTATTTAGTTTTGTTTGTTTCTTGGTTTTAGGGAATAAGAAGGCATCAAGAGATTTATTTACCTAGGGCCTAGCACAATGACTTTGTTTTAGGGAATAAGAAGGCATCAAGAGATTTATTTACCTAGGGCCTAGCGCAATGATATACACATAGTTAGAATGGAAGAAATCTGATGAGCTATAGCTATGAATTCTACAGTTGAAAACCACCATAACAAAACTTTTTTTTGAACTATGAAATTTAAGAGTTCTGAACTGATCAGAGGTCAAGGCATCAAGTACACTGCAGGCCTTCAATTTTAAGTTGAACACAACTTCCATTAAGCACTGGGCAAAACAAAAACATAAAACAAGAACTGATGAAAACCTGTGTAGTATAATGTTAAAAATCCAAACTTTGATATGAAATGTGATTAAGACTGTTCAACATATTCATAATTCTAGACTTTATATTAACATATTTCCTCTAAGATATATTATAAAAGAACATACAAATATTTTTTTTGCTTTTTTAGTTTAAAGTAGTTTTAACAAAAATAGGTTGCTAGCAAATCCTTTCACAAGGGATCATCCAAATGCTCTGCTCTATCATGTTAGAGCTGGATGTACCTTTTTTTCAGCATCTTAGCAACTACATGGCTTTTTTCCCCCTGCGATACCTGCAGCATGTAGAAGTTCCAGAGCCAGGGACAGAACTTGCACCACAGAAGTAATCTGGGCCAAGTGGTGGCAACATCAGACCCTTAACCTGCTGAGCCACTAGGAAACTCCAACAGAGGCTATGTGTTATCTATTTCTATGTCCTGCACACAGTTTCTGAGTAATTCCTTCCAGGTAATTTAATATCATGTGATGTAAATGGAGTTTTGAGCACTACTTTAAATTTCTCATTTGTATACTGCTACATTGTTTACCAAACAGTGTCAAGTACATGGTCTAATATAACAACCCTGGAAATTATATAGTATCTAACAAAGCAGGAAACTTGACTGTTCAGAACAAGTATTAAATAAAGTCATTCACCTAGTGAAAACCATAATAGCTAAGTTTCAAAATTAGGTGTGTTTAGTCGCAAAGTCTACACTTTTTCCCTAACATATTGTTTAACCATAAAGTGTATGTCACTACATTAGAAAGTCTGAAATCTTATCTAATCGTCATGAAAATCACTATGTGAGCATGCTTTATGGTTTCAAAGTTTAGGAGGCAAGACTTTATTTATTATGATGCTTCTGCAAACATGGTCTATATTAAGTGCCTATAAATAATCTCATTTCAGCTCAAGTATGATGAATATCCTTTTCTTAGTGATTAGATTTTCAATTAAAATGAAGTCAATTACAACAGCAAAAATGTTAATAAAGAAGGCCAAATCCTCCCAATTAAAAAAAATTCCGAATATTTCCATAAGATGACAAATTTTTCAAATACAATTAACATTTATCATTAATGCAGACAGATTACTGAAAGGACAAAGCATTTATTCAGAGCTTCTGAATGTTAGACTAACTTTATAATAAAAAAAGAGAACTCGACCAAGGCTTGTTCTTGGCTAGCAACAGTCACCTGGAAAAGGCATCAACTATTCTCTGATTCAGAATTTTCCATTTGTTTAAAAAGAAAAAGCAACTTACATCCTGTCTCCTGACTGTGTGTGTGTGTGTGTGTGTGTGTGTGTGTGTGCGCGCGCGCACAGGCGTGCCCATGCACCATCAGAGCAGAACTTAAGAAAACAACTGAAATGGTTAACTGGAGTAAAAACTAGTACGGGGCACAATTCAAATTCTGAAGCACATAAATTCTGTTTATTTACAATTCTTTTTCTCCATTTTGTAAAATCCCCATGTTACTCTACCTCCATCTTTTCTACCAGGAATTTCTCAATGTGTTTTCTCACCTGTTCATGCCAAGGGAACTGTATGATTTGAGGGGAATCTCCTCCACTCAAGATACTCCTAGGCTGTACTCACCTATGATAGCCTGTTCTGGAGAGGTGGGAGGGGTAAGAGGCATCCCACAGTTACTTGGGTCCTTCACACTACCAAGTCCCTGCTGCCCAACTGTAATATGGCCTCCAGTACTGGCAACACTCTGAGGAACTGGGATGTCATTCTGAGAGATCAAAACAAAAGCCGAAGGATAAACCATCCGAACACCACCTGTGAGGAAAAAGAGTAAGAGAACCAGGTCTGACAAAAAGTTCACATTCCACTGCCAAATCTACTATTCCAGTGGTTAAAATCAAAGCTCAATGGTGAATATGAGATGCTCATTAGGTACTTCCAAAAGTGAGGTTTCATCCTTTCATAAGTTAATAGCTATTTAAACATGTGTTCCAGCATTATCATAATAGCATTTGGAATATAGGGACCATTCCTGCTTCAGGCAAGATAACTACTCAGCAAATACCACTGTGTCAGGAGAATTCAGAAAAGATGGGGAAATTATGGAGATTATTTTTGATGAAACTGAATGATTATCTTTTTAAATTAAAGAAGATGAAGGAGATAGAATTAAGTTCTTCAGGCAAAATATTTTCTCTTACCAACAATTACTTCTACTGCCACAGGGAAATCATCATCATATCCCAATTCCTCTTCTTTCAATTCTTCTTTCTTTTTCAGCACCATTGGGTAAAAATACTGCCATTCCTCAATCAGCTTACGGGTGGCTGGGTCTGACATCTTGTATGCTTGGCCTGTTAGTGTGCCATTTAAGCCATAAGGACTTACCAGTACTAAAGCAGAGAGAAGAAACATATGTTACAGATCAGAGTAATAATTCCTACTTGAGTGTAATGCTACATATACGGTCATGTTAGGCTGAAGCATGGTATCACAATGTATACTGCTCTTTATTTCCTAAATCCTTTATTTCATTTCATTTTATTTTAGTTTTGCTTTTTAGGGCTGAACCTGAGGCATATGGAAGTTCCCAGGCTAGGGGTTGAATCAGAGATGCAGCTGCCGGCCTACACCACAGCCACAGCAACATGGGATCTGAGCCACACCTGAGACCTACACCACAGCTCATGGCTATGCCAGATCCTTAACCCACTGAGCGAGGCCAGGGATTGAACCTGCAACCTCATGGATACCACTTGGGTTTGTAACCCAGTGAGCCACAGTGAGAACTCCCCTAACTCCTTTTAAAGTGTGACTTTTTAAAAGTTTTTCATATTAGTAATTTCTTATTTATATGCCTCTCAACTCAAATCAATTTTTGAAGGAAATCAAATAGGGGAAGTATAACTCTATCAGACAGCTATATCAACACACAGTATCTATAAGCTATACACATTAAAGTATATAAACATCTGTTTGATAAAAACTTATACAATGTGAATACTGAATATTCCATGACAGAAAACCATTCAGTACATACACCCCCAAACCAGACTAGAATTTGAACATTCTCCCTATTGTTTCTTGAGACTTCCTAAATATTTGAAGTAATTTAAAAATAATATATAAATAGAATGTCTAATAGCAGGAAAGTCTTACATACCATGTCTGAAACATAATGTTATGTATAATTTCAATTATGACTATTTTGGAGGTCTACTGAGGAAACAACTCTAAATAAAATTTAATTTATTAAAAGTAAAGGACTCAAAGTCCCTCTGTCTTGCTCTTTCACTATTTTACCTTGATGTCATTTTCACTGAGCTAGCCACAAAAATGTAGTTAATGTAATACTGTATAACCCTGGCAGATCTTAGTCTCACAATGAGTACCTCCACCTTCTGAATAATATTTCTGAGGGGATAAAAGTCATTTTTATTTAATCCTGAATTATTAAAAAAAATCCTCAGGATAGGCAGTAATTGGGAGTTTCTGTTTTGGGGATGGTTTTATTTTTTTCAACAATTGGATGATATAGCATATCAATCAAGACATAAATAGCCAAATGAAATAATGCCATTTACAGCAACATGGATAGACCTAGAGATTATCATACTATGCGAAGTCAGACAATCATCATATGATATCACTTATATGTAGAGTCTTAAAAAAGATACAGAAGAACATATCTGCAGAATAGAAAGAGATTCACAGACTTTGAAAACAAACTTATAGTTACCAAAGGAGACAGGTGTTGGGGGAGGAATGATGGACTGGGGCTTTGGGTATGGCATATGCACACTGTGGTATATGGAATGACTGGCCAACGGGGACATGCTGTATAGCACAGGGAACTCTAGTCAGTATTCTATGATAATCTATATAGGAAAAGCATCTAAAAAAGAACGGATGCGTGTACATGTATAACTGAATCACTCTGTTGTACAGCAGAAATTATCCTAACATCGTAAATCAACTATGCTTCAATAAAATTGAAAAAAAAAAAAAAGAGAGAGAGGTGGCCTATTGGCTAAAGATTCAATGTTGTCACTGCTGTGGCTCGGGTCACTGCTATGGTACAGGTTTGATGCCTGGTCCAGGAACTTCTGCACCTTGTGGGTGTGGCAAAAACCGAAACACAAAACAAAACAAACCGCCCCCCAAAGCAGATAATTTTAGACATTATCTTGTGTTGCCTTTCTGCTACTTTATTATTTTATTTTATCTGATGCAAATGGGATTAAAAATACTGACCTAACCAACACAGCTAATCAAGGGCAATTTTCCTGTATTAACACTTCTAGGAAATCCTCACACTGGTATGGTTAATTATGTTCCCTATAATTACTATAGGCCAATTCTTGCCTTAAGAATGTACCTTCTCCACACCAGTCATAGGAAATAAGCAGGATAATGCCCCACAAGGTCTTCAGTGATTCAAGGCATTTATAACAAATCCCAAGATTTAAAAAGGTCTAGCAGAGTTCCTATTGTGGCTCAGCAGTAACAAATCTGACTAGTATCCATGAGGACGCAGGTCTGATCCCTGGCCTCGCTCAGTGGGTTAAGGATCTGGCTTGCTGTTAAACTGTGGTGTAGGTTGCAGATGTGGCTCAGATTTGGCATGGCTGTGGCTGTGGTGCAGGCCAGTGGCTACAGCTGCAATTCGACCCTTAGCCTGGGAACCTCTCCATATGCCATGGGTACAGCTCTAAAAAAAGAAAAAAAAATTAATCTAGGATGGCACACAGCAAGAAGGTTTGCTAAGGAGAGATAACTCAGATGTAACCAAACCTGTTAACACTGTGATCTTGGACATCTAGCTCCAGAACAAATGAATTCCCACTGTTTCAGCCAAATAAATAAATAATTAAAGTTTAATAAAGTAGTCTATATGGACTTTGTATTGCTAATAGTACCCTTCCGCAACTTAGATTATTTATCTTTTCTCATGACTAATAATTCCTTCTGTTATTACCATAAGCAAATGCTCTTATTTTGCTTGATGAAATCTTGAGTGATGTCAGATGGTCTTCAACACTTTCACAGTCAAGGAAACACAGTATTTAAATAATCCTGACAATCCATAATATGTGACTACCGTACAACTCTTTTAAATGCACGGTTTGAGAATGGGGTTGTTCTGAATTTTAGAGCAGTTCATACATAAAACATCCAAAATTACAGAAGAGTAATAGCTTAAAATGTATTATAAAAGGGGGAAATATGTAGGCAATAATCAGGACACAGTTAAATGAGGTTAAATGTTCTTTTTTACCTTAAAAATGTGTTAATTATCTCTAGGGCAAAACAGATTTTTCCATCGAATTATATCAGAAACATTTGTAGAAAACCAAAAAGTAATTGTAAGCAATATGGAGGCTAAACGTTCAAAAGGCAGGCTATTGTGTCAACAAAAACAATCAACTTATTTAAATGTCAGTTTTAAAAATATATTATATATGGTGTAATTATTACATTTAAAAAGTTATTCATAGCAGTTCCTGTTGTGGATCAGTGGTTAACGTATCCGACTAGGAACCATGAGGTTGTGGGTTCGATCCCTGGCGTTGCTCAGTGAGTTAAGGATCCGGCGTTGCTGTGAGATATGGTGTAGGTTGCAGACGCGGCTCAGATCCTGCGCTGCTGTGGCTCTGGCATAGGCTGGCAGTTACAGCTCCAATTAGACACCTAGCCTGGGAACCTCCCTATGCCGCGAGGGCGGACCTCGAAAAGGCAAAAAGACCAAAAAAAAAAAAAAAAAGTTATTCATAGAAGACTATGAGTTCCAAAGACAAAACCAAAGCTGTAGAATGCACACCTAGAGAAAAGGGGTATGGCATTATTATTTTGGTGATATCTATGTGATTAGTTGAGAATTGTTTATTAATATCAATACACATAAAATTACAACTAAATATCTACAACTAATATAATCAATAAGCAGAAGAAGATAAGATATTAATATCAATGAAGAAAACTACATACAACTCTAGAAACTGATTTTGGTTGAAATTTCAAATAGTACTACTTTTAAAAGTATTTTTCGATAAGTCATTACATTCCTAAAACCATGGGACAAACAAAACAATGAAAACCTTTAATTTATAAGATCTGTCAATTACTCATTGGATTATATTTTTCAAATATTTATTGACCCTCTTTTGATCTAAAGGAAATTGCTCCACATTTTATTCCTCAATAGGCATAAGACCATGCTGTATATGTGAGAAGATTTCAGTAAAAAACTATAAGCTATTATCACTTATTTGTGAAATGGTGATCTTCCCTTTGTTCTTCAGAAATTGACCCTTATTCCTTAGCTTAAAATATTTCTGTAAAACCTTACTGGGCAAGGTGGCTATCCACCTGGTGGGGAGGGGTGGAGAGCAGGAACATCATCATTTACTTACCTTGGAATGGTGCAGGTGAAGACTGAGCCATGTGTATATGCTCCTCATTGATCAAATAAATTGGCTGGTGTTGGGCGATCTCCACACTTGTGCATACATTACTTTCCCCATGAAGAAAAAATGTGAAAGCACAGGACAAATGCTCACTAAAACAAAACAAAACAAAACAAAACAAAAAACCCAATGAGAAACTCAACTCCACATTTTAGCTGGAAATGGGTGCTAGACACAAGAACTACAGTTGGGATACAGCTTTACTTTACCAACCATCCAGCAAAGCTTGCCCCTGATGATATACCAACTTTCAGCTGACTGTGGACAAATAACATAACTTACAGACAAACTAAAGATGTCAGAGAAATATGAAAAATTAGTTATGTTGCACTGTGAAACTGAAAGCTATTGTATGGAATGCCTCCTGCTTCCTTTGCATAGGGTATCCTATAAATTCCTGTGGTCAAAAGAAATCATAACATTTTTCTACCTTTTCATGTACTACTATTTGTACTCTAAGGACGATGGCAAAGTAGTTTTGCTTATGTTTGGTATGACACAACAATAAGATCAAATTTACAAGCTTACAATGTTATGATAAGCTTAAAATTATTGATTTAAAAATAGCAATTAAGAACAATGCTGCGTGCAAACTCCGAATATACAACTGCTATGATAATGCGAGTCTCCAAATGGGCTGGAAACCTGTATTTAATTTTTACAATTAGCTCTGATCACAATTTTTTTTTTCTGTCTTTCTGTCTTCTTAGGACCACACGCACGGCATATAGAGGTTCCCAGGCTAGGGGTGCAATTGGAGCTGTAGCTGCCAGTGTATGCCAGGGCCACAGCAATGTGGGTTCCGAGCCACATCTGCGACCCACACCACAGCTCACGGCAATGCTGGGTCCTTAACCCACTGAACGAGGCCAGGGATCGAACCTGCATCCTCACAGATGCCAGTCAGGTTCATTAATCGCTGAGCTACGATGGGAACTCCAAGACCACAAAATTTTATTAAAGCATTCCACTTCTCCATTTTCCACATAATGAGCTAAAAATTGATAAAAAATGATGTGTCACGGAGAAAAAAAATTTCAAAATTATTACAGAGGCACATTCTTTCAAAGTTGTTAAGTTTGGCCCTGAGCAAGCCATAACATCTCCATTTCTCAAGATAGCTTATAAGAACATTTGCCTGATAAACCAAAATCATGTTCCAGGCAACCATCATCTAAAAATTCATCTTCCAGATTTCCTTCTTTTCAAAAGTTCTCTAAAACATGTTATTATAAAGTGTATTTTGAGTATTACTCCAAAAAATAAAACTATAATGCTTTATGGAAAAAATCAAAATAAAAGGATAAAATTTTCAATCTATCCCACAGTGAAGCAGATACATTCTTCCTAGACAAGTATGTTGATATTATCTAAAAAAATTTTGTGCTTTACTAAAATGTGAAGTTTCATCAATAGGAAACACCCAGTCTTGATATTTGGGTAGTCAGCACAACAGAATAATCTCTCTCTCGCCTTTTTTCTTTTCTTTTTTTTTTGCTTTTTAGGGCTGCACACTTGTTTGTTTAGTCCTCATAACTTTCTGTCAAGAAACTAAACTTTTATTTATTTATTTAGTCTTTTTAGGGCTGTACCTGCAGCAAACGTGGAAGTTCCTGGGCTAGAGGTAGAATGAGAGCTGCAGCTGCCGGCCTACACCACAGCCAAGGCAATGTGGGATCCGAGCTGTGTCTATAACCTACACCACAGCTCATGACAACGCCAGATCCTTAACCCACAGCAAGGCCAGGGATCGAACCTACATCCTCATGGATACTAGTCAGATTTGTTTCAGCTGTGTCACAACAGGAACTCCCCAAAAGAATAATCTTAAGATAGTAACTAAATTTTTTAAGAATTCTGAAAAATTTAAACATTCCCATAACACCCTACTTCTAAGTTTCAAGTTCACAAAGAGGAAATAATGCATGTAATTTAAATGTCCATAGGTATAAAGCAGTATCAACAGTAAAAATGTGCTGTCCTTTATTTACACAAATGACACTGAAAACACATTATCCGCCATGTACAATATTATTCCCGGCACAAAAGAACACCAAAATATGGATTAACTGGTTATGGACTTGTAATTTTCCATCTGTAAAATTCAGTGGAAGACTTTGAGCTGACTTACCCCTATCATGTTTACTATCCCATGCAGTCATCAGAATATTTATAGGACAACTGGTTAGAGTTGCAGATACTGAGTGTGGCACACAATATGTTCTCTAGTCCACTGAATCTCAACTATGCATGAACAGAAACACAACCAACACTTGTCTCTCAATCAGTAAGTGCAGAGAATGGTGCAAGAAGCCTGAAGTGACAAAGAATAAAATATGGTCCTCGTCCTTAAGGAGCATATAAACTAACAAAAGACTGATATAAATGCACATCAATAAAATAAAACTAGGAACAAACACAGACGTAGAAAGAAAACTAAAATGCTGTGGGAAGGCTAAAGCGTACTGATTTTTTTTCAATTTGGAAAAATCCAAATGCTTCAAGAAGATGAAATCAAATGAAAGTTTCATTTCAGTGTAGAGAAAAAAAAGTAAGAGAAGGAGCATGAGACAAGGCATAGATACAGTTAAGAACAGCATACAGCTTAGAAATTCTAAGAGGAGGAAAGACATGACATGATGAGAAAAGAGTCTTGAAAAGGAAGTCAGAGGTCACCCTTGAGACAACCAAAAAAGTCTCGCATGTAAAAAATAGCAGGGAGCCAATTTAAGGTTTGGTTTTTAAAAGTCAGCTAAATCTAAAGGACTGTGATAAAAAGCTCAAAATAGTATCCATTTGAATTTGCTATATCTTAAAAGACACAGAAAAGCACAAATGAAAAAGGGAGGTACTGAACCAATGACCTATTTTTTTATATTGATAATTTTAAAAACAAAATGCCTTTTTTAAAAGAGACAATTAGGAGTTCCTGCCATGGCTCAGTGGTTAACAAATCCAACTAGGAACCTTGAGGTTGTGGGTTCCATCCCTGGCCTTGCTCAGTGGGTTGGGGATCCAGCATTGCCATGAGCTGTGGTGTAGATCGCAGATGCGGCTCGGATCCCACGTTGCTGTGGCTGTGGCGTAGGCTGGCGGCTAACGCTCCGATTAGACCCCTAGTCTGGGAACCTCCATATGCCGCAGGTGCAGCCCTAGAAAAGACAACAGATAAAAAAAATAAAAGAGACAATTAAAACTACACAAGATAAATAGCAAGTTATGGGGAAATATAACAGAAGCCATTAGTAACTACATAATGTTTGGTTACTTCACCTTTCTGATCATAGCTTCAGCATATATAAAATCAGCTCCTGGCACAAATTCTAATTCAGGAGGTCCAGGATGGGGCTCAAGAATCTGCATTTCTGCCGCTGCTGCTACTCTAAGCTCAAGAATCACACTTTGAAAATCACTTAACTTTATGGTACATAAATCCTTTTCCAGCAATAAAATTCATTTTTTTCTAAGACTACATGAAACAAGAGGGCAAGGAGGACAAAACAGCCGCTAGAGAGTAGAATTCCCCTTTGACCTAGCAATACCACTTCTAGGACTTCACTCCGCAGATAAAACTATCATACAGTTATTAACATTAACACTGCTTGTTAAAGACCAAAATGCCCATTAGTAAAGGACTGGTTACTAAATCATGATTGCATCCCTACAAAGTAATACTGTGCAATCACTTAAGAGAAAATAATCATACTGATATGCAAAAACCTCCAACATAAATTCATAAATAAGAGGAAAAAACAAAATACAAAATAGTTGTGAATATACTCCTATTTATATAAAACTGGGAGAGTGGAAGAAAAATACATGCACACACAATTTGCTTATTAGACTGACATAAAATTTCTCTAAGGACACACTTTAAAAACCTAATAATTTTGGTTGTCTTTGGGGACTGAAGCAGCATGACTTAGAAAGACAGAATTCACAATATTCTTTTATACTTTTTGAATGTGGGGCCAAATGTCATACAGAAAACAGTGGAGGCAAAATCCGAAAGCCCCTGCCTTCCATCCCGTGCAGTGTGCTAGCTGGTCCAACTTAGAAGAGTGCTCTAGAGGAATCCTCAGTGTTTTATCTTGCTACTTTTGGCCTTTAGTTGAAGCCTGCTGAGATCATCTTTGATTCTGATTCTGTTATCCAACATACTGGCTATTTAATCAGCAAGCCATCAATTCTTTATCCATGTCATTGCTAAAAATGGTGAATGAGACTATACTGAAGACAGAATTCTGTGTCATTTAAAATTTCCAAGTTATAAATTTTACCAAGTGCTGCTACACATTATTTTTTGTCTACAAAGGATAATCTAAAAGATTGTGTCAAATGTCTTTATAAAATGCAGATACATGAAAACTATCATATCCTAATGCAGAAACCTCCCTAAAAAGTAATATTCACGTAGTCTAATACAAAAGCCAACTGCCATCATTTTACAGATAAGGAAATAGGGATAAAAGTGTGGCTTTCAAATGCCATTCTTAGAAACAGAACTGGAATTAGACTTGAAATTTAGGTATCGTTCCTCTAGCTAGGCTGTCTATAAATGAGAATACTAATTTATATCTCTACCAAGTTATATTTTTATACAGGTGAACGATCACATTTGTGAATGAACACTGAAAACAAGGGGCTCTATAAATACAATTAAAGATACATTATTAACAAGTTAGCAGGTCAAACTTATTACAAGTTTCATACCTGTTCTTGCTGCTTCTTACCCATCACCCACTTTTACCCAAGCCTCTTAATCACTCAACTCCATCTATTTCATACACTCACATCATCTGAAAATTGAAAAGGACTTGAGATGATCAAGCTCGACATCTTTCTAATTTGGGGGCGGGGAGGCAAAACTGCCCAACATTACACAATAGTTTAGAACACGGTTGGAATAAGAATTCAGGCCCCTGTCTTAAGGTAGTAATTCACAGTGCATTCATGATGTTTTTACTTAGGTCAATGCTAACTTCACCCTGTTGTAATACACTCCCTCCTCAGCATGGCCACACACTTCATAACTTAAGTCACTCCCTCTATCATTTCTATTAACTCCCTACTGTCTACTGCTGCACACCAGAAGGTCAAGTGAATACACGTTATAATTTCACTCAATCAAACTAAAATTGGAGCCTAACCCCTGTTCTTTTAGAGCATTCCAACTGACAAATATTCTAACGTTCTCAACTGTGTTTATTTGCCCCTCTTTACTTAGTAAATCAGGTCTGATTCAGGTAATTCTTTATTTAACCTCTTTTTTACTTTAAACATGTCAGCAGTTACACTTACCTTACTCTTCCCCAGAGTCCTAGAGGACTATGTTTCCTTTTCTCTGTAAAGGCACTCCCACTCTCATTCTCTGCCAGTCATGAATAGCCTTTATTTCTACCTCTTTATTTGCTCTTCACTTGAGCATGTTAATCCTTTAGGGTTACTGTCATATCTTCCCCCTCTACTGACTAAGATCAAATAATCGACATGTAAATAGATTAGTATAATGGCATTACTACTAATATCACTACATAACTTACCAATAAATAAATTTTATGTTATAAAAGAAATAAATAAGGGGGAGTTCCCACATGGCTCAGCAGAAATGAATCTGACTAGTATCCATGAGGATGCGGGTTCGATCCCTGGCCTTGCTCCGTGGGTTAAGGATCCGGCGTTGCCATGAGCTGTGGTGCAGGTCACAGACGCGGCTCAGATCCTGTGGCGTAGGCTGGCAGCTGTAGCTCCGATTTGACCCTCTAGCCTGGGAACTTCCATATGCCACAGACGCGACCCTAAAAAAAGACCAAAAAAAGGAGAATGGTTGAAAACTCAGAATGGTTGAAAAATAAAAATAAATCCATCTATATACTGTTTACACAAAACACACAAATTAACCCCCCCCAAAAAACAGTTGAAAATAAAATGGCAGGTAAATCCAAATAAAAATAAAAATAAAGCTGGTATAGAAATAGCAATAAATAAAATATTTTTAAAACTTATTATAACAGAATAATTAATGGAGGAATTACAATAAGAAATTTAATCAATCTTAAATGTGTATATACACAGCCATATGGTATACAACACAGAAGTATATAAAGAAAAAACTGATTAAAAGGAGAAACTGACAAATCTTTAATTTGATAAAGATTTTATCATACTTTTCTTAGTATTTAACAGAATAAACGAATTATTCAGAATACCAAAAAAAAAATGACAAAAATATATGAAGTATGCAAGCTGGCTTTCAATAAGGAATCTAATCTCTGTCCAAGGACACAAGGAAGACGTACAAAAAAAGGATTGGGAACTAGGACACAAGACAAGTACTAAATTTCAAAGAACTGATATCACAGACTATACATTCTCTAACCACAGTGTAATTTAGTTAGAAATCAATAGTTTTTAAAATAAGATTATAATAAAATGAAACTTTGGAAACTTGAATACGTACTCCCTAAGCAAATCACATGTTATATAAGAAATTACAAAGGCAATTACAAAATATTTAAAACTGAATGACAACAAAAGTAAAACATGTCAAATTCTCAGAGACACGGTGCTTAGAGAGTAATCTATACCCTGATATGCTTAAAAGAAAGCCTTAAAAATAAATGAGATAAGCCTTCAAATCAAGAGGTTGGAGGAGGAGAGAGCAAAGAAGAGTAAACTCAATAAAAACAGAAAGATGAAAATGACAAAAACACAAATAATGATCTAGGGTCGGGGGTTGGAGGGAGTCAAGAGGCAACAGAAAGGATTAACAAAAACAAAAACTTGTTCTCTGAGCACACTAAAAGAAGACAAACCCAGCTGATCTGAGTAAGGGAAGGAGGGAAGATGCCTGTGCAGGGAGGAAAGTGCCACCATCAAACAATTCTAAAAAACAAAGAGGAAGTAACCAGGAGGCACACTTCTAACCACATTCGACCACCTAGCTTTTAAGACTGGACACTTACTGCATTTGCTTTTTTGCCGCATACACCTTTCTTGCTGTTCAGGCCATCCTTTTACTCTTTTGTTTAGAATAAACTTCCCCTATCCTTCTTCTAACTCTTACCCATCTTTTCAAAGAAATCATCTTTAAATTCCTAGAATAGGCAAAATGCTTCCAATCTACTCTGTGTTTCTCAAAGCACAACGTACTTAAGTTTGGTTTTGGGGTTTTTTGTTTATTTTTGCTTTTTTAAGGCCCACATCTGTGGCGTATAGAAGTTCCAGGCTAGGGGTCCAACTGGAGCTGCAGCTAAAGGCCTACACACAGCCACAGCAACACGGAATCCGAGTCACATCTGTGATCTACGCTGCAGCTTGCAGCCATGTTGGATCCTTAACCCACTGAGAAAGGCCAGGGGATGAAGCTGCATCTTCATGGATACTAGTTGGATTCTTAACCCACTGAGCTACAACAGGAACTTCTCAATGTACTGAAATTTTATGTCTAGTCCATCTGACTAACTTTTTGTAGGGGCAAAAATCATGCTTTATCTATCATTTTTTAGTATGGTGCTTTGAGTGGATAGACGTTCAGTTACTTGTGTTTATGATACTCTGTACCTTTCCTCTAAAATTTCCTGCTATTTTATTAGGAGACACTGAAATGAGTATGGAATTCTGAGTCATAAACTTAGTCAGAATTTACTCTTTTTACAAGAGAGTAAAACTGTGATATTCCAGCCAAGAACATATCAGGGGAAGCCTATCCTCAGTCTTGAGAAATTTCTAATTTCTATCTCTTTCTGTTTGAGGTATAGCACTGACAGCTATGGAATATAATACTGTATGACTCTCTTTGGGATCCAAGGCAATTTATATCCTCTGAACTAGAAAGGAGACTAGAATAAAATATATAAGGACTAAGCATACAGATCAACAGGGTATTCTCTTCAGTAAATGCCATTAAGGAATTATGTTCCTTTACACTATTAATTACTCTTAATAGGGCCAAATCAATCCTAAGACACATTTGTTATCAACATCTAAAATAATCGATCCCATGTCATAGTTCCCCACTGCCCAGAAGAAAAAAATCTACACCCCTCTGCATATCAGCCAGGGCCTTCTAGACTCCAGTGCAAGTTTTTTTCTTAACGATTATTTTTTTAAAGTAGTATTTAAAACCTTACTTTCATGTACAACTTCTCAATGACAGCTAGTTTGGAATGGTTAATACTTTGTGCATATCTTATAGTCCTTTAATTCCACACAATTTCCTTCATTCTCCTTAATTATTATCTTTCAAAGTCTAACATCACTTCTACTTCTTCACAGAGCCTTCTCAGCTTAGTTCTCTTTAAACAAACAAACAAACCTTTGTATTTTCTGCTACCAAGAGTACTCACCTGTTTGGCACCCATACTATCCCCAAAAAACAAAACAAAAAAACCCCTCATTTAATTAACAAGTATTTACTAATACTTACCTGTCTTATACCATACTCTCCATTAGACTTAGGCAGAGCGGAAATAAACATCATTTCTTAACATGGAACTATGTACCCATGTACCCACTGACATGTATGGCAAGGTCCCAGAGACCATTTTTTTTTTTTTTTTTTTTGCTTTTTAGGGCTGCACCCATGGCATATGGAGCTTCCCAGGCTAGGGGTCCAATCGGAACTACAGCTGCCAGGTTACACCACAGGCACAGCAATGCAGGACCCGAGCGGCGTCTGTGACCTACACCACAGCTCATGGCAACGCCATATCTTTAACCCACTGAGCGAGGCCAGGGATTGAACCCACATCCTCATGGATACTAGTCAGATTAGTTTCTGCTGTGCCACAATGGGAACTCCCCACAGACTTTAACAGGGGTAGAAATGTGATGATAAAGAAATCCTCATAGGATATCCTCAGTCAAAATTGTATACTTTAATACTAAATCTCAAAAACTGGGCCCTCACCATATAATTATCTTATATGGGTTTGTACCGTATTCAATCTTAAAGAATTATCAGTTTGTAGAAGGAATGAAATGAACCGATGGGAATGAGGGGAGGTCTAGCAAAAAAAAAAAAAAAAAAAAAAAAAAAAAAAAAAAAAAAAAAAAAAAAAAGAACAACAACAACGAAAGAAAAAAAAAACCCAAATCTCAAAATTTTCCTATTATTTATAAAATATCTATCCAGTATGCAAGATATATTCCATCTTAGTGTTATAACTGATTCTAATTCTATCTTCTCAGAGGCCCAGTAAGTAAAATTAAACTGTCCTCCAAGAAAACTGGTTTCATTCTATCTTTCCAATGTCATCTCTTGCTACACTAATTCATATATTCAGTAGTTCCATCACCCAATTTGTTTCCTTCATAAGGATTTGTCATAATCTGCAATTACTTATTCTGATGATCTCCTCCACCACAACATAAGCTCCCTGAAAGGTGGAACCATGTCTGTTCCACTAACCTTAGCACCTAGACATATAACACTTAATAGTCACTGAATGGAGAATGTAATTTTAGTCATAACCAAAGACTAAATTACTTTTCTTTTTTTGGTTGTTTCGTTTCTTAATTTTTTCTTTTTCTTAGGGTTGTACTTGTGGCATATGAAGTTTCCAGGCTAGGGGTTGAACTGGAGCTGCAACTGCAGGCCTATGCCACAGCCACAGCAATGCCAGATCTGACGCATCTGTGACCTATGCCACAGCTTGTGGCAATGCCTCATCCTTTACCCACTGAGCAAGGCCAGGGATCAAACCTGCAACTTCATGGATACTAGTCAGGTCTGATACCACTGAGCCACGATGTGAACTCCTGCAATAAATATTTTTAAAGCGGGAAGAAGATTAATTGTTATTAATAGAAGGAGGTGAATATAATTTCCAGGGATAGGAAAAAAGCAACTTAAAAACTGTTTACTTAGAAACACAAGGGGTTGATGTAGTTTTCATCTGTGTAGCTGCGAAAAGACGTGAAAAAGTACAAAAAAGGAAGAACTGGTATTCCAGATCATTTTATTCTCTTACACTATTCTAAACCTTATAAACATTATTTTTATTACTTCTTACATTGAGTTTTGAGGATGCAAGTATTACATGTGCTTTCAAAATGCATTATGAATATTAATAAACTCCTGTTCTTTTCATGGTGCAAAAGTGTTTTGATAACAGATTCACAATGCAGAATGCATTTAGATAATTCTAGCTAAATGCTTTCTGTGTTATGAACTTGTTATCTTAAAATTTTCCAAGTTGTCATTAACCAAACATCTTTCAAGAAGTAATGTGCCTCACTCTATAGATCCCCATTTGGGAATATTTTACTAATGTTATTTTATCACTGCCTTTCCTTAAAAATATACCATTTACTTTGGCAGCCTTCACAAGAATATGTTGATATCCTTTGCTCGCTGGCATACCAACCTTTCTCTTATTGAACAGGCCTTAACTTTCGTCTCCTTTTTAAAAGAGGGTGATATTATAATATTCAAATTCAGAGTTGATTAAATTATTTTATAAAAATCCTGAGATGCTTTCATTATTTCATCCACTTTCCCTTTAAATTAGAAGTTAAATCTGATTACAAATGCAGTGAAAATGCCCAGAGAAGTTAATGGCACATAATTTTTTTTTTAAAAAATGAGAGAATAATCTGCATTATAATCATGAAATTATCATTACAACTCTGAATGATCTTAATAATCTAAGAAAAAGTTACCAGTTATATTGTTTCAATACAAAATTGTCTCAGTAAACAATTTTTCTTCATATATATAGGTATATACATGTGCAATACATACCCATATGTATATATTTATAAATATACACACACATGCATATATACAGAAGAGAAATTCAACCAGCAAGCTCTGTGACTGCTCCTTTCTACCCTTCCAACCTCTAAGCTAAGTGGGTCGTTAGCAGTAAATTCGGCACTGGGGTGGTACATTAATCTTTCCTCAACACATGGGTACCACTCCTGGCATAGTAGTGGTAACAGAGCAGCAGATACCTTGCTTTAATGCAAAAACAGTGCTCTAGTGGCCTAAAGACAATATTTCTCCCCGGGTGGCTCACTTTCTAGAAGCAAATGACAGTGTGGAGACTCTTGATCCAAAGGCTGGAAGAGTGTGCAGTATCCCATTCTAATGGGATTTTATATATATATATATATATATATATATATATATATATATATATATATATATATATAATTTTCAAGTTGCCAAAATAGATATCAAGGGCTGCTCTAGTCTGTGCTATGTGCTTGAAAATCAGAAGCTGATACACACAATATTTAAGGAGGCTTATGAAAGTCATCTTATTAAAATCTCTGTTGAGGTTACTAAACTAGGCCAGATTATCTAGTCAAGAGTCTCTGGACAACCCTCTGAAAATTCAATGGCAGTGTGCCTGGCAGAGAATACAGATTAAAATAACATTTATATTAGGTAACTCATAACCAATAAAGTGGTATTACTGCTCACTTTAAGACATGCTTGAGTTCTTTTTTTATTTTTAAATTATAAAACAAAACCTTTAATCCATTTTTTGGTTACTTTAAAAGACAGTAACAAATTGGGTTGAGGGGGCGGCAGGGAGGGTAGAAAAAGAATGGAAGAGTATAGAGAACCACATAAATTTTTCTCATTAAATACTAAATTAGGCATTATGTATTGCTAAGAACAAAAAGGGATCAACTGATACTAAAATAACTAAGTCAGTCTGTCCTGTGTGTCTGTCTACCTACCTATTTGCCTGAGAGTATAAACTAGCCTTTCCCCACTGATCCTTACTGCTAAACTGAAATGCTATCTTTCCAGACTACAAAATGCATTTGTATAGTGCCCCCTAAAATCAGTTAATGATTACTGACCCAACCACTATGACACTACTGCTGGAGGAGGAACCTGAGTGGCAGCTAGAAAGAAACACAGGGACAGGCCTCTGACATCTGCCTAGATTCCCACAAGCAGCTCACAATGGGAGAAATGACCTGCCAAATTAGCACAAAGCAGATAGGAATTCCACTGTGTTGCCATTCAACAAGTGAACAACAAGTAGGACTTTACCTAATGTGGTCAAATGAAAAACTGAGAGGTGAAAGAAAGAAAGGGAGAGAGAGAGGAAGGAAGGAAGAAAGGAAGGGAAAGAAAGAAAAAGAAAATCTGTTAATGAGTAGGTGCTAGGTATATAGCCTTTTAGCTTTCATAGAATGTTGCTTTTCTATACCCCATTTAATACCCTTTCTATCATGCATGAGTGAGTATCAACCCTTATTATTATTTCCTGTCTGATTATATTATACATGAATTACCTACATACTTCTAGAAGGAGATGAGGAAGGAAAGAGAGGGAAGGATCCATGGTGGAGATTTTCTTTCTCTCTCATATCCCAATTCTATTTAAGGAATTGACAGTGTTCTAGCATTACGTTACAGTGTGTATTTAATGGGAGCTAATACATAAACTAAACAGTATAACAACAAAATTATTGTCTCTACAGTGATGGCTCTAGTTATATTTTTAAAAAGCACTGTCTACAATAAACAAAGCAGGAAAAACATCTAACTTTTTACACTGCTCTATTTCAGATCCAGCAGCTGATACTAAATGTAGCTTGGCAACTTCTTTAAAGGCTTTCCAACTTTTGGCATTAGCCTACCAGAGAGCAGGGCCTTTTATATTCAACACTGCTGTAAAATGTCTCACTCACCAGTACTCAAAGGAGGTCACAGTTTTCCCAGGAAAAGAAAAATAATATTGGAGCTGACACTTATTTGGTAGAGTGATGTTATCAGCAAGTATTTATTTTCCATACTCTTCCCATACCACAGGCTTATACCATAAGCTAGGTTTTCTTTTTCTTTAATCAAAACACACTGCTGCCTTTAATCATCAGCACTGCTCATGATCACAATCCCCCTATATCCCTAAAATAAGAAAAATAAATCTGTTGGCTAGAACCAACAAAAATAAACATAAGATGCTTCTACACTTTTCCTATAGTCTACTTAAAACTATGAAGTCAAAGATAGCTATAGGTTTTGTAATGTTATACAATTTTTTTTTTTGTCTTTTTGCCTTTATGTAGAGCCGCACCCGCGGCATATGGAGGTTCCCAGGCTAGGGGTCTAACAGGAGCTGTAGCCACTGGCCTTCGCCACAGCCACAGCAACGCGGTATCCGAGCTGCGTCTGCAACCTTCACCACAGCTCACGGCAAAGCCAGATCCTTAACCCACTGAGCAAGGCCAGGATCGAACCCACAACCTCATGGTTCTTAGTCGGATTCGTTAACCACGGAGCCACGAAGGGAACTCCGTAATGTTATACAAATTTTTAACAGAATTAACTTTGATTTTTAACACTTAAAAGCAATTTCTCCTAATGAGGTAAAATTCAACTGAAAGGCTATAAAAGAAAAAGATATTGGAACTAATAGACCCATTAGTTGCCAAAAATATGAAAGATAATATTTGTTCAATATAAGGATGGCATTTAAGAGATCAAGAGAGGAGTTCCCGTCGTGGCTCAGTGGTTAACAAATCCGACTAAGAACCATGAGGTTGCGGGTTCGATCCCTGGCCTTGCTCAGTGGGTTAAGGATCCAGCATTGCCGTGACTTGTGGTGAAGGTTGCAGACGTGGCTCGGATCCCACGTTGCTATGGCTGTGGCGAAGGCCGGCAGGTACAGCTCCTGTTAGACCCCTAGCCTGGGAACCTCCATATGCCGCAGGTGTGGCCCCAGATAAGGCAAAGAGACAAAAAAAAAAAAAAAAAAAAAAAAAAAAAAAAAAAAAAAAAAAAAAAGAGAGATCAAGAGCAAACACAAGATCCTTCAGATGATCGATGCAGCACCCAAATAAAGGTGGTGTATACCCCAGAGATAACCAATAAATGCCCACTCTTCAAGCTATTCTAATATATAAGTAGTTAAATAAACATTTAACGACAGTGACATACAATCAGCACCTGGTTGTTACCAAAAATATGAATGCTTAAAATTACGGATGTCCAATTTTTTTTAAGAGCACCAATTTTGCAAAAGGTTTAGAGGAAAAAAATATTCTGACAGAATTTCCTTTCATTATCAAGACTCAGTAGCTTTCAGTTTATTTATTCATTCAACAAATGTGCAAACGTTGCCCTAAATGCCAGGTGTATCACAGTGAAGAAGGCTCAGAGTCCTGGTTCCTAGAGAGATTTCATTCTAGAAGCTGGGGCAGTCAGACAGTTTAGAAGTTTTTAAAAGATAATTTCAGGGGGGAAAAACCTGTGAAGAAAACAAAACAACATGCTATGTTTAAGAGTGTCAGGGGAGGCAGGAGAGAAGAGATGACACATTAGATGGGAGGCAGTGGTGGATATGGAACCCTTCTTCGAGGAAGGGCAAATGAGAAGTCAGCCCCAGTGAGACCTAAGAGATAGGAGCTTAGGTCCAGGACACTTAAAAAAGTCAGAAGTACAGGGACAAGCTTAATGTGTTTGAAAGCTTATAAATAGGAAGGAGACGGGTAGCAAAAGAGATCAAAGATGTCAGCAGGTGTTGGAAGATGTAAACCTTTCAACAATGAGATGCAGCCTGAATTTCATTCTTTCTGCACTGATAAACCCTCACTTTTAGTCACTCTATTGATAATTTGTTATGAAGGAGATAAGAGTAGAAGGAGAAGACCAGCTAGAAGGCTATTCTGGAAGCCCAAGTGAGAGAAAAGCACGGCTTAGAGTGGGTTGGTTAGCAGTGAAGACTAAAGGAAATGGTTTCAAAATATATTTCAAAAATAGAGTTGACAGGACCTGCAGGCAGACACAACATGAAGTCAGACACATTATGAGTTAAGGGCAAGATATCATATTTGGATGATGCTCACTTAGAGACCATAGCATAGCTAAAGCTAAGGGGATGAGCCTAAGAGACTCCAGACATAGAAAAATGATACATTTCAACCTGTTCTGACATTCTCAGGTTTAAGGGGTGGAGGAGGGGAAAATGCTACACTGTGTTTACAATAAGGCAGTATGTAAAGCATATCTCTTCATGATCTCTCTCCTGACAATGGGTAAAGAGAAAAAAGAAAGTTATGCTATATTAATGTTTGCTTTTGTGACAGAAACTCCCCCCCCACCCCGGACACTCACTTCCACTTAAGAGTTTAATGAATTCAACTGAATCAAACTAACCCATTCAAATTTTGTTCTTTCAAAACCATCTTTTTAAAAAGTAGAATCCTGGAGTTTCCGCTGTGGCGCAGTAGAAACGAATCCCACTAGGAACCATGAGGTTATGGGTTCGATCCCTGGCCTCGCTCAGTGAGTTTCTGTGAGTTGTGATGTAGGTCGCAGACATGGCTCCAATCTGGTGTTGCCGCACCTGTGGCGCAGGCTGGCAGGTGTAGATCTAATTTGACCTCTAGCCTGGGAACTTCCGTATGCCATGGGTGCAGCCCTAAAAAGCAATAAATAAACAAATAAATAAAAAATAAAAAGTAGAATAAAACTAGGTTTAGTAATAAAACTCACTGAAAACAAATAATGAAGTTATAAAATACTGTTTGATTCAAATTATCACTGAACACCAGTTTTTCTAATTAGTAATCACACGAACAAACCTGAATACCACAATCTCAAGTAACAATGAATGAAGCAATCACACAATCTATCTTACACTAAATTCAGAGACTTCCACTTAAAATAATTTTCCCTTTTCACAATGCTAAAAATAGGTAAGGGAGAAAACATGTTAGTCATTGCTTTTCTCTGGATCAGGCTAGGTCATCCACTCAAAACAGACTCCATCAGATTTACCATTTTCTCACTGAATGATTCTGACAAAGTCTTATTTATTAACTTTAAACACATATCAGGACTGGAAACTACCAAACTCCCATCAACTGCAGAACAGATAAATAAACTGGCGTGTATTCACATAATGCAGTACTATACCAGAACAAGTGATCTATAACTACACACAACAACCTGAGTTACCACCAAAATGCTGAATAAGAGAAGACAGAAACAAAAAAACACGATACTATTTATATGAAAATTTTAAAGCAAATTAAATCTAAACTAAGCTGTTAGAATAATGCTAATGTTTGGGAGGGGAATGGCAGTGACCTGTGAATATGTTATGCTATACAGCAAGGGGGAATTAAGGATGCAGATGGATTAAGATTGCTAATCAAATACCCTTAAAATGGGGAGATTATCTTGGATTATCCTGTAGGTTCCAGGTAATTACAAATCTTAATTTAATTTAATGTGCAAGAGGGAAGCAGAAGTGTCAATGTCAGAGCTATATGGTGTCAGAAAGATTGAATGAGTCACTGCTGGCTTTGAAAGTAAAGGGGAACCACAAGCCAAGGAATGTGGGTGGACTCTAGAAGCTAGAAAAGGCAAAGGTATAGATTTGCTTTTAGAGTGTCCAGAAAGGAATGCAACCCTGCTAACATTTTGATTTTAGCCTGGTGAAGCCCATTTCAGACTACTGATTTTCAGAACCGAAAGATAATAAATTTGTAAAGGAACCTCCTCTGCTCCAGCTCTATGCTAATCAGAGCATGCTTAGAGTGTTTGGTTTAATTCTAGATGCCATACTTTAAAAAGGGTCTTAAGGAAACTGAAATGTATTCAAAAGAGAATGACCGAGAGAACTTAAAACCAACCACTGTGACAACAACTGAAGGAAGTAGAGATATTTAATCAAGAGATAAGATAACTT
>PVHT021183555.1:15498752-15559062 GCA_004024745.2 Catagonus wagneri
AGGAACCTCCTCTGCTCCAGCTCTATGCTAATCAGAGCATGCTTAGAGTGTTTGGTTTAATTCTAGATGCCATACTTTAAAAAGGGTCTTAAGGAAACTGAAATGTATTCAAAAGAGAATGACCGAGAGAACTTAAAACCAACCACTGTGACAACAACTGAAGGAAGTAGAGATATTTAATCAAGAGATAAGATAACTTAGGAAAGAGACATAAACAATCGGACATAAGCCACACTCAAGTATACCATGTCATGAAACTTCTTTTGCTCAGCATGGTATTTTACAATCACTGTTGCAGTAGTACATGCTGTCCTTAATTGTGACAAATATCAGTTTTACACACTGATCAAAATGTGGCAACACACTGGTTAACACTTCATGGTATACAGAGAACTCAGGCACACTGGTCAAGCACCACTGGTGTAGACACTACAGAAACACAAGATTTCAGTTCAGTACAAAGACTTTCTAACTGGGTTGTTTAAATAAAAAAAATAGGCTTACAAGAAGGGTAATATGTTTACTATACCTGAAGGTGGAAAGTAGAGGAAACCTAAGTGTAACGAAAGGAGAAAGGGTCAGGATGAACTTTAACGGTGTCTTTGATCCTGAGATCCTACATTTCGAGTCTCATATAATTTGTGCCTTGTCTGTCTGTCTGTCTGTTGTGTTTTGGCTGTACCCATGGCATACATAAGTTTCTGGGTCAGGAATCAAACCTGAGCCACAGCAGTGATCCTTAACCTGCTGAGCCACCAGGGCATTCCAAGTTGTGCCTATTTTAAAATATCCCACCTAGGAGTTCCCGTTGTCGCTCAGCGGTAAACGAATCCGACTAGGAACCATGAAGTTGCGGGTTCGATCCCTGGTCGTGCTCAGTGGGTTAAGGATCCGGCATTGCCGTGAGCTGTGGTGTAGATTGCAGACGGAGCTCTGATCCCACATTGCTGCGGCTGTGGCGAAGGCCGGCAGCTACAGCTCCTATTAGACCCCTAGCCTGGGAACCTCCATATGCCGCAAGTGCAGCCCTAGGAAAAGGGAAAAAGACAAAAAAAAAATCCCACCTAGACTGATTACTCAGAAGCAGACAGAATACTGCAAGGCAAAACATACCAAATCATAAGGGAAAGATGTACTGAGACAGAGTAAAGAGAAGTATCTTAAAGATAGCATTCTTGAAACTTGAAATGTATATTGCTAGTGAAGTCACAAATACACAATTTTTTTTAAATCGAAGTACAGCTGATTTACAACACAGTGTTAGTGTCAGATATATAGCAGAGTCATTCATACATATTTTTTTCCAGATTCTTTTCCATTATAGGTTATTACAAGATATTGATTATAGTTCCCTGTGCTAATGCAGTTGATCCTTGTTGTTTATCTATTTTATGAATAGCAGTGTGTATATGTTAATCCCAAACTCCTAATTTATCCCTACAAATTCTTAAATCTAGTCTGCCAAACCAAAGTTTTCTGCTTTCCTTTTGCTACCAGGATTACTTTTTGAAAACAGAGCTTATATGAATACCTATGTCTAAAAGCAGCAATATAACACAGGTGAAAAAAAAACAAATTTGTGCTCCCTAGAAAGGAGACATGAGGCTGACAGCCTTCAAGAGCAACAATCAGGAGTTCCTGTCGTGGCGCAAAAGTTAACGAATCCAACTAGGAACCACGAGGCTGTGGGTTCAATCCCTGGCCTTGGTCAGTGGGTTAACGATTTGGCATTACCATAAGCCGTGGTGTATGTTGCAGACGCGGTTCGGATCTGGCATTGCTGTGGCTGTGGTGTAGCCCGGCGGCTATAGCTCCGATTCGACCCCTAGCCTGGGAACCTCCACATGTCGCGGGTATAGCCATAAAAAGTACAAAAAAAAAAAAAAAAAAAGAGCAGCATTCAGTCAGACTGAAGTGACAGCCTGTGAGTTAAAAAAACCAGTATCATTTGAATAAAAAGCTACAAAAAGAAGAAAATTTTCACTGGGTCTGGAACCATTACACTGTTTACCCTTAAAAGCTGAAGTCCCTCTCTCAAGGATAAAAGACTGTATTTACGCACTGTTAGTTGATGTTCACCCTGAACAAAATGTACTTGCAAAACATAAACTTTTAAATTTCTTATTCAGTATATTTAACCTCTGGGCCTGGGGTCATAATTAGTTAAGCGTTCTTAGAAATATTCTTTCTTTGGAGATACTTTCAGCTACCCTGGAAGAACTACCACCTTAAAACTCAATGGTTGGTTACATCCCTCTATCCCATTTAATCATTATACACTGAATCCCCTCTGTATCAATTAAGCATACAATAGAGTGCAGTATATAAAACCACAGTAAGTAATACAGAAAAAAGGATTAAAGCCATGAAAAATGTATTAATTTATTCTATGCAATGCACTTGTAATTCTTCCACTTTCAGTCAAGATCACAGTACAGTTTAATAGTCTGGTTCAGGGAGCAATTAATCCTTTTATATTTAAATCAATCACTGACTCCTCTCCGAATAATTTAGCTTCTACATGCTGCCTACCATTTGATGTCTTTGGGGAAAGAGCACAGTTAACACTGTGTGGCACATTAATCATGTTTAGCAATAGAAAAAGAAATGCGTCATCAGAGAAATCTTAACAGAAAGTAGAACATGCTCTAAACCATGTTAGCAAAATTAGTTATACATCATCATTTTCTTAATTAAAACAGGCAAGTTAAACCTGGAGCCAAGAGTGCACTCTTCATTTGCCTTTTCACAGTATGTGTGAACGCATGTATCCATTTGTTTTGATTATGTATAAAATGTGTACCCAGGAATAAAATCACTCTACACAACTTACCCCCGACCTCGATTACTGTCAAATTCCTCTCCTACAGTCTAGCCAAAAGCAAAACGACTTGACTTGATGATTCCCAAATAGTGGGAAAGGGTAAATAAAAAGAACAGAAAAGTGTGCATTTTATTCAAAGGGGCATGTGTTTGGCACCTTGCCACAAAGCTTTGTCCTTTTCCTTGAATAACTGAAGCCTAATTAATAGGGTTAATTCAATGCAATAGTCATGTGTTGTCTAAAGATCCTTACCACTTCATGCAAAGCAGTTGTCCGTGTTTGAAGAATATTTTCTCTAAATGAATGTGTCAAGAAAGCACTAAGAGTCTATATGACTAAGAATGTCAACACTGTACTAAATGCTGCTTCTTACTTTGACCTAGAGAAGGAGGTACCCCTTTTCATTCTTGGATCTTATTCGCCATAAGAATAAGTCAACTTTGTATTCTACTGGCCACACCATGGGTTACAAAGGCAGGGTTTCAGCAAATTCTAAGGAAACATAAGCATTTTGTGAATGGTCCACAAGTGTTTTCAAAAAAAATCTAACCAATTAACTCTGGATGTAGATCCAGCACTTAAAAAAAAAAAGGAGTCTGTACCTTGGCATAACCCAAATGCACTGCTGACTCAGGAACTCTGCCAGTTCAAACAACTCCAAAGGGAAGAAAGCAACACAGAGAAATCAAATGGTAAAAGTTTAAGATCAGGTCTATAATACTTGTAGGAAGAATAGTGAAAAAAGAGCTCATGATACAGGTAGTAATTTGAAGTCACAAGAGCACACAGCATCTAAAGACAGAAATTCAAAAGCCTAACTACACTAACTGTCGCACTGAAGAAATATTTACTGGGTGTGTGAACTGTGACAATCTTTAAGAATTTGTTTTTGGGGGGTGAGGGGATGCACTGAGGGTTTGGGATGGAAATGCTATAAAAATTGAGTTGTGATGATTTTTGTACACCTATAATTGTAATAAAATTCATTAAGTAAAAAAAATAAAGTTAGGAAAGAAAAAAGAAAAACAAAAAAAAAAGAAAAGCAATCCAACAAACAAAAAAAGAATTTGTTTGACAACTATGATCTACAAATAATCATCAGGTGGAAAAATAGTGTCACGTCTCTCTAATCTCTAAAATAGTAACATCAAAGAAACATTTAGGAAGAACACAAGTCTTTTGTCTGTTTCTCATTTCAGAATAGAACACTACTAATCAAGATTAAACAAGTGAACCAAAGCTCATCATCAAAATCATCAGGTATAGCAGAAACTGACAGAACATTGTAAATCAACTATAATAAAAAAAATCATCATCTTATGCGCAGAATATGAAGTCACACCAGCTAACAAGCCACCATCAGCAAGATGCATGGGGCTTGTGTCAAGCTCATGGTGGCTGGGATTCATTCACATTCCCTTGTCTAGTTTCCCCTTGCTAAGTGAGAATTAAAAGTGCCACAAATAGTCAAGGAGATGGTAAGAGACGCTAGAGATCACTAAAAAACAAATCCCAGGAGTTAAATGCAAGGGATGAAAATCTCCTGTAGATGTTTGGGTAAAATGCACTGAAATATAATTTCAGTGACTGCACTTCTCAGATGGTGAATCCCAAGGGAGAAAATAAGATAATTTAAATTTAAAATTCTCAATTTCTGGATTTTCTTTTTTAAAAGGAAATGCCTTCCTTTCCTCAGCACACAAGTAGGACATCCATCCCACTAACAAGGACAAAAAAAAAAAAGAAAAAGAAAAAAGAAAAAAAAATTAAAGACAGAAATACTGAGCAGAGTGTTTTTACAGATTTACAGAAAAATGGTGTTCATAGCAAGAAAATATCATTGCTTTCATCTTATTTGATAAATGGGTTTTCTTTATCCAACAAATATGCCTAGGTTAGCTACATAGTACAAGTGACATGTTCTTGATAGTCAACATAATTTAAGGTAAAATAATGTCAGTGATTAAAAACACAAAATTAAAGAAACTAGATTAAGATAATGGAGAAACAGAAGCTGACAGAAGCACTACCCAGAGACAGTTCCCAAGGATATTCTCCAAGGTCTCCTAGGCGGATCTAGAGTATTTTACCAGTAATTCCTATTCCACTCTTCCTACCTCCAGCAAGGTCGTCCTGATCAAATCCAGGCCCTCAATACTACAACACCTACCCATGCCCTTTTATCTAAATAACCTGTGCATTGTGTCTGAAACACCAAAAGGTTAAGGCAGGATTCCAGTCTTCCCTCTTGCTTTTGCTTTCAATAATATGAAAAGACCAAACGGTGTTAAGAAAAAGAGAAGCTTAACTATGACATTTATTGAATGTGCTTTTATTTAGGTTTTTATTTGGTCTTACGAAAAACCTACAGTAGAGCTGTACTTACAAAGATATACATTACTTTTAATTGTTTCACTTAAAAGCCCATTTACCACTGACTGGACAATCTGGAGACAAAAATTTGGAAGAGAATAAATAAATAAATCCTTGATTATCACTAGTCACAAAGGAGACCAGGTACTAAAATCCACTCTGGGAACCAAAAGTAGAAAGTCACAGAGGCAGCTCCTCAGAAGCCACTGTACATCACACTGGGCAAATTGATGGGTGGGAACGTAACCCACCCTGCCGATCACGGTTCCCTTTCTTGAAGCACTTGAAACTGGAATAAAAAGAGAGTTCTAGTCTTTCCAGCAGGTCACACCTATTAGAACCAGTAACACTAAGATTTATATGTGATCATTTCAGGAAAGGGGCAACGGATGAGGGCGTGTGATGCAGTATAGACAAAGGAGTTGGGAGTCAAAGCATGAAAAGGCTAGTGCAGTATCTCAGAGTGAAGTGGTGGAAATTTAAGATTATAATGTGACAATGAAAAATGGAAAGGAAATAGATTTCATAGGTATATAAACCAGGAAGTATAACATTGTGATACCATATGGGTGTATATTTCAATGGGTAATGTTTAAGACAAACTAAGCTATAAATTGGAATGAAGCTTCATCTTTTTAAATATCCACAAAAACAATCTTTCTGCAGATAAATGAGCTAAGTTATCCACATCTTACCTTCAGTCTTTTCTTACGCCTTTTAACTGCGAGGTAGGGCAGTGCATCAAGTTACAGACAGTCATTACTTTTACTGATTTATATTTTTTAAATGCTGTGTTGTTTAATAGTTTTTTTTTTTTTTAACTGAGGAGACAATGATATTCTAGTATTCTTGCATTGTCTCTACTTAACCTTGCTCCCAAGGAAACTGCTAACGTCTCAAAATCAGACCCTGTATAATTATTGACTACAAAGGAAGTATGCTACAATGAGACACTGCACTTTAAGCAGAATGAAAATGACCAGCTTGGTTTTTGCCTTAATATCAAACGAAAGTCTCTGGTTTCCATATAGAAACCAGTGCTTTCTACTAGATACTGACAGGGACAGGTTACATTGCTTAACATGTTCTCAAGTACAGAATATTAACTATTTTCAGTGGCATTCTAGTCTAGATCAAAACAAAAACATAACTGAATCCACCTTTATTTTTAGCTACTACTGACTGTCTCTTTTCGAAGAAACTCAGCTTTGAAGTTACTCTGCTAAAGTATAAATGGAGCTAATTGCTCATAAATCATCATAGATGAACACATTCCCCATGACCAAGAAGCTTGAAATTGAAATGATTTAGATTTTTGAAATTTTATACATTTTCTATGGAGTTAAAAAAATTATAACTAAGCATTAATTTTCTCTATATACTACATAATTTCTATAATATAACTGAGTTGCTTACCTTTTATAACCAGCCTTTTTTAGAGAAAGCACTTAAAATTTTGTCATAGCCTAATAAAGAGTGACACATGAATCATTTGCAGAGATAGGGAAAAGTAAATGAAATACAGAGAATTCATTTCCATAATCACTGTCAAAAGCTGTACTTTATACCTCTAAATAAATGGGTTTTTTTTGTTAAAGATTTACAAATATTTAAATTAGGCTGTTCTAATGTAACTGGTATTGGGTCTAAAAATATAATATCTCGAGTTCCCATCGTAGCACAGTGGAAATGAATCCAACTAGGAACCATGAGGATGTGGGTTTGATCCCTGGCCTTGCTCAGGGTTAAGGATCTGGCATTGCCGTGAGCTGTGGTGTAAGTTGCAGATGCAGCTCAGGTCTGGCATTGCCGTGTGCTGTGGTGTAGGCTAGCAGCAACAGCTCCGATTAGATCCCTAGTCTGGGAACCTCCATATGCTGTGGTGCAGCCCTAAAAGGACAAAAGACAAAAAAAAAAATAAAATAAAATAAAAATAAAAATATATCCATGGACAATTTATTCTACCCAAAATATTCAAATTGTAAAAGAAACCTGGTCAACTCACAATTTAACCTCATTTACCACTATACTTGAACAAACTAAAACAAACATTAAGAAAATAGCTGGGAGACAGAACCTTAAAGAAAGCATATGGATCTGGGGCCCTTCCACATGGGGAGAAATGGTTCTGGGAGCATAATAACATGGGGGACGATATGATTTCAGATAAGACAACAGATTCATAATGATGGCCCCACATCCTCTGGAAATTATTGAAGTATATTCCAAATATTCTGATTACAAAGACAGAATTAGGAAACATATTCGAGAGATTTACACTAAAAAGATGAAAATTAAAAAGGAATTCTGGGAGTTCCTGTTTGTGGCACGGCAAAAATGAATCCAACTAGTATCCATGAGGATGCAGGATTGATACCTGGCCTCACTGAGTGGGTCGGGGATCCAGCACTTCTGTGAGCTATGGTGTAGGTCACAGCTGCAGCTTGGACTCCAAGTTGTTGTGATGTAGGCTGGCAGCTGTAGCTGATCTGACCTCTAGCCTGGGAACTTCCGTATGCCACAGATGCAGCCCTAAAAAAGACCAAAAAAAAAAAAAAAGGAATTCTGGTTAAAGAGAGAGAGAAGAAAAGAAAAGGGAAAGCGAAAAACAGAAAAAAAGGAAAGAAAAGAAAAAAGAAAATTCCTTGGAGAATTTTCAAATAGTACAGAGTTTTAAAATAGTAGGTGTTGGAGTTCCCATTGTGACTCAGCAGGAATGAATCTGACTAGCATCCTTGAAGATGCAGGTTCCATCCCGGGCCTCACTCAGTGGGTTAAGGATCCAGAGCTGCTGTGAGCTGTGGTCTAGGTCAAAGATACTGCTCAGATCCCATGTTGCTGTAGCTGTGGTGTAGGCCGGCATCTGTAGCTCCGATTCGATCCCCAGCCTGGGAACTTTCGTAAGCTGCAGGTGCAGCCCTACCTAAAAAGCAGAAAGCACAGTCTTTAAACTTAATAAAAACATTCATTTTTCAAATATATAACATTATACTTTAAAAATATATACTGCACAAAACTGTATACATCAAACAAATAAAAATATCTAAATTAGGAAGAGAACATTTTGGAAATTCTAATCCTAAAAAAATGGGTTGTGGAGTTCCCGTAGGGGCTCAGCAGAAATGAATCTGACTAGCATCAATGAAAACACAGGTTTGATCCCTGACCTTGCTAAATGGGTTAAGGATCCAGCGTTGCCATGAGCTGTGGTATAGTTGCAGACCCAGCTTGGATCCTGCATTGCTGTGGCTGTAGCGTAGGCCAGCAACTACAGCTTTTATTCGAATCCCTAGCCCGGAAACCTCCATATGCTGCAGGTGCGGCCCTAAAAAACCAAAGACCAAAAAGAAAAAAAAGAAATGGGTTGTATGTAGATTCTTCTACATCATAAGCAATTCCCCAAAAATTAAAATATGAAAGAATATTATATAACAATTTAACAAGAAACATAAGACATATTTTGCTAAGACAGAATAACTGAATCCAACTAGTGAGTACTTCACTTGGTTTTTTAAAACTAGAAATAGTTTTACCCTCCCTATAAGTGAATACTCTATATAGTCTCTATGGTTTTAATATCATAATTGAAATATCAATTTTAATTAAGCTAGATATTAACTTTGTCATTGAGGAGTAAAAGTTGGTTATAGGGTCATATGCAAAGGATAATGATAAATGGCAATCCATTCTATCAAAAGAGATAGTCATTAAGAAGCCATACTAATTGATATGAAGGCAATAAACAAGGTGAACTACAGCCATACTTTTGGCATTTAAAGAGGTGTGTACACAAAGAATGCCAAAAAGCCACAATCAAATGCTAGCCTGCCTCTCAATTTAACAGCAGCAGCTAATCAGTTCTGTTATTGAAGTCTAACTTTATTATGTGCTTAACTATAAGTTTCAAAAATACACTTCATATGGCTGAGAAGGAGAAAAAGTTTCTTGGGGTAAATGTCTGTCACAACACAAAGGAGTCATTGGGGGGCAAGGATTAGAATTCAAAGCCATGAATGACTTGTCTTTTTGTGAGCTCAAAGAGATGACCTGTTACACAAGACAGAGAAACAAAAATGTCAGACTAAACAGATGATGAAAGTCTTTAGGAAATACAAAGGCTTAGAGAGAGCGTGTTTTTAAGTCTAATACTACTGGAAGCAGGTTTTCCTGGGCCAAAAACTCAATTTTAGATGCCTAAAGACATTTGTTTGGTTCTGCAAAAGATAGAACCTGAGATTTTACTGAGCTATGCCACAGAAATTAATTCTTCATCATCTACTGAAAAAAAAATATATTGGTGTCATTCTAAAATGGCATTAATTGTGATCTTTGTAGGAAAAAAGATGGAAAGCATCATTCAACTTTTAAATTCAGCCAGTTTAAGAACAAAAATCATGGGAGTTTCTGTTGTGGCACAGCAGAAATGAATCCGACTAGTATATACAAGGACCCTGGGTTAAGGATCCAGCGTTGCCATGAGCTGTGGTGTAGGTCGCAGATGCGGCTTGGATCCTGTGGCTCTGGTATAGGCCAGTGGCTACAGCTCCAATTTGACCCCTAGCCTTGGAACTTCCATATGCCACGGGTGCGGCCCTAAAGAGCAAAAAAAAAAAAAACAAAAAACGCTAAGCATATGTTGAACTCTGATTTGCATTACCCGGTTTTGACAAATTACCCATTCTAATATTGTTTTGCTTTACCTAATATTACAACTTGATGTACTCAGTCTCTAAAACATACTGAGTCTTGGAAGATGGATCAGTGGAACATGGTGTTGGGTGCATAGGAGAAGCTAAATAAGTATGAAAAATTAAGAAAGAACTTACAGGAATAATTGATACAGTAATAATTAAGAATTTAATGTCTCGATTAAAAGAGCAAGTCAAATACATTTCAACAAAGCAATGTGCAATGCAATAAGTAATGTAAGGTAAACCTCATCATTATTATCTCACAAAAAGGACTGAAAAAGCCAGACATTTTCTGGGAAATAAAATATATAACCCATTATTCCACTTATTATGCAAATACCTATCTTTCTGAAAGATTTACAGAAAACATTTTCTCCATGTGTCATATACTATGTAAGAAATTAAAAAAAAACTATAGAATTAATTTTAGAGTTTCTTATTAAAGAGCAAAAATTATTTTTTATTGCGTGACTTTTAAATTCTTGGAAAGATATCACATAACTAGGGAGTTAAATACATGAATAAAACAACCTCTATCCTCAAGGAACTTATACTCTAGGAGAAAATATACGATATGTCCATAGACGGAGTTCCCATGGTGGCTCAGCAGGTGAAGAACCCAACAGTACCCATGAGCATGTGAGTTCGATCCTTGGCCTTGCTCAGTGGGTTAAGGATCCAGTATTGCCGCAAGCTATGGCAAAGGGTGCAGATACAGCTTGGATCTGGTGTTGCTGTAACTATGGTGTATGCCAGCAGCTGCAGCTTGGATTTGACCCCTAGCCCAGGAACTTCCATACAGCATACATGCAGCCCTAAAAAGAAAAAAAAAAGGTACCTCTATATATCTATATGTAGGGATATAGATATATAGACATATAGATATAAGGCAATAGATAAGAATAGAAACATGCAGGTTTCTATAAAACTTCAGAAAAGATTATTTTACCCATGACAATCAAGAGGCTTTGTGGAGGAGTTAGTACTAAACTTTAGCCTTGAAAGATTTTTAGTGAAATATTGTAAGACTGAAAACTTAGGGAGAAAGTCACTACAGGAAAGGAAATACTAACAAGTAGCTAACATTTACTGAGTGCTCACTTTGCCAGGTACTATTCTAAGTGATTTAAATGTATTAAAACTCCTTCAAATCTCACAGAAACTCTGAGACAGGCATTATGTTATTAACCCTACTTTGAAGTGATAAGAAATCAGAGATGCAGAGCCTAAGGGTAACTTGCCCATAATCACATCAAGAGTCTCATCAAGAGTAGGGCTGTATTTCAAATTCAGATCTGACTTAGCAAACCGCTATATTCTCAAAGCACAAATCGCTATATTCTCAAAGCACTGAACTTTACAACCTTAATTGAACTGCTATAAAAAAAAAAAAGCTCCCATATAAACATTAGTAACTAAACACTTAAATCCACAATGACTTCGTCAAGTTGAAATAATTTTAAAGTAACACAATCATTAGTAATATGTTCATGGGCACCAAAATGGCTAAAATAATTAAAATAGACAATTTCAAGTGCTGACAAGATGCAGAATAACAGAACATTTCATACCCTAGCTGGTACAAGTCTACACTGGCATAGCCACTTTGGAAAACCACTTGACAGTATCTATTAAAGCCGAACATGTGTCTATTATTCAATAACTCTACTCCTAGGAATATACCCAATAGAAACAAGTATAAGAATGTTCTTAGCAGGATTATTCATAATAGCCCCAAACTACCAACAAGAGAATGCCAATCAATAGTAGAATGCATAAATCAACTGTGGTATATTCAAACAATGGATTACACAGCAATAAGAACAACAAACTAGAACTGCACACAACGCAGATGATTCTCATAAATACAATACTGGCAGAAAAAAAGCTAGACACAAAACAGTATAAACTGTATGATTCCACCTAAGTGAGGTGCAAAAACATGTTTAATCTACACTTTTACTGGGATAGTGGTTCCTCTGAGGGGAGATAATGACTAAGAGGAAGTACAAAAAGGGCCTCTAGGATATTAGCAAGGTTACATTTCTGGGTCTGAGTGCTAGACATTGTGTGTCCACTTTATAAAAAGTGGACAAAGCTAATCAGTTATTAGGCACAAACATATTTTATTGTATATTTCAATTAAAATATTTTTTAAATCCTATTAGGAATTTGTTTATAGAAATTCCACTGCAAGTGGGATAATTAAAATATGTGCCACTGAGAATATATTAACATGTAAACTTATGTCTTTTACTTTCAGTGACAGTAAGTGAGGAAGCAAAACAAAGTATGTGGAGGTTCCCAGGCTAGGGGTCTAATCCGAGCTACAGCTGCCAGCCTACACCACAGCCACAGCAACAAGGGATCTGAGCCCTGTCTGCAACCTGCACCAACAGCTCAAGGCAATGCCAGATCCTTAACCCACTGAGAGAGTCCAGGGATCGAACCCGCAACCTCATGGTTCCTAGTTGGATTCGTTTCCACTGAGCCACAACGGGAACTCCCTCAAAAAATTTAAATTATTTTAATTTGGAAAAATTAAAATAAAAAAGGTAAAAGACAATGACCAAGTACTTTTTTTTTTTAAGATCAGGATTAAGAGGATAGGAGGTGTCACTTTTCAATAAATACACTTAGTATTAAAAATTGGAGAGGAGAGAGTTCCTGCTGTGGCTCAGCGAAACGAACCTGACTAAGTATCCATGAGGATGTGGGTTCTATCCCTGGCCTTGCCCAGTGGGTTAAGGATCCAGCATTGCCGTGAGCTGTGATGTAGGTCACAGACGTGGTTCAAATCCTGTGTTGCTGTGGCTATGGCACAGGCCAGTAGCTGTAGCTCCAATTTAACCCCTAGCCTGGGAATTTCCATATGCTGCAGGTGCGACCCTTAAAAAAAAAAAAAAAACTGGAGGAGTTCCCAATGTGGTGCAGTGGGTTAAGGATCTGGCATTGCCACAGCTGTGCTAGGGGTCACAGCTGTGGCTCCCAGGAACTTCTATATGTGGAGGCCATAAAAATAAAACTGGAAAAATATTTTAAGGTCTGAGATGATAAAAAGTAAACATATGTACATCAATAATTTGATAATTTAATCATGAATTAAAATTATTAGCTTGCACTGGGGAAAGAGACTCTAGATTCAACCACATCTTAAGTATACACACACCAACACAAATGACACTTGTTTTAATAGAGCTTTGACTTTCACAGAATTATTAATTAACAGAAGATGAATGCAAGTGAAAGCATACAGATGAGAAAAAAGTTAAGGACATGGTGTCATCTTTAAGAAGACGAAATGTAAGCTGAAGACAGTGGCATATGAGCATCTGTCTCCTGTTAGATCCCCTATCTTCTGCTTCCTTTCCCCTTCCATCTCTGGGTCTCGGCTCACATCTATAAGCATGCTAACATCTAACCCAAAGGCTTCTTACTACTAACTTGAAAGAATATAAATTACTTTTTTCATCTTTAATTTTAAAAATTCTAAGTTAGTAATTTTAAAGCAATTTGGAGGCAACATTTCTTATTTCCAAAGCTAAATCCTCACTATTTGTCCTTCTAAAATTCCATCTTCTAAAATTATCCACAAAGCATTTTTACCCAGATGCATTTTTTGTTTATTTAAAAATAAACTGTAGTTACAAATAACATGCCTATTTTAATGCCAGGCTATACAATCAATTCTCAATTGTTCAATACTAAGAAAGGCAATGTCAGAGGGTCTTACAATTAGGCAAACCTAAGTCCAAACGTGATCCATTATTAGCTGCCTTAAGTTAATTAACCTCTCTACTCAGTATTCAATGTTATAAAAGAGAGATAATAATGCCTAACTCACAAACATATAAACATTAAACAAGATGTGAACATGCTCTGGATATAATAGTTACTAAAATTAAAGTTCTTACCACACATCAGAGTTAAATCTCCATCAGCACACATCTCTAAATACTTAATGTGAGTTTGGGAATGTAAATTTAAATCTTATAATTCAAATAACCATATTAAAATACATACTAGCCCCGGCCATCTTAGCGGCTGCTTGTGGTTGGGGGCATCCCGCACCTAAGGCAGGAAGATGGTGGCCGCAAAGAAGACGAAAAAGTCGCTGGAGTCAATCAACTCTCGGCTCCAGCTTGTTATGAAAAGTGGAAAGTACGTGCTGGGGTACAAGCAGACGCTGAAAATGATCAGACAAGGCAAAGCGAAACTGGTCATCCTCGCCAACAACTGCCCAGCCTTGAGGAAATCTGAAATAGAATATTACACCGTGTTGGCCAAAACTGGTGTCCATCACTACAGTGGCATATTGAATTGGGCACAGCATGTGGAAAATACTACAGAGTATACACACTGGCTATCACTGATCCAGGTGATTCTGATATCATTAGAAGCATGCTAGAACAGACTGGTGAAAAGTAAATCATGCACAATTTTTCTTTAATAAAACCAGCCAGAGCTCATTTTTAAAAAAAATAAATAAAATACATACTAGACAAAACAAAAACAAAACAAAAAAAACATACTAGAAAGGAAAATCCACTCCAAAATCCAAATAACACCTTTTTTTTTTTTTGCTTTTTAGGGCCACACCCTCGGCATATGGAGGTTCCCAGGCTAGGGGTCATATCGGAGCTACAGCTGCTGGCCTTCGCCACAGCCACAGCCACGCCAGATCTGAGCTGCGTCTGTGACTTACACCACAGCTCATAGCAATGCTGGATCCGTAACCCACTGAACAAGGCCAGGGATTGAACCCGCAACCTCATGGTTCCTAGTAGGATTCGTTTCCGCTGAGCCACGACGAGAACTCCCAAACACTAACACCTTAACTCAATTCTGTGCCACTGGTTTTCAAACTCTTCTGAGCAATACTACCTTACTATTTATTACACAATATTGTAGATGGCATCCTAATCTATTGTAAAATGAAAAGATTACAAACTGTCCAGGCTGGATTGAAGGCTATTTCCACTCAGACGGCCTCACAGTCCTGCACATTGCACAAATTCCTAGAACTCTTCAGACCCCTACCTGAGAACTGCTTACTCTGTGCCAATCAAATCTGTCTACATGATGTTCCATAAAGAAAGTGGACACACTCACTTTGTCTTTCCTGCCTTCTTACAAAACACTGGCTCTTCCTTTTTTTCTACTTTATTCCTCAAAAGAAAGTCAAGATTGTTCCCATAGGTTCCACAGGATATAGTCCAGGACAATACCTTTCTCTGAGGTTGGAATACTCTTTCAGTATCATTCTCTGGACCCTCAGGACAGCATCTTGCTTGATATTATTCAACCTGGGGCATTTCTGTATTCTCTGCATACCTAGTACCACCCATGAGAACAAGGTATATGTCAGTCTCTGAACAGCCCTGAAGAGGGCCACTTTTTTGTATAGGTAGTAGGCACCGAGGGATGGTGCTTTAAAAAAGGGGGGGGAAGTAATTTCAACTGTGCATGGTTTTGCATTATCTAATAAGGTGCTGCTAGTTTCACATACCTCCATAATAGACTTTTACTGACCTAGATAAATTAACATCAGTAGAGCCTAAGACTAATCAGGCAATCAGGGCTTTTTAAACTACCACCATAAAAATTTTAATTGGAATATACACATTAAAATTACACACACACACACACACACACACACACACACACACACACACAGTGCCATTAACTGTGACACCGCTACATTACTAACACAAAAATACAAACAGTAATTAGTACTTATTTCTCATGAAGAAAGGGTTAATTTTTTTTTTTTTCTTTGCTTTTTAGGGCTGCACCTGCGGCATATGGAGTTTCCCAGGCTAGGGGTCCAATCAGAGCTACAGCTGCCAGCCTATGCCATGGCCACACAGGATCTGAGCCACATCTGCCACCTACACCACAGCTCATGGCAACGCCAGATCCCTGACCTGCTGAGTGAGGCCAGGGATTGAACCTGCAACCTCACAGTTCCTAGTCTGATTTGTTTCTGCTGCGCCACAATGTGAACTCAGAGGTTAATTTGATTAAACTTTTCTGCTCTTAAAGCCTTTGGAATTTGGTGCCACAGATGTCTGGAGCATAACTGCTTGGGGAACAAAGCATGACTGAAAAAGCAAGAGTCTCTGACAACAGCTAGGTTAAGTCTTAGACTGAGAAGGGCATTCCCAGGGTTTCATTAATACTCAGCTTGTCTAACAGAGGGCTGCTTTGTCATGGTAGACAAGGAAAACTACTTAAACACACAACAAAGCAACTGAGCCTTCTATGGTACTAAGCTGCCAAAAGAGCAGATTCCTTATAGCTCTTCCATCTGACACTCCTTCAGCACTAACTCTTCATACCAGTACATGGTAAATCTCCACTCTATATAGTACTTCTCTGCTTTATACAGTACTACTCAATTATAAACAGTGTGAGGACGGGGGCCACAAAAATTCTGCCCCCATTGTTAAACCGCTTGCAGCTAGCACAATGTATGGCAGAAAGCAGGGCCTTTAAAGAGACAGTGGTGGGACTCTCTATATATGTACACACATATGCTGAGTATATTGAATGGACAGCAACAATAAAAACATTTTCACTCTCACCATCACAATGTCATATTGATTTTTTTTATAATACAGCCTAAAGATACAGTTTTAAAATGTTAATTACATTAATAAATGTCCCTAAAAGGCAGGATTACATGTAGAACATTTAGTATTATTTCTGATCAGATCTGAGCCTTTCTTAGAAATAGTTTTTAGGAACCTAAAGAAAATACAATTGCAATACAGATTTAGAATCTCCCACTGCATTCTGACAGCACATCAAAAAATCTGTCCCAACAGGCCTAATATTGCATGGTCAGCGAAGAGGAAAAGTGAAAAGGAGTCTTCTACTTTGCTGCTTCCCTGAAAAGGGAATCATATTAGGCCATTAAGTACTCAGATACATTATTTTATTGCTTGCAAAACCCCTGGGTAATAAAGAATGAGTACAAATTGCCACAGGCAGTTTTGGAGGAAAAACAGAACCGTGCAAAACAATGACAGCTGCTCTATGCAGCCCTGGACAACTGCAGTAAAGAAAACAGTGCATCAGTTGTAGTTTTTCTGCTCAAGTAGTGCACAGGGCCATATGTGAGAAGGAGCTATATAAGCACATAATTTTGCAGAATCTGGCTGTAAATGCATAAGGAAGAGAAAGGTAAGAGGAGAGGAAAAGGCATTTTGTAGAAGTGACCACGAGTCAGATTCAGTCACACACATTACTTCCATTCTCTTCTAAATAAGATTATCATGGGCAGCTACCATGAACAAAAGTACATGACCCTTGTAAGCATAAGTAAAAAAGGTAAATACTTTTAATTGGGGGAAACACTAATATTTTTCCATGAAAATACTAAGACATAAAAATAAAGATGGATACTTATTTAACATGGTCTATGATCTAAGAAAACAACTTAATTTCTTGGCAAAGAAAACCAATGTATGTCACATCTTATACAGGTAAACAGCAAGAATGAGTGATCTGTTTCCACGGGATTCAGAGAATAAAATTGGACTCATTTTTATCCCTGTTTGAAAGATGTTATAAAATTAGATCTAAAGACCACTGCTTTACTTTAACTCTTTATTGTGTTATTTTGAAGTACTGTATGAGACCTTTATATACAACCATACTGTTACATTTTTAGAAAAAATTTTAAGAACCCTTCAATGCTATGGTTATAAACAATATTTAAGAGCTTTACTTTGAATTACATATAGAATCTCATTACAAAACCATATAAAACTTTCATCTGTATTAAAACATAGAAAGCAGAGTTTCCCTGTGGCTCAGTGGTAACGAGCTGGACTAGTATCCCTGAGGATGTGGGTTGGATCCCTGGCCCCGCTCAGTGGGTCAAGAATTCAGGATTGCTGTGAGCTGTGGAGTAGGTTGCAGATGTGGCTTGGAGCTGGCGTTGCTGTGGCTGTGGTGTAGGCCAGTGGCTGTAACTCTGATTGGACTCCTAGCCTGGAAACTTCCATATGCCAAGGGTGCGGCCCTAAAAAAGAAAAAAAATATAGAAAACTCTTTGTTTATGAATTTTCAACTTTCAGATTTTCTTTGTAAGGAAGAAAAATCTCTAGAGCAAAAGAATCAACTCTACCAGCTACCAACAGATGGCGTAGGCGGTCACAGGCAGCCACTCCAGTAGCCGGAGTTTTAATAAGATGACTAACTCTATCATGTTTAACAAACACAAAAACAGTAAAAACAAAAAATGTGTAGTCAACAGAAATAAAATCCTAGATCATTTTAAAAACTAAAAGTGATGAGAAAATGATAAATATCAGTGGAAATAACTCTAGAGAATACAAAGTGAACCCTGCAGTGCTGGAAACAACAATAATCAACAAGGGATGAGGAAAAGGTATAAGATGAGAAAACACAGTATGAAGAATGGCATTAGTGTTTGAATGCTTACTGGCTAAATAATAATAATTCAGGAGAATTCAGATGACAAACAGAGACAAAATGTTCAGAGGAAGAATTCCAAGGAATGGGTTTAAAGCCAAATGAAATCTACAAACACTGAAATGGGCACTACAACAACAAAGCTCTCTGTTACACCTATGTTGATCACCTGATGGGAGTTTACCTGCCTCAACAATCCTAAAATGATCCACACTAGATGCCTTGGGAAAAGACACTTGATAGCACCTATACTGGCAAGAGCATATCTGGTAACAAAGACGATGGGAAAAATTAAAAAATTCTAAGCAGAGAGATAAAATTTGAAAAAATCATTTCAATTACATACTCTCAATCAGCTAAATAATAAATGAGCACCTATCCCTAATCTGTATCTATTTGTTTACTCTCTAATTTTCTACGTGTAACTCTATTATTTCATTGAATTTACGAAATGATAAATTGTAGACACTGCCATTTTATTAACCACCAAGGAATAAAACATACACAAAGCAGGAAGCTTTAATAGAAAGAAAAAGGACATAAAGTAACATTTTTACTTGAGCACTGTAGCAGACTGTCTATACAAATAAGTTCGGAGAACGGTATCCAAATATAAGATGAAAGAAGGTAACTGGTAGAAGATGACTTTTATCTTGCACATTTTTTTATTAAAGTATAGCTAATTTACAATGCTGTTCTAATTAGAAGATGATTTTTTAAAACTAATTACCTCAGCAGTGCAAGTACCAAATCCTAACTACTAGACCACCAGGGAACTCCCTAAAAAGTAATATTAAATCTCAATAAATGCTTATTAAATAAAGAAGTAGATGCTTTATCTCTACTATATTTCACATCACATGAACATAATCTGTGATGAACTCAACAAGGAGAAAAAGCAGACAAATATTTCTCATGCATTATCCCTCCTTTTAACATCTTCATTAAGAGTAATATAACCATACGAATAAAGAAGACAGATTTCAGAGCAGAAATCTGAATTTGTAGCATGACTATCTATGCCACTCATTATGGAAAACACTATGGACACTTCGGTGTTCTCACCTACAAAATGAAGATAACAGTTCTTACATTATAGGATTAAAATGAAGGATTAACTGAGTAAATACACATAAAGCTTTTAGCAAATTCTAAGAACACAGTTAAGACTCAAATGGCAACACAGAGATCATTCATGAATTAATTTCATCTTTTAAATTACTTTAGATTATCTGAGGGATTAGATGGAAAGGTATTTGAAAGCATTTGACTTAAAGTCAGTCTTATTCACCAAGACCACATTTGTCACTCTAACACAAATACTTGAATGGACCCTTAAATCAAAATCCATTTTTGCCTAATTTGCCTATCAATTTGAGGGAAGATCAAATAAGGGAACTTCACCAAAAATTACATACTGCCCCCTTTATGTGACATGTGGATAAGGGTGGTGGGCTGCTTTGTTAATCTAGCACTGGGGAGTTCTCTGGGACTGAGATGTGTCTGACAGCTCACACAGCAAAGTATACTGTTGACAACACAAAGCCAGAAAAATCTCTGAAGCATCAAGGCTCATTTTTATAGGACACACTCTCAACACGCCCTTTTAAAAAAAAATAAGAGTTTAAGTAAGAATTTATTGATAAGTCTGTTCTGCAAGACTATATTCTACTGATTACCACTTTTCAAACACTAACACTTTTCAAATATAAACAGAACTGAAACATGGTTTAGAATTTCTAAAATGTCCAACTAAAGAGTTCCTGCTTGGCAAAAACCCAAATGTGGATGGAAAAATAATGACAATGCTGTGTTAAACAGGACAGCAGAATCACTGGCCTATAAATTTGTTTCCTGACCCCTGCTGCCGGTTTATTGCCTTAGGATTGGCAATAGCTTTACTCGAAATAAGAAATCTGAATTCTAATGTAATACCCTGAATTGACTATCCACATATGCTTTTCAGAACGTCAGTGTTTTAGATTTGAACTCTGTATTTTAAGTACACTCAGTCTGTGCTCTCTCTGGAACTGTTGCAGTTCCCATTGCCGCACAGCAGAAACGAATCCGACAAAGAACCATGTGTTGCGGGTTCGATCCCTGGCCTCGCTCAGTGGGTTAAGGATCTGGTGTTGCTGTGGCTGTGACGTAGGACGGCAGCTGTAGCTCTGATTAGACCTCTAGCCTGGGAACCTCCATATGCCGCAGGTGCGGCCCTGAAAAAAAAAAAGTAACACTTGCCTATTACTGTTTTGCACAACTACATGCTAGCTGGCATCACCTTTCATGTACTCATGGTGACCCACATTAAAAAAGCATATGTTGGAGTTCCTGCCATCCAGCATTGCCACAACTTCCGTAGCTTACAGCTACAGCTCTGATTCAATCTCTCTGGTCTGGGAACTTCCATATGCTGCAGCTGTGGCCCCAAAATAATAATAATAAAAAATAAAAGCACATATGTTGGAGTTCCTGCTGTGGCACAATAAGATCAAGGGTGTCTCTGCAGCTGCAGGGACTGAGGTTCAATGTCTGGGCTAGCACAGTGCGTTAAGGATCTCGTGTTGCCGCAGCTGTAGCATAGGTCACAACTCTGGCTCAGATTCAATCCCTGGCCTGGGAACTCCATATGGTGTGGAGGTGGCCAAAAAAAGGAGGAAAAAAAGAGAGAGAGTAGATCTTTCCAAGGTATAAAAATCTAATGGGAGGGAGTTCCCATCATGGCTCAGTGGTTAACGAATCCCACTAGGAACCATGAGGTTGCGGGTTCAATCCCTGGCCTCGCTCAGCGGGTTAAGGATCCGGCATTGCCGTGAGCTGTGGTGTAGGTTGCAGACGCGGCTCGGATCTCACATTGCTGTGGCTGTGGAATAGGCCGGTGGCTACAGCTCCGATTAGACCCCTAGCCTGGGAACCTCAATGTGCCGCGAGCCCTAGAAAAAGCAAAAAGACAAAGAAAAAAGAAAAAAAATCTAATAGGAGAAGAAAAGGCAGGGCCCCAATTTGAGATTAACAACCCGAGAGTTCTGGTTATAACATGGGAAATAAATGGACACAAGAGCCAAGGTACTCAAAAGAATGCAGCAACTAATGTCATGACCCAGTCCAAGAGTGATAAAGGTGCTGCTTCCCCAAAAGTGACTGAGAAAAACTCAAGGCCCAAGGAATACAGAGGCTCTACCTTATTTGAAGATTTGACATCTTCTCCCTCAACAGTTCAAAAGGTAGATGCTTCTTATAAGCCAGAAATTTAATTTAGTGGTAGAAATGGAAAAATAATGCTAAAGGAATCCTGAACAGCCCTATTAAAGTTGATACTTGGAACCAAGATTTGTTGGCCAAACTCATCATCTGTCATTTAGAACAATCCTGGCTTTTGTCTTTTTTTTTTTTTTTCCTAAATGATGATGCCTAGTCTAGCTTCCTTCACTCTTCAAGTCCTGAGGAGTCTTCTCAATTGGCGTGGGTTCTCCATCTCCAAGCAGCACACTGAACTGCCTGACCCACATTCTTGCCCAGGCTACACAGTCTCAACACCTATCAGAACCTACCCAAGGCCAGGGCGGTGAGGTATGAGCAGAGTTATGGGAGAACAGAAGGTACGAAAGCAGGCTCAAAGCCTCCCTAGCCTCCTTTAAACTGTTAGTTAACTTTGAGTAGATTGCTTAACCTTATTGCACATTAGTTTTAAAACCATAAACAGGATAATTATTACCTCATAAGATTATCATGATTAATCTTTGAAAAATGCTTAGAAAAGTAGTACTACTACTACTTTAATTTAAAAATGTTCAGATATTATTTCATTTATACAAGAGGCTTACCAGAAAGAAATACTACAAAAGTATCATTTGTTCCTTACTTAACCAGCTTTACAAAATAAATAACAACTAGTTAATGTCAATTATGTCTCAATAAAGCTGGAAAAAATTTTGAAGAAATAAAAAAACTGTAACAGGACCAGTCATTAATTCATCTATCTAACCTATCATCCACTTACTTACTGAAATCCTAGAGGCTGGGCACTGTGCTCAACACATTGGTTTTCAGTCAAGTATCAATCAAATATAAGTCAAATTAGGGTGGGGGAGAGAAAGGGGAACTTTATGGTCATGAAAAAATAATTATAAGAATCTATCACCTCTTGTTATTCTTGGTTCACAGACTTCAAAGAATCAGTGCCAGGGGTCATTTTGTCCCATACCCTCATGTTACAGATAAAAGAAGCTGGTATGAAGAAAGAAGATCTGCACAGAACCTTTATCATTTTAAGGAGTTGTTTTACGTTAATGTGAGCATCATGTACATTTGGTATTCTTGATCACTTAGAAGCACATTTTAGATAGTATCTAAGAAATCTCAATAGTGAAAATATAAATTCATATTGAAAAAGTATTTTTGCTTAGCTATTGAAAATTGGGGGGTTCTAGTCATTGACTAAATATAAATTATATAACTAGAAACATATGAAAAAAAGCTCTTTCCATAATACCATTTGTCAAAAAATGGTATTACTATGGAGTTCCCTTCGCAGCTCAGTGGTTAACGAATCCGACTAAGAACCATGAGGTTGCGGGTTTGATCCCTGGCGTTGCTCATGGGTTAAGGATCTGGCGTTCCCATGAGCTGTGGTGAAGGTTGCAGATGTGGCTCGGATCCCGCATTGCTGTGGCTGTGGCGAAGGCTGGCAGCTACAGCTCCTGTTAGAACCCTAGCCTGGGAACCTCCATATGATGCAGGTGCGGCTCTACATTAAAAAAAAAGGCAAAAAGACAAAAAAAATGGTATTACTAGGTAAGAAAATAACATGAATTTTACAGCTCTCATTTTGTGGTACCATATCACTATTTAGAAAGACTGGACCTTTCTGACATTTTTTAAAACAGGGTAAAGTGTGAAGGTTACTCTTAAATGACACTAGCCTTGGTTTTGTCCATTTTATTTATTTTTGCTTCTTTAACAGATGTGTTATGCGTTGTTCCCATTTGTTTTCATCTGTGTTTGTTTTAATAGGATGAGTGAACAAAACACTTTTCTTATAAAGTTTGTTATAAAGATTACTGTAAAACCTGAATGAAACTGAGTCTTTTCTTCATAAATAATGCCTGTTTTTATCGATAGACCATTTGCACAAAGGAGAAGAGTCTAGTTCATTTTTACTGTTTTCTGGGACTTAATGCTTGACATATCTATCATGATCATACTATTGCTTTTCTTTTTTTTAAGTATTGCTTGTTTTCAAGTACTTTTTGAAAAATTTTAATGAAACCACCAAAGGAGATAAATCATTACTGCTTCAACAGGTTTTTTTAAGGCCTTATTTTATTTTTTGCTTTTTAGGGCCACACTTGCAGCATATGGAGGTTCCCAGGCTAGGGCTTGAATCAGAGCTACAGACACCGGTCGACACCACAGCCGCAGCAACGTGGGACCCGAGCCGCATCTGTGACCTACACCACAGCTCACGGCAACGCCAGATTCCTAACCCACTGATCAAGGCCAGGGATCGAACACACATCCTCATGGATACTAGTCAGGTTCGTTTCTGCTGCACCACAGTAGGATCTCCTTAAGGCCTTACTTTAAAGTACAGCCAAGATAAATAATTTTTTCTGGAGTATATACCTTTGATGAGGATGTTTCATTCCATATTTGACTTCAGTGAATATATTTTGAATTATCAGTTTCATGCTTTTTCCATTTTAACACATACTTTTCTCATATTATTATAATGTTTCCTTTCCCAACAATTTCATTTCACCTTGACAGGGATTTGTTATATTCATATGCTGTTGACTCTATTTTAACCTATGTATGTTATTTAACTTTTTTCCTTGGGGTGGGGGGGTGATGAATTTTAAGAATCATAAAATTTAAACAATGTTTACTTTTTTAATATCTTAGAAACAGGTAAGGTAACCCTACATATGTCCTTTTTACCCATTATAGTCATGCCCAATTATTTTTTCATTCATACTTGAGTATAATTATGGTAAGTTTTATACAGCATAAGTATTGCTCACTTTTGACATGATGCATTAGATAAAATAATGTCCATGTATAAGGGCTATTATAAGACAGGCACTTATAATCCCAACACACATTTCTGGAGTTTGACAGGCCAGAATTTAAACCCCAGATCCACATCACTAGCTGTGTAACTTTAAGCAAACCACATATCTCTCTGAGCTTTACTTTTTACATCTGTAAAATAATCATCTCTCCCTAGAGGTTATTATGAGGATTAAATGAAATGTTCATTTGACTAATAAACAAATATAAAACTTGTCAGGCAGTCTTCTATAAGCATTTTATAAATATTAACTCATTTAATTCTCATAATAATCCTACAATATAGGGACAACAATTACCTTTTTCTTTTACAGATAAACTGGAAAAAGAGGTAAAATAACTTTTACCTGGCTAAGTTCACACCAGTGGTAATTGGGAAAGCTACAATTTGAATCCAGGCAGTCTGACATCAAACTCCAGAATCTTAAGCACCAGATTAAGGTGCCTGGCAAACTACTGAAAGCACCTGCCCGCACCCAGCATAATGATAAGAATGATGATAAAACATACAGTACCAGCCTAGCAAAGAGGCGAACAGTACCCTAGATGCCCAAATACTGCTGGGAGCCACAATTTTGACTAAGATGACATATAAAGCACATAAGTACTTCTAGATTAAACTTATATAGTACAGAACTCTCTAAAAATACAAATTAATAATTCTGCTCTAAGAATTTAAAAAGAAATCACCAATGAACTATTTTATAAATCATTCTCCCAAGAATGAGAGCCTATATTTTCTTTTTTCCTTTTTTTTTAGGGCTGTACCTGCCCACATGGAGATTCCCAGGCTAGGGTTGAATCAGAGTTGTAGCCACCGGCCTACACCATAGCCACAGCAACACAAGATCCTAGCCACGTCTGTGACCTACACCATAGCTCAAGGCAACACCAGATCCTTAATCCACTGAACGAGGCCAGGGATTGAACCCGCAACCTCATGGTTCCTAGTTGGACTCGTTTCCACTGTGCCACGACGGGAACTCCGAGCCTAGATTTTAACATTGTGAAATGAATCTTATAAATAACTAGTAATTGATATTTTAGTCCTATTAACACTTAGCAGTCAATTTAAATTATAAAGTAGAGGTACTGGAGGTCCCGTCATGGTGCTGTGGAAACAAATCTGACGAGGAACCATGAGGTTGTGGGTTCATTCCCTGACCTCGCTCAGGGTTAAGGATGTGGTGTTGCTGTGAGCTGTGATGTAGGTCGTAGATGTGGCTCGGATCTGGTGTTGCTGTGGCTGTGGCAGAGGCCGGCAGCTATAGCTCCGATTGGACCCCTAGACTGGGAACCTGCAAATACCATGGGTGCAGCTGTAAAAAGCAAAATAAAAAAGCAAAAATTAAAAATCATAACTCTAACTTAAAATAAAAAATTGAAAAAATTGAAAAAATATAAAGTAGAGGTACTAATTTTTAAAATAAAATACAAATGTACTTTATTACTATAAACATTCAGAAGAAAACAAAATGTATTATTTTATGTTTACTTAAAAAATGACCAGTATTCTAATTTATGATGGACTATATGTTCATTACAGAAAACTAAGAAATACAGGGGTATGGAGAAGAAAGCAAGAATCACCAGTAATTCAGTATCATCATATGTAGTTTGAGATACTTAATTTCCAGATGATGACAGCTTCTTTCTTTCAATTCTGAAAACAGATGAAATTTCAGGAACCAAAGTAATTATTTGTTGGAGTTCCCATCGTGGCTCAGGGGTTAACGAACCCAAATAGTATCCATGAGGATGCGGGTTCGATCCCTGGCCTTGTTCAATGGGTCAAGGATCATGGCACTATGATGTAGGCTGCAGATGTGGCTTGGGTTCCGCGTGGCTGTGGCTGTAGTGTAGGCCGGCGGCTACAGCTCCTGCTAGACCCCTAGCCTGGGAACCTCCGTGTGCCGTGAGTGCGGCCCTAGAAAACACAAAAAGACAAAAAAAATTAGTTTTTCAAGTATTCTCCTAAGCATAGGCCAGGAGCTACAACTCCTATTTGACTCCTAGCCTGGGAAGTTCCATATGCCACGGGTGCGGCCCTAAATACTGCCCCCCCCCAAAAAAAGTAATTATGTGTCAGGGTACCTTAAGAAAGAAATATTCTTCAATTAGGGGAGAAACATTAATTTCACTTACACTGTTTTAAATAATAAATGCTTTCTCCACTTTTTATGCTAATGTAAACTAAGTTCAGTCATGACTGACTGAATCCAACTGCTTTTTAAAACAATATAAACTAATTTTGATAAAATGAGAGTTAAATGCTTAGAAACTGATTACTAATTAATGACAAACATCAGAAAATTCATTCTCTTCTATATTACAGATAAAGCCAAATAATTCAATTGATACCACACAAGCATAACTTGTTTCATCTTGGTTCCAGATATGCTAACAAACTGAAAGAGAAAAGCAACTTGTGTTCTTCCCAGAGTACCCTATGAAAAAGAACTTTTAGGCAAAACCAATACTATTTAGATGAATACCTATTTGAAAGGCATTTACAATTTCAGTGTATTAACATCAAGAGTCTTCAGAGGCTGACCTTCAAATTCCAAGCCCTGTATCAGTGAACAAAGGGCAAGGAAAATAGTTATAAAAAATATGTAAATACTTTTCCCTTCTCCAATATCTGCACCATGATAGTCTTAGGGAATCTTCTGGGTTTGCTACCATAATAAAGGCTTATATAATATGATTTTATCTTATTCTAATTTATAAGACAAGTAAGACTGTACCTTCCAATTTTCCAAACCAGGAACAAACTGAGACTTACCGTTTAAAATAATCCTTTTAAACATCTTGTCATTTGAAATCTGTTAATCAAATCAGTGAGCTCAAACAAATCAGATTAGTAAAGGCATGGCTAACACTGCAGTAATTCTGTATTCACATCATTTTTGGGGAGTGACTCCTTTCACTTCAGGAAATTTAACTTGTGCAAGTTTTCAGCTTCTATACCTTATTTGATTTAATGTTAATAAAGCTAGCTCTGATTTTTATTATATGCTCAAATATGTTTCTAAGCAAGTTGTTGATTTGCTATTTGAAGAATAAGCAGGATGGTCATTCTGCAGATACTCTTGTTAATCACCCTCTACACCTCTATGCCTATATAGCAAAACAAAGCAAGAATTTTTTAGATGAATTTTACAAAATTATAGTTCCTTTAAATTTCACATATATCTATATACCCATGTCTGATTTATATTATATTATATTAATTATATTATATTATATTATCATGCAACTGGTAGATAGATTCCAGCCAAATCTTGGCCAGCAAACCATACTGTGTATCTCTAGCACTACACTGCCCTCAGCGCCATCACTTAAATTCCAATCACTTCATACTCCTATTCCCAGCCATATCCCTCTTGTATGAGGGAACTACTAGGTTATGAATTAGTTCACTGAAGTATGTAAAACAGAGCTGTGATCTGACATGAAATGTATGGAACTCAGTTTTTAATCGCATAGAATGTTGCCTAACCAATCTTGGTTACATTTTGCAACTTTGCACAATTTAAATATTTCCCTTTAACTGGAACAAGCAACTAAAGGAAAAGGATTACTAGGAAACCTGGCACTTGAGTGCACCAAACACTGCAGGGGGCACAAGCAGTCATGCCTGCTGTTTTAGCCAGAACTAGCCACCCAACACAATAGTTTTTGTGTCTGAATAAAAAGGGCTTGATTCTCTGAGGATAGTAAGAAACTAAAATTAAAATTATAGATATTTATTGTGGAAAGGTCCTGAAAAATGATCTAGTCCAACCCCCTAATTTTCTTAATGAATTGTAGTGAAAAATTAGTTTCAATAATTTCAATCCAAATATTCAAGCTTCTGCTAAGTGCTGGGTATTAGTTCATGGATTACAATTTTTAAAGAGACTCCTTTAATATACACATGAAACATGCCTGTTTATGACACACGGTTCACTTTTAAGCCTATAAAATGAACTGAGAGGCAGTACAGATTAGTGGGAAGACCAGAAATCTAAAAGCTGGAACCACTTACTGGAATTAAATACTGTGGAGTTCTACACAAATCACTTAACCTCTTATTTAAAATGCTGTCTTACCAAATCCAGAAACAAATTAGATTCTTTTGTTAAAACGTAGTATTGAGTAGTTTGAAAGTCCACACTTGGAAACTAGGAAATTAGAAGTGTTTAACTTTCCTTAATTTTAGGTAGATTAGAGAAAAATTACTAACAGAGATACAGTATTAGAGCCTTTTAAATAAAATTCTGAAAGAATACACAGATCATTCATAGGGACTATCTCTTGTGAGTCTGGGAGCAAAAGAGGTGAAGAGGGTCTTCAAAACTACCCAATTTTTTAAAAATACCCAAGGGTGTTTATTACTTTTATAATTTTTTTAAATCACCAGTTTTATTTTATATTAACTGGTCTTAGGTTACTTTTCTTTCATTTAGTCATTAAGTGCATCCATCAAACACTGAAAAGAACAGCAGGAACTTAACAAAAGCAAGACAGAGTGCAAATTAATTTTCCTATAATAAAAATACTTAACATGAAAAAAGATTTATCAGAGTTCTGGAAATGTTTAATTTACTGAAGAAAACAAAGAGATAAAAGATAAACTTGGTAAAAACCCACAATCTATTACTGAGAAAGGTAAATAAATATATATATACTCAGATATTGACCTGAATGTTCTATTAGAATACTTTCCAAACATATGTCAGTAAGTAATTCCCTAAAAAATTACTATCAATCACATAAATTATAACTCTACTGGGGTTAGGATATTGTCTCTTGTTTCTTAACTGACTGATGGTCATACTTTCTGTCTCTAAATATTAACGCAATTATTGACCTCCTTCATAATGGATCTGGGAGTTCCCGTTGTGGGACAGCAGAAACAAATCCAACTAGGATCCATGAGAATGCAGGTTCGATCCATGGCTCTGCTCAGTGGGTTAAGGATCTGGCATTGCCATTAGCTGTGATGCAGGTTGCAGATGCAGCTCGGAACCCAAGTTGCTGTGGCTGTGGTGTAGTCCGCCAGCTACAGCTCTAATTTGACGCCTAACCTGGGAACCTCCATATGCCGCAGGTACAGCCCTAAAAGCCAAAAAGAAAAAAAAAAGTTTGCTATTGCATTGTCCTTCTTAGTTTTATGTATCCTTCCTAGTTTTTGTGGTTATCAAAGCAGCTTTCTCAAAATGTATTAACATGCATTTCTCTATTGTAGTTTCACCCATTTCATATCCCCTGAATAAAACACATTGTTAAATATTAGAACTTAAAAAAGTCTTCTTAAGCACTTGAGCTATGCTCAATTTTTGACCTTTGAAAGAATGCTACTCTTTTTCTTACATCTCACCTAACATATCCATGAATAAAAGAGCATTTTTTCTCTTCCAAAATTCTAAATCTGTCTAAATGCCACAAATAAATTTTATTTTAAAATTTACTATTAAGTACCAGTCACTGAATATTTAGGCAAACTTTCAAGAGACAGAAACTCACTTCTCTGTACCTCTGATCTCTATTCCTTTGATCCAAGGATTCAAACTGATACCCGATTACTGGAAAGATCTTCAGTTTGACATCTCTAGGGGAAAATGCACACCAAGTAACTACCATAAGGGAACTCTCAATGGTGCAGCTTCCAGCTTAGCCCCCTTAAGGCAAGTGCCCAAATCAATGCCCAAAGCTAGGTACCTCTTTCTTCTTTCTCAATATGCATTTAAATTCCCTATTTGGGGCTTTATTGTGCAAGCAAGGTCCATTAAAGAAAAGCATGATCAGGGGTCTCCTTCAAGGAGTTCCCTTCGTGGCTCAGTGGTTAGCCAACGGGACTAGCATCCATGATAATGCGGGTTCAATCCTTGGCCTCGATCAGTGGGTTAAGGATCCCGCGTTGCCATGAGCCGTGGTGTACGTCGCAGACACAGCTTGGATTCCGCATTCCTGTGGCTGTGGCATAGGCCAGCGGCTACAGCTCTGACTGAACCCCTAGCCTAAGAACTTCTATATGCCATGGGTGGGGCCCTAAGACAGAAAGACCAAAAAAAAAAGGGGGGGGAAATCTCCTTCAAAACCTTAAACACTGCCATCTCTGCAGTTTTCTCTTTGTGTTTTTTCTCCATAAATAGTTTTTCCTCTGATATGCCCTTATTTCTAGCCCAGGAGCTGAAAAGCTAATTATCCTGTTTTTCATTTGTTTTGTTATTATTTCACACTTAACATTAATATTTGTATGCTAAGATTAAGGGCAAGATCCCTGGAAGTACACTGAGGTAGCTTCTGCCCTTGGCGGCGGTCTCACCTCTCTGTATCTTACTACCACTCATCTCCCAGGGCTGAAGTGAGGAATAACAAGACACAAAGATCTGGAAAGCAGTATGCAAAAAGGCCCTGTCCTTCTCCTAGAAAGTTAGCAATTTCTAACTCTGTTACTGAAAATTCTTGAAGTCTCCATTTCACATCTATAAAACCAAAGCAGGAGTTACTTGTGGCTCAGCCAGTTAAAGATCCGACGTGGTCACTGCAGCGGATTGGGTCCTATTGGAGTGTGGGTTTGATCCCTGAGCCAGGAACTTCACATGTCGTGGGTGCGCCCAAATAAAAAATACTTAAAAAGGCAAACAAAAAAAACAAAATGGGAGTTCCCGTCGTGGTGCAGTGGTTAACGAATCTGACTAGGAACCATGAGGTTGCGTGTTCGATCCCTGGCCTTGCTCAGTGGGTTAAGGATCTGGCGTTGCCGTGAGCTGTGGTGTAGGTTGCAGACGCGGCTCAGATCCCACGTTGCTGTGGCTGCAGCGTAGGCCAGTGGCTACAGCTCCCATTAGACTCCTAGCATGGGAACCTCCACATGCCACGGGTGCGGCTCTAAAATGACAAAAGACTAAATAAATAAATAAATAAATAAATAAATAAATAAATAAATAAATAAATAACACAGAGTTCCACATATGCAGTGACGATTGGAAATAATTTTGAGTATTTAGCACATTATCTCAGTAAATATTAGTCCAAACTTTCCTTCCAACTTGAAGTTGCGCTAAGTATCTCTAATTTGGTTGCTTTTTTATCCTATCATTCAATTTGTCTTTCAGAACACATCCAAACCTGTACTGTGGACTCCAGGAAGCATGACTACCTTTCTGCTGGTGGCTTCCCTTCAAGTCTGAAGTACATGCCAACTGACCAAGCCTATATAGGAGGCTACAGGGGAACCAGGGAGACAGCCATCAAAAATTTAATCTTAACACTATAATAAGGCTTAGGTGCTTCTCAATTGCAACAATGTGAGACATACTCTAGCTTCAAAAAAAATTTTATCATGAGCAGTAAAAGCCTACAGTTTATAAATAATGGAGTGGCAAGTTTTGACTGGGTCCTCAAAAGAAGGCTTGGTATTTATGTTTGCTGGTTTGTTTTTAAGGCTTTTTCAAAGATCTTTAACTCTGAAGGCAATGCTTATTGGTGGATCTCCTGCAATCCTTAAGTTTTAAAAAGGCGTTACTCCTGGAGTTCCCTTCGTGGCTCAGTGGTTAACGAATCCAACTAGGAACCATGAGGCTGAGGGTTCGATCCCTGGCCTTGCTCAGTGGGTTAAGGATCCGGCGTTGCCGTGAGCTGTGGTGTAGGTTGCAGACGTGGCTCGGATCCCGCGTTGCTGTGGCTGTGGTGAAGGCTGGCAGCTACAGCTCCTGTTAGACCCCTAGTCTGGGAACCTCCATATGCCGCGGGTGCGGCTCTACATAAAAGGCAAAAAGACCAAAAAAAAAAAAAAAAGGAGTTACTCCTAATTAGTTAATATCATGTCTCTATACTCACAAACTATCACAATTAATCTAAGCTTCATTAATTTAGAACTTTGCCATGGTTCCAAATTTGCTATATTGACGTTATACCTCCTGGATTTCCAAATAATGTATTCCTTGCCCATATTCATTCACAAAATATCTAATCAAAAATCTCAGCCTATCATTGCAGCTTAAGATAGTATAGTGTCTACAAGCAAAATTCATTTGTGGCTCAGCTCTCCAGCAAAAATCAGTATCTAGACAGTCTGTAGGTATTTCTTAAGACAAACACATGAATTTAGTCATATACAGATCCTGCAAAGCAAACTTAGCATCTTTTATACATCTTGGGCTCACAGCAGAGAGAAATGGACATAAAAGAATTTTTATGTAACTGTCTATCTAATCACTCAAAGAGTTCTCCTATTAGAAGTCTTCACGGAGTTCCCATTGTGGCTCAGCAGTACTGAACCCCGCTAGTATCCATGAGGAGATAGGTTCTATCCCTGGCCTCACTCAGCGGGTTAAGGATCCCGTGTTGCTATGAGCAGCTGTGGTGTAGGTCGCAGACAAGGCTAGGATCTGGCATTGCTGTGGCTGCAGCTCTGATTCGACCCCTACCCTGGAAATTTCCATGCACCACAGGAGCAGCCCTACAAAGAACGAAAAGAAAAAAGAAGAAGTTAACTTTTCAGGAGTTCCTGCTGTGGCACAACCGGTTAAGAATCCAACTGCAGTGGTTCAGATCACTGCACAGGCATGAGTTCAATTCCCAGTCTGGCAAAACGGGTTAAATGATCCGGCATTACTGCAACTATAGAATAAGTTGCAGCTGTGGCTCAGATTAAATCACTAGCCTGGGAACTTCCATGTCATGGATGTGGCCATTAAAAAAAAAAAAGTTGGACTTCCCGTTTTGGTGCAGCAGAAACGAATCCGACTAGGAACCATGAGGTTGCGGGTTTGATCCCTGGCCTCGCTCAGTGAGTCAAGGATCCAGTGTTGCCGTGAGCTGTGGTGTAGGTTGCAGATGGGGCTCGGATCTGGCGTTGCTTGTGGCTATTGTGTAGGCTGGCGGCTATGCTCCGATTTGACCCCTGGCCTGGGAACCTACATATGCCGAGTGCAGCCTAAAAAGACAAAAAAAAAAAAGTTAACTCTTCATATCCTCCACTGCTGTTAAGCTGTACTTTCTTCTTTAGTAGCCAAGTCTTTCCATGAGACACCACTGTGACATGTCTTTGTTACTACTATTTTCCACTCCACGATTCTACCTTAAGTCAACCGAGCCTCACATTTGACAACACACCTAATTTAACTTCATGCATCTTTCCTCCTCACAAGAACCCACATCATTACCTTCAATTTTCACCTTTAGTGTTTAACATCTATTTCCAAAACAAGACACTAGCTATATATAGTGTATTATCTCTAACTGTTTTATATGTTTATGACTTACCTTCCTGATAATACTAAGTTCTTTGGCAGAACTCTGTCAATTTATTTTACTCTCTCTCATCAAATACCAGAACAAAGCCATTATAACAAAAACAAAAAAAACTATTGTTAGAAAAGCTACTCACAGACTATAGATAACAGAGCAAACAAATTCTGAAAGCAGTAAATTTCCTATGTAGTCCTATAGTCCTATTTATAATCATTAACCTTATTAGTGAAGACAGCATGAAAAATTAAGAAAAACAGCAACTGTGGAACTAGAAACACCTAGATTTGAATCCTCCACTTTCTAGTCATGTGGCTTCTCTGCCAGTCACTTAACTTATCTAGACAGCAAATTTCCTCTTAAGGACAGAGGTCAGCAAAATTAGTTACAAGGGCCAATTCCATCCTGTCACCTACTTTTTTGTAAATAAAGTTTTATTGGAATAATCTATTTCCCATTTGCTTACATACTGTCTGTGGCTGCTTTCACAGTGCAATGTCAAACTTGATTAGTTTTGACAGAAACCATATGCCCTGCAAAGCTGAAAATATTTACTATCTGGCCTTTCACAGGAAAAGTTTACCTGCCCTGGCCTAAGTAAAATGTAGATGAACCACATCTTCACTGAAGTTGTTTCACAGTATAGTAATGTAAAGTTCCAGTCCAGGCAGACATCCGGTCAAAACTATTTTCAAAATAACATGAAGACATTATTTATCCTTTTCACTCTGATTTTTCTCCAAGTGCACAGTGGAGTTTTCCAGAGGATACATGGTGTGTGATATCACAAGAGACTACAAGCAGAAGCAGACATAAGAATACAGCTGTCTTCCCTTAGGCCAGACTTTAAATAAAGAGATTTGCAAAAACAGTGCCACTCTTCTGACTAAATATTTTTTCTTGTAGAAAAGTGTTGTTTTAGTTTTTTTTAAAAAAGTTATTTGTGGTAACATAATGGGCTTGTTACTGTTATTTGCAAAAAGTCATAAATATTTTAACTTTTCTCAGTTTTAATTCTTTTTTTCCCCCTTTTTAGGGCTGCCCCCGCGGCATATGGAAATTCCCACGCTAGGGGTCAAACTGTAGCTGCAGCTGCTGGCCAATACCACAGCCACAGTGACATCCTATCTGAGCAGCATCGGTGACCTATGATGCAGCTTGTGGCAACACCGATCCTTAACCCACTGAGCGAGGCCAGGGATGAAATCTGCATCCTCATGAATACTAATTGGATTCTTAATCTGATGAGCCACAAGGAACTCCCTTGGTTGTATTTTTTTATTTCTTTTGTCTTTTTAGGTCTGTGCCCATGGCATATAAGATGTTCCCAGGCTAGGGGTAACGAATCAGTGCTATAGCTGCCAGCCTACACCAGAGCCACAGCAACACGGGTTCTGAACTGCATCTGAGACCTACACCACAGCTCACAGCAACGCCAGATTCTTAACCCACTGAGCAAGGCCAGGGATTGAGCCTGTGTTCTCACAGTTGGGTTTGTTACCACTGAGCCATGATGGGAACTCCTTCCCTCAGTTTTAATTCTTTGAATAGATATTTATAACAATAATGGGTACTCAATATTTATAGGAATTTTAAGACCAAAAAGGTCAAGAATCTGCATACTACAACTCTTGTGCATCACCGTGGCATAATTATCTGACTTAATAGTCTATGCATTCAGCAAGGTTTATATAAACCCACAGTAGTTTTAAAAATCAGTGGACATTAACAGGACAATCAATGACACCACCACCACCTTCCCACAGGTAATTAAAGAAGGAAAATTTGACAATTCTAACTAGAAACTCCTCAAGGGGAGTTCCCTTGTGTAGCAACGAGATAAGGATCTGTTGATATTACTGCAGTGGCTCAGGTCATTGCTATGGTGCAGGTTTGATCCCTGGCCCAGGAACTTCCACATGCTGTGGCCACAGCCAAAAATAACAACAAGAGAAGCTCCTCGAGGTACTTTTAAAGAAATTTATTCAAAACTTTGAGATAAGGCCAATGGAAGAAAATTTATCCTTTCAGTGTCATATAGGATAAAATATCCATCCAAGAATTACCTAGTGCCTTAGTGTACCAGAACACTGCAGCAAATTCACAGGGATGTGGTGGGATTATTTTTAAATCTGGAAAGGAAACAAAGCAACATCCATCAGACTCTATGCAAACTACTAACTCAAGGAAGTCCATGGTTTCAACATCAGACTATAGAGCATTCCCAGCAAAAAAGTCAAAATATGGACAAGAAATGAGCAGTGGCATCCAATCGGATTCCAAGTTTTGAGAAGTTGTACAGTGCTCAACAGGCATACATGTCCTATTTATAAGCAACTGTATCCTATTTATAAGCAATTTATAAGCATACCTGTCCTATTTATAAGCAATAATTCAGGTACATTATTTGTTCAAACAGCTACTGCTCTAAGTACATAAATACCTATTAACTTTATAGAAAAACTTACATATTCTTTAAAACGGTTTTCATATCTTACCTGTTCTTTCACTAATTAATGTGTTGATTAAAATGTTTGGCATCTGTTCTTTTATATTTGCATGAGAGTCCTAACTTTATCTTTTTGTAAATTATACTTTAGTGTGCTAAAATGGTTCTTTTCCAGTGTAAGCAGAAATTACTTTTTAAAAGCTGAATTTTAAAGAATTCACTAACTAATCATAAAGTTAGTGAGGCACTATAGAGAGATGTATGTATAGAAATACATAAAGTATCAAAAAGACTATATATTACTGTGTTCAAACAGAGGACATAGCTATGTGTTAAAATTCAAACTGTCTCAATTCTATATGGTTTTCAGAAATTTACAATTTTTAATAAATACATTTGATCCTTTTGTTACAGGAAAATATACATTTAATACTTGAGGTGAATTGTGAACACATTCCTCAAATAAAACAGTATAAAGGAAAGCATTTATTTTTTTTTTCAGTGCCACACCCTCAGCATATGGAGGTTCCCAGACTAGGTAGGGGTCTAATCGGAGTTATACCCGCCAGCCTATGCTACACGGGATCCAAGGCGCGTCTGCAACCTACACCACAGCTCAAGGCACTTAACCCACAGAGTGAGGCCAGGGATCAAACCCACAAACATGGTTCCTAGTCAGATTCGTTTCCGCTGTGTCACGACGGGCACTCCAAGGAAAGCATTAAAAAAAAAAGTGAATGAGTAATATGGAACTGAATTCTCTTCAAGGAAACATTTTAGTATTATTCATTAAACAGAGGGTTAAGGACAAAAGAACAAATGGCCACATTTGTATAATTAGTAGATTTTAACACCAGACTGTGCCAGTAAACGGAAAATATAGATAACAATTTATTTTATCCTCAAACTCCCTGTTATTTTTTTCCTATTATTCTTCATGTCAAATGTTCTTATCTAGCTCATTCTCCTCACTTCAAGCTATGTAAGTGATAAATCTGTTTAAGAAGGAAAAAGAATAGGAAATCTTTCCTTTTTTTGGTACCTCTCTGAGGGAAACAAAGCACAGTAAAAAGCAAGTACATAAATATGTTTCTAGATGGGTTGAATGATGCCTATCCAAGCGAGAAAAAACTTCTGAAAATGCTGGTGGTTTCAAGGGTGCTTCCTTCTGTCATCTGATAATTGTAACCGCTCGATCCATTTCTGTCTGTGTTGTTTTTCACCTGTGGTGCCTCCTTTTCTTATCCAAAGTAGCTATCTCATCATACTACTGAAGACACTTGACTTAACACTACTTAGAACTGTTTTTTAATATGTGAAATATTGAAAATAGACTATCAGACCTATAGTGAACCTTCATAGTCAAAAGGCTTCTTTATAACTATATAAATATCTGAGACCAAAATCATACCAATGAAAATTCTTGGTATAAAGAAGGTGAATTTTATGAAAGTTCTACCATCTTCTTTAATGCACGATTTACATAAATTATACAACTTTGATTATATAAATAATATCAAATGATCTGAAAATGGAAAAATAAAATAATACACAGTGCTATTTCTGAATTATGGTCATTTACTTTTGAAATGTTGAACGGTTTCATTCATAATATAGTGAATAATACATAGAGTGCCCTGAAAACCTAGGAAGAAATTTATGAAGGTGGCTTTAACTAATTTGTTTCTCTAGTCATTAATTTAGATATTTACATTAATTATCTCATTTAATCCTCAAAACAACATAAAGAAGACATCATTGTACCTTTATTATTATTCCTACTTAGAGTTTAGATAACACAGGAATAGAAACACAGGATATAATAAGTGGAACAGCCTATGTACAGTAAGAACATAACTAGAACAGCAGTTTTAACAAAGTCCTAAACTTCTGTCCAAAGAAGCAGCCTATGGGGTAGATTCAGACCCATCAGTAACACTTATAATAATGTATATGCGTGTGCATCACATTTCTGAAAGTGTCACATATATGAAAAATTCTAATTCCCAAACTCAATATTTATAATTCTGAATACTTACATTGTGGGTCAGGACAATTGGCCCTGACTCTTCCGCCTCATGCTATCTGATGTTACCCTAGTTTCAGCTCCATCTTGGCTGCTTAGTAACTTCAACGGTTTCTGAAAATATCTGACTTGTTCAAAGGAGTTACAGCGGTCCTGCATGCATCTTTAAGAGATCTGATAGGAGCTCCCATTGCGGCTCAGCGGTAACAAACCTAACTAGTATCCAAGAGGACACAGGTTGAATCCTTGGCTTCACTCAGTGGGCTGGGGATCTGGCACTGCAGTGAGCTGTGGTGTGGGCTGCAGATGCAGCTTGGATTCCACGTTGCTGTAGCTGTGGCATAGGCCAGCAGATACAGCACTGATTTGACCCCTAGCATGGAAACTTCCATATGCCGAGGGTGTGGCCCTAAAAAGACAAAAAAAAAAGAGAGACAGCAGATATCCAAAGTGCTAACGGCCCAACTGAAGGCTTCTCCATGATGTACTCAGAAGAATTAAAAAGAGCTCTGAAATTTGGAAAGCTTAGTTTACAGAAAACCAAATCACAAATACAGAATGCTTTCTTCAATGACATCTATAGAACACACCCTGTATTATATGCCAAACAGTCACATTCAAATGTATAGATAATATACTTCAAGTGAAATATCATCTGGTTTGAAATGTGCTTCAAAAACATTTTATCAAGATTTCACTGGGTGTTTTTAACAGCCTGTATTTCTAAGGGTTAGGGGAAAGGAGGCCTTGCCAGTTTTAAAGTAGTGATCTCTAGTAATTTACTTTTTTGAACCTTTAAAACATGCTTAAAATAACCAAGATTAACGCAAGGTAATGCATATTTAATACTTGATCATAATGATTTGTCCCAAACTATAAATTTCCAGAGACTGAGTAAAGAGAGGGCTAAAGTTGAAAAGTAAGATTTTTCTGTTTTCACATACTAGGTGTTTAAAGGCTATCATAATGTCTTATTCTTTCCCTAAGAATCTCTAGTTGAAATCAAGGCCAAGAAATATTCAAGGATACAAAAAACATTAGCAGAAGAAAGTTGTTATTTATTTCAGAGATGTAAACCATACTCTGATATAAAGCTTAAATTCTAGCTCTTGACATTGTAAATGAGAAACAAAGGAGAGAAGGTAGCATGCTATATTGAAACTGATACAATAAAGTATTTAAAGACCATTGAGACAAAGCTCTAAATTCTCCAGCTAATGGTCCAATTTTCTCCTTCAGTGAAACACTTACTTTCTACAGTCTTGTTTTTTTAATTCAGCTAACATAGCAATACTATAGTCAACTATCTTCAATTATACATACCAAGACATTTCTTTGTTTTCTTATATTTGCAGTACCAGATAAACCTGTAAACCACACTGGTCAGTATCAGTGGTCCATCATAATCTTTCAAATATCCCCTCTAGGCTCTTGCATGTGCAACTAGTTAGAAAGGCCTACTACGTTCTATGACACCTGGTAAGATTTCAAAACACGTTGAGGCTATTTCTACTAACAAAACTGCAATTTGCCTGCCAGCATTGGGGGACAAAGTCCAGCAGGGTAATGTATGTTTTCTTCTCGGGAATACGTGAACGAAAGCCAACTATCGTAAAAGGCCAACTCCTCAACCTTGAAACATGAACAAACCACTCAATGGAAATGCTATAAAATTTGGTTGTGATGAAAAAATAAATAAATAAATAAATAAATATTTTCCCTAAAATCTAAAAAAAAAAAGAAAGAAAGAAATAATACTGAAGAGTTCCTGCTGTGGCACAATGGGATCAGCAGCGTCCTGGGAGCGCTGGGACGCAGGTTTGATCCCTGACCCAGTATAATGAGTTAAGAATCCAGCATTGCTGAAGCTGTGGCTTAGGATCTGATCCCGGGCTTGGGAATCATATACCCCCAGGCATGTGGCCTGGGGACCATATGTCGTGGGGTGGCTGAAAATGCGGGAAAAAAAAGGAAAGAAATAATACCAAAAAACTCATGTAAAACTGATGTTATAACAAAGATTTTTAAACCATTTATAAAATATAATATTTTAAAGGATTTTTATTTTTTTGCCTTTTTTACCACACCTGCAGGATATGGAAGTTACCAGGCTAGCGGCTGAATCAGAGCTTCAGCTGCCGGCCTGCAGCACAGCCACAGCAACTAGGGATCCCAGCTGCATCTACAACCTACACTACAGCTCACAGCAACACCAGATCCTTAACCCACTGAATGAGGCCAGAGATTGAACCGGCACCCTCATGGATACTAGTAGAGTTCATAACCCACTGAGCCACAAGAGGAATTCCCTAAAGGATTATTTTTAAAAATAAGGATGATAAATAGAAGGCTGTTGTCTTATATTGTGTCTCAGGAGTTCCCGTTATGACTCAGTGGTAATGAAACCGACTCGTATCCATGAGAATGCAGGTTTGATCCCTGTCCTTGCTCAGTAGGATAAGGATCTGGCATTGCTGTGAGCTGTAGTGTAGGTTGCAGATGTGGTTTCGATCTGGTGTTGCTGTGGCTGAGGCACAGGCTGGCAGCTGCAGCTCTGATTCAACCCCTAGCCTGGAAACTTGCCTATGCCTTGGGTGCAGACCTAAAGAGAAAAAAAAAACACTGTCTTCAGTTAAATGAGTTTTAGAAGCTTTTGATCTTAGAGCAAACTAGAGATTTACAACAGTCCAACCAAACCTGTAATATCCTTTGTACTAGGAACTGTAATAGATGTTGAGTAGAATAAAAGGAAAAATAATGATGTATAGTAAACATCAAAATAAGTATGATTCTGCTTTCTTTAGGAATAAACAAAGGAGGAAGGAGAGTAAATTCTCATCTTGCTCAGGACAATGACAGGAGAAAAATAAAATTTAAAAAATAATAAAATACAGAGTTCCCGTCGTGGCGCAGCAGTTAATGAATCTGACTAGGAACCATGAGGTTACGGGTTCGAACCCTGGCCTTGCTCAGTGGGTTAAACGATCCAGCGTTGCCGTGAGCTGTGGTGTAGGTCACAGACGCAGCTCAGATCCTGCATTGCTGTGGCTCTGGTGTAGGTCGGCGGCTACAGCTCTGATTATAGACCCCTACCCTGGGAAACTGCACATGCCACAGGTGCAGCCCTAAAACGACAAAAGGCAAAATAAATAAATAAATAAATAAATAAATAAATAAAATAAAATAAAATAGGAGTTCCCATCGTGGCTCAGTGGTTAACAAATCTGACTAGGAACCACGAGGTTGCGGGTTCGATCCCTGGCCTTGCTCAGGGGGTCAACGATCCGGCGTTGCTGTGAGCTGCCGTGTAGGTTGCAGATGCGGCTCGGATCCCACATTGCTGTGGCTGTGGCGTGGGCCAATGGCTACAGCTCTGATTAGACCCCTAGCCTGGGAACCTCCACGTGCCACAAGTGCGGCCCTAGAAAAGGCAAAAACAAAAATAAATAAATAAATAAAATAATAATAAAATAAAAACAAAAAAGAACATATTACTGATAAATTTAGAGGTAAAATGTTAAAAAAAGAAAAAAAAGCTAGAAAAGTTGCCTCAAGGGAGCAGCTCGAAGAAGAGAGATCAAAGTTAACTTGAGTTGCCAGGGAAGACAGAAAGGGTGGGGGAAAATAGAACAGGAGCAAAAGAGAAAAGGAGTTTAGACTATGCTAGGAATTGTGAAGAGCAACTCTGCCTGCGCAAAAGGCTTCCATCTGGTAACAGAAATGCCAGATAAAGTTCAGGTAACAAACGACCTAAACACAACTGACACCATATTATGTTTATGTGGGAAAGTGCCTCACCAAAAGTAGTCCAACAGAAAGATACACAGGGCAGAGTGATTAGAAACATGAGCAGTTTGAAGTCAGAAGACCCAGACAGCAGAAAGGTGTAACAAGAGAGCAGCTATGAACATCACAGCAAAAAGGAAGCTTCACAGTTACATAATTTAATATTTTATCTTAGCACTCACAGCTTTCTAAATTCTTTAGTCATAAATATTAAATTATAATACTTCAAACCTACAAACTATCAATAAAACCGTATATTAAGTATACTGTCACCTCTGTCAGGTTCTCAGACAGGAATTTAATCCTTTCCAAGAATCACATTTAATAAAGGCTTTATTTTCATAATATCCTCTAATGCTCCAAATATACCAAAGAAGTAAACCAAATACCATAAGTACATTATGTAGTCTCAACTTTTTTCCCTTTGATTCCAAAACATACTGGCAATAGAACTACAACGCTATTTCAAAACTCATACCAGAAATCAAGGTGATTTTAATCAGACTTTGAAATATTTAGGGTTAAAAATAAGTCCTTTAAAAATAGAAAAAAAATCTCATATCAATATTTTAGGTGTAAAAATCAGTATATGAGATTTCTTAAATAGCACACTGCCATGTGTAATTAACTCATTTAATACAAACCATATAAATAACCTGATTTTAAAATATTTGAATAGTAAACTTCCTTTAATATAAGAAATCAGAAATACAAAAAAAATTGTATTTACCTTTAATTTTTTCCCTAAATATTACCACCACAACCACCACTAAACAAACTGCCACATATTGGGTATATGCTAGCTACTTTATTTAATGTTATTTTATCCAACTCTAAACAATCTTAAAAACTAGCCTCCATTCCACAAAAAAAAGGGGTGGGGGGCAAAACTAGGCTCAGTAATTTTTAGTAAAATTTATTTATGTAATCATTTTCCTTAACTTTTTTCTTTTCTTTTTTAAAAATTACTCAATGAATTTTATTACATTTATAGTTGTATGATAATCATCACAACCCGATTTTATAGCATTTTCACTGCAAACTCTCAGCCCATGCCCCACCCCCCAACCTGTCCCATTTGGAAATCATAAATTTTTCAAGTTTGAAAAACTTTCTTAACATTTTAAATTATGTTTCATTAAACGGATGAAGGAGAAATGTCAGGAGGAAAATTATGTAAAATCAAGCAAAAGCAACAATTGCAAACAATATTTTTAACCTTCTCTTAAGAATTGAACTTTCTTATCTAATGGGGAAGAAAAAATATCCTGAAATCTAATCTATAATGTTTTCTCCCTGCTGCCAACATGGTACACAGATGCCACAGTCACATTTTATTGACAGCCCTGATCACACCTTTCAGAGAAAGGACACCATTTGGTCCTTTCTTTGGCTTTGTCATTTCCTGGACCGTCTTTCCTCTCACTCCTGTCTCATTTCTCATTCTACTCCCTTCCATAAAGGAAAGTAATAAGGACTATTTAGAAATACTTTTATATAATTTTTTTTTTTTTTTTTGGTTTTGGTTTTGAGGGACGCATTTGCAGCATATGGAAGTTCCCAGGCTAGGGGTCAAATTGGAGTTGCCTACACCACAGCTTACGGTAACACCAGATGCTTGACCCAACTTAGCAAGGCGAGGGACTGAACCCGTGTCCTCTTGGATACTAGTCAGATTTGTTTCACTTGCGCCTCAACAGGAACTCCTCATAGAGTTTTTAAAGTGACTCAGGACAAGGCTTTACAATATAAAGTCAACTCAGAAAAGTAATAATAAAGATCTTCCATGCCTTTATATTTTTAAAAAAGATGTTTAATGTTTATAAATTTGAGGGATGAGTCCATAAACATACCTTTGAAACAGTATAAAGCATAAAAGCCATTAATTAATGAACTGGGAAATTTTCCTTTTTTTTCTTTTGTTTGGTCTTTTTAGGGCCACACCCGTGGCATATGTAGGTTTCCAGGCCAGGGGTCTAATCAGAGCTGTAGCCGCGGGCCTACACCACAGCCACAGCAATGCCAGATCCAAGCTGTGTCTGTGACCTACACCACAGTTCATGGCAACGCCAGATCCTTAACCCACTGAGCAAGGCCAGGGATTGAACCCGCAACCTCATTGTTCTTAGTCGGATTCATTTCCACTGCATCATGACGGGAACTCCAGAATTGGGAAATTTTCATATCCCTTAAACACTGGAATTACAGAGAAGATAGGTGTCATCTTTCTTTCTTCTCTCTCCCTCTCTTTCTTTTCCTCTTTTTTCTTTTACCATACCCACAATATACAGAAGTTCCCTGGGCCAAGGACTGAACCTGAGCCACAGCCATGACAACACCAAGTCCTTAACTGTTAGGCCACTAGGGAACTCCCAGGCATCATTTAATTAGTGAAGGAAACACTAAAATTTGCTAAAATAAATATTACTAAAGTTACCAAATGGAGATAGGAACTGAGAGGTGGTGTAAGAGCCTATACTTAATGGCACTGAGTGAGGTTCCCCTTCCTTTACTTTTTTTTTTACCAAACAACTTTTAACTGAACCACATGGGTTGGCTAAAACTGATAGAAACCCCAATTTCAGTCTTACTGGTTTGAAGAACCAGATTACTGAGTTCAAAGAGACCACAGCGGCTAGAAAATGAGAAAGGAAACCCCGGAAAGAAGCGAGTCAGAGATAAAACTGCCCAAATCTCTGGTTTATGCCTTAAATTAAATCTGCATGGGTCAGATTTAGCCAACTAAGACTAAAACCACTGGCAATTTGGTGTCCCAAGGGACATTTGACACTATTTGAAGGTATTTTATGTTCTCATAACTGAAGGAGCAGGGTGCTAGTGACCCTGTGTAGGCAGAGACCAGTGATACTGCTAAGCATCCAACAATGCACAGGACAGATTCCACAAGAAATAATTATCTGCCCATAATGTCAAAGTGCTGAGGCTGAGAAACTCTGGGTCAAAAGTACAGAGATATTAGCTGCTACCTCATCACAGGTGAGACAACAGTCTGGAGTTTAACTCCAGCTAAAGCTGTTCTTTAAAAAAGAAAAAATAAACAACAAAAAACCAATAATTCTTCAAGAAAAAGAACAGAACCTAGAATCTTTACACCATTTACAATGCTCAAAATACAACTAAAAATTATTCAACATATGAGGAACCAGCAAAAACTAACCCATACTCAAGACAAAAGACAACGAATGAAGATATTTTATTTAGTGCCCAAGATTTTACAGCAATTATTATAATTACGCTTAAGGATACTAAAGGAAAATGTGCTCATATGCATAAAAAATAAAAAATCTCAGCTGAGGAATGGAAATGATAAAAAAGATACAACAGATATTAAGGAACTGAGAGTTACCATACCAAAATCAGGTATGTATTAGCCAACTACTTTTACTCTTAGTGCTTATTCCAGAATCTGCTTTCTTTTTTGCCCAATCTGTAATAATTTATACTAAACCCTCACTATAATTATATCAAAAACTAAATGAAGGTGAAAAGCAGCCTATCTCCTAAACATTCATTTCATATTAGAAAAATCAATGGTTTGCTTAAGAAATGTACTCTAATAATATCTTTTAGGATTAATAATCTAGGTAGCAGAGATATACCGTACACTATTAAATAATAATAATAATAATCTCAAGACTCTCCTGAGTCATTCTGGAAAACTATACTAAGTGTGCCTGAAATTTTCTTTTTCTTTTCTTTCCTTTTACGGCTGCACCTGAGGCATATGGAAGTTCCCAGGGTAGGGGTCAAATTGGAGTTGCAGCTGCTGGCCTACAACACAGCAACAGCAAAATGGGATCTGAGCAGCATGAGCAGCATCTGTGATCTACACCACAGCCTGTGACCTATGCCAGCTTGGCGACCTACACTGAAGCTTGCCGCAACGCCAGATCCTTAACCCACTGAATGAGGCCAGAGATTGAACCCCGCATCCTCATGGATATTACATTAGGTTCTTCACCCATCAGTCACAATGGACTCCCTGAAATTTTCCAGCGTAAAGAAAATGTCCCATTTCTATTACAGATAACCTAAAGTCTCATTTTGTAAATAAAAACAAAGATGTGTAAATGAAAAAAAAATTTTTAAAAAAGGAGCAATAATTTCCCTTATACATATGTTTTTAATCTAAAAAAAAAATAACCTTCCTACATGCTACTGCTTTGAGAAACTATGAGCGCAAACGTCCTTCCAGGCATATACATTTCTATACTTTTTCTAAACTCTAAGATATATAGTAAACTATCTCAAATAAAGCTATTTCACAATGCAAGAGATATATAAGAATTCAACTACATATGTAGCTAATTTCTAAAATCAACTTCATTAGTCTATGAGAATGATCTATTTGATATATGGCCATGTATTTCTACGGTGTTTAGATTTCAGTCCCTAAAATTTATATACTGATTAAAAACTTACTACGGACAAATCCTAAATAAGACTAGAAATATGAGCAAAACGAATAGTGCTTCTTCACTCTACCAAAAAGTTAATTATTTGAACTTCCATTCATTTATTCCACGACACCTCAAGTTGATTTTTTTTCCAGTAAGGGTAGTGACCTTTAGCTAAAACATCTTCAGCAAAGGTAAAATAGGTGATTAGCTCTGTTATAAAATGAAAGAATACTTAAAAATGAACTCCCACTTGGTACATAAAATTTCATCTCCTCTCCTCCTAATTTCAGTACAAACATTACAGAAGTTAACACAATCCCTCTCTCCAGACACATTCTTTAAAACTTTTGGACCCTTTGGAACAGTAATATCATATTCCTTGGATTGGTAAATAAATTACTTATTTTCTGTTTATAGCAAAACCAAACACAACGAAAGCAGTATGTTCCTGGTGGGAGGGGAGGGAGAAAAGGAGGGAAGAAAGGAAGGGAGGGAGGGATGGGGATGTGCCTGGACTCTACAATTTTCCTAGAATCAGAGAATCTAAAAAATTAAAAACTTTTAGAAATAATAAATGCTAAAACTAAATCCTGAAGTATTCAGTAAGTCCCACAAGGTCAGATAATTAATGAAAGATCACCGATATTTCTGAATGGATGGATCAGTGATCAAGGAGAACTTTGTTTCTAGCTTAGTTTCAGTCCTCTAGCAGGAATTTAAAAAATAGGAATTAAAAACAATGATATTCACCCAACCTCTCTAGCATTTTTTTAAAAAAGATTTATCTCTTATGTAAGGGGTTTAAAATCCTTCTTGAAAGAAGATAGTATGTACGTAATTAAACCATGAAAATCAATTATTGATATTCTGAATATAAACTTTCACTATGTACTTTTTAGACTACTAAGACAAAAAATTAAAAACTAGTGATGATGGGAGTTCCCTTCGTGGCTCAGTGGTTAACGAATCCGATTAAGAACCATGAGGTTGCGGGTTCGATCCCTGGCCTTGCTCAGTGGGTTAAGGATCCGGCATTGCCGTGAGCTGTGGTGTAGGCTGCAGATGCAGCTCGGATCCCACGTTGCTGTCGCTGTGGCGAAGGCCGGCAGCTACAGCTCCTGTTAGACCCCTAGCCTGGGAACCTCCATATGCCGCGGGTGCGGCTCTAGATAAAGGCAAAAAGACAAAAAAAAAAAAAAAAACTGGTGATGATAATTTCCATTTGGTTAATAAAAAAAAAAAAGGAAGGTAATTTTTAAAAAGTAAATGAGCTACCTGGAAAACATACAGTTGTTTAACTACCATCACCTCTGGTTGACCTGGTCTTTCAATGTAACACTCTATGCATAATGTCTGTGAAAGTACAAAGCATAGTGCCCAGTACATGAAAGACACTTTTAAAACCACAGACAGGGACAGTATCACTTAGTTTTATCATAGGCTCCTCTTAAATGTTTGTCTCCTCCCTTCCTAGATGAAACAGTTTTTCACTTTGTAGCTGCCTGTAACAAAACAGAGCAAGAAGTCTACTTTCCTCTTTTCAACTCTGGTTTCATAAGTCAGGCCACTGCAAACTGAAATTTACCACTTCACTGAAACTATTAGTGTTATGGTCATTGTGACTGTATAATTGCCTTTTAGAATGTATTTTATCTGGCCTCTCTGGTAGGCACAGCTGATTAATCTCAAACTTTAAAAATCCCTGCTTTTGGTTAATACCAATCCTGGTTCTGATTTCTCACTGACCTTTCCTAGTCTCCTTTATATACTTCTCTTTCTCTCCCATCCTGTAAACGAAGATGCTCCCCAGGATTCTAACCTCATTGTCTTCTCACTTTTCACACAATTCTCAAATAAATTCAAGCAATGAAATACACAGCAGCTTCCCCCTACACATACACCCCTGGCAAATGGAAGTTCCTGAGCCGGGGACTGAATCTGAGCTGCTGCTGCTGCAGCCTACACCACAGCAGCAGTGATGCTGGATCCTTAACCCACTGCACCGCCACAGAGACAACACCAGATCCCTAACTGCTGTGCCACAGCAGGAACTCTCACAGTACTTTTGGATATAGCTATCATCAGATAAGCGAAAGCAGAACACAGCTACATATTTTATAGATCTACCAAAAACAAAAAAAATATGATAAAACAACTATTATATGATTAATAAATCCAAATTGTCCCATTAATATTTTTTATGAATGTCCCATCAGCTACTGCTTGTTAAAGATATCACATGTGCATAGTAATTCATGAGGAAATTTAAAAAATTACCACTAATGACCTTATTTTTCTAAACACTAATAAGAGATTCCCTTTATCTTTCACACTGTAGCAACTGTTTATATGTCTGCTTACCTCTAATGAGAGATCCCTCTCCCTGACTTTTCATCTTTGCACCTAAAGACACAGATAACTGGGGTATAAGGAAAATATAGGAAAGAGGAAGATGAGAAGAAAAACAAACGGTGAAGAGATAGGGGAGGGTGAGGAAAGAGAGGGAAGGAAAGTTTTAAAGTGCTAAAAAAAATTCCCCTATTTCAAAACATTTCATCTTGGGAGTTCCCGTTGTGGCTCAGTGGTTAACGAATCCGACCAGGAACCATGAGGTTGCGGGTTTGATCCCTGGTTGCTCAGTGGGTTAAGGATCTGGTGTTGCCGTGAGCTGTGGTGTAGGTTGCAGACATGGCTCGGATCCCCCGCTGCTATGGCTGTAGCATCGGCCGGTGGTTACAGCTCCTATTAGACCCCTAGCGTGGGAACCTCCACATGCCGCATGTGCGGCCCTAGGGAAAAAAAGCCAAAAAAACCCCCAAAACAAAACAAACAAAAAAGAACATTTCATCTTGTTACTCCCCCCAAAATGTTTTTTTGCTACTAAAACCAAAAGACAAGGGCATTTCCTTCATGTTAGGTAGTGTAAGAAGATAAAAAAGAAATTAAAGAACTAATTCCAAGCTTAAGAGTTAAGAAAATATCTAGATGAAATGACATAAAAGCACTCAAAGTAACATACTTTCAATTGTGTATGTACATGCACATCTGTTAACAGTACATACAAAAGTAATTACAATATTTAAAAACATGTGAGGATATGTGGAGTATCATCTAAGAGCAGGGCAGGTCTGTCCATGGGGAAGAGATGGCTAAGTACTGCAGAAAATGCACTGGCAAGTTGGTATTTGTGTTAACTCAGCTACTGTATACCTGATACCAGGAAAAATCAAAGCTCCACATTGTTATTGGGGGCAATCAATTATTTTGCTTAAAATGACATTCAAAGACTAAAGAATACAGACTTCAAATTCTGTGGTAGTCAAATGTGGGTTGAAACTAGACTAAATTAGAAAATAAATACCTGTCCAATAGAAAAAAATCTCCATCACTGGAATAATTTCTAAATTATTTTAAAAGAACGTATTTTTCACTAGTTTATTTTTAAGAATATTCTGGCAGCAAAGGCTTTTACAAATTCAACGTACCTTAGAAACCAGAAACATATTTGATGTTAGATGTCACAATTCTTTAGGACAAAGCCAAGTTCTCTTTCCTACTTATATTCCCAAAGATATGAATAACATAAGTCACTACAGCAAAAAAAAAAAAAAAGATACAAATTTCTTTTATCTTCTTGGACCTGCTTGGTCAAATTTATATATACATACATGTACACACATATACATATATATATAAATTCACACACACATACACAATTCTTTCTAAAATTATCCTCAGCATCATCTCACACCAAACATTGAAAACTCTTCTAGGAGTCCACCAGCAACTGATTTACTTTTGTTATCAGTACCGAGAGAAATGATAGCTCAAAAAATAATACAGTACTATTTACAATAGCCAAGACTGGAAGCAACCTAAATATCCACTGACAGAGGAATGAATAAAGAAGATGTGGTACATACTCACAATGGAATGTTACTCAACCATAAAAAAGAATGAATGCCATTTGCAGCAACATGGATGGACCAAGAGATTATCATACTAAGTCAAATAAATCAGACAGAGGAAGCCAAATATTATAAGATATCACATACATGGAATCTTAAAAAATGATACAAATGAACTTATTTACAAAACAGAAACAGACCCACAGATATAGAAAATAATCTTATGGTTACCAAATGGGAAAGGTGAGGGGGGCCATAAATTAGGAGTTTGGGATTATATATATATACTGAATTACTCTGCTGTGACCTGAAACTAACACAATACTATAAATCAATTATACTGCAATATAAAATAAAAATTTTAAAAATAGTAATATTATACTATTAATTAAATAAGTAAAACCTATTCATCAATGTATTCATTTGTTGCCACTAAAATTCCTTTAGCTTACATAAAATATGCGATATGCTAAATCTTATTACTCTATTGAACAAAAATATGCTAATATTACCTAATTTATAGTTAAAATAGTATTCTTTAAAATATACTCCTTTTATGTGAATCTGATGATATCAAATAAGAGAACTCTTAAAAATAAGAATTTGTGCAATGTGTTTGGCACCGGGCAGCAAGTTTTCCTCTCCAATGGCCACTCAATTGATATGTACTAAAAAAAAATTAAGCTTAAAGATGATTAATTTGTCCTTGCATTTTCTTAACTAAGTTATAAACAAGACTTTTTTTTTTTTAAGGGCCGCACCTGATGCAGTTCCCAGGCCAGGGGTCGAATCAGAGCTACAGCTGCCGGCCTACTCCACAGCCACAGCAATGCCAAATCTTTAACTCACTGAGCAAGGCCAGGGAATGAACCCACGTCCTCATGGATACTGGTCAGATTCGTTTCCACTGTGCCACAGTGGGAACTACCTAAACAAGCCATGTCAATAAATTAACTCATTTAATATTCACAATAACCGTCTAAGATACTAATTATTATCAATTCAATAACAGCAAAAGAATAAAAGTTCATCTCAAAAATGCTAAAGAACCTGTCGTGAAGCAAATAACTTGTAAAGAGAAGTATGAGATGTGACCCAAACTCTTCTAATTCTACACTTGATCTTAGCCACAAGACTGAGAAGCGATAAACTCTTCTAATTCTAAATGCCCTCCTCCACGGGGTCACTCTGTCTATACAAAATAACTTGACCCCTGAGATCCTGTTTCAACATCCAACAAGGTGCTTTATATTTCACTCAGAATACAAGTGGGAAAGTCATTACATCTAATAAAGTTTTATTGCAGCAAATGTCGATTTTTTAAAGTGAATCTTTGCTGTAAAAGTCTTCTAATTATTAGCAACACTTTCTAAAATAGTTTCTTAATCGTTAATATTTCTATACTACAAGAAAACAAAGTTCCATGAGATTATCACAAATATAAAGTCTTAAAATAACAACTTAGTTACACTGCTCAGAAATCAACAGCAAGAGTTCCCATCATGGCTCAGCGGTAACAAACGCGACTAGTATCCATGAGGATGCAGGTTCAATACCTGACCTTCACTCAGCAGGTTAACAATCTGGCGTTGCCATGAGCAATGACAGAGGTTGCAGACTCTGCTGGGATCCTAGGGCTCAGAAAGGATGGGCCAATCCAGAGGAGCCAGGGTAGCAGCCTGGCCCCTCGGGTCCAGCTCTGAACCCCTCACTTCAAAAAGTACTAAGCCAAGGAGTTCCCATCATGGCTCAGCAGAAACGAATCTGACTAGTATCCATGATACGCAGGCTTGAGCCCTGTCCTCACTCAGAGGGTTAAGGATCTGGCGTTGCCATGAGCCATGGTATAAATCACACATGGTGCTTAGATCCTGTGTTACTGTGGCTGTGGTGTAGGCCGGCAGCTGCTGCTCCGATTCGACCCCTAGCCTAGGAACTTCTATATGCTGCGGGTGCAACCCTAAAAACACCAAAAAAAAGAAAGAAAAAAAATCAACATTCTCCCAGTTACACAAAATCAAACATCCAATTACATGTATTATTTACATCTGGTTTGCTAAAGTTAGGAAGATTATGAGGATCTAAATAAAGAGATACCTAAGCTTTATAAAATAGACTGATAAGAAGATTTGACTTTTAAACATTATTTTTTACTTTTGCTACTCTTTTAATCTCTATTTTAGTTCTGCATTTCCTCTACATCCCCAAATTCCTGTCAACCAATCACACAAACATCTACACTTATTAATGTATAAGTTTTAGGACTGGCTCTGTTAATTTATCACTGACCAGTTGTGGAATTCACATTAAGCATGGTAAAAAAGATCACTGGGCTAAAGCAGCTCTACATACAACCACTCAGATTCATCAGCATAAAAGCCAAAGCTTTAACTACTCAGAAAAATCTAAGTCTTTTCTAAATTTAAGGAAAATGCTAAGGTGAATTATGCCCATGAAATATGCATTTCAGACTAAATCAATACAAATAAAAGGGAAAAAAGTTCCTTGTCATCAATCAAAGCATATGTAAATAGAATAACACTCATACACACTGGGACCTTCTTCTAAAAGCATTATTGTTTTCAGGCAAACCTTGATACACAATACCTACTATCTACCTAAATACAATTTTTAATAAATCCTAAAGAATATTTTTAAAGGGGGAAACATTTCAAGGACATTCATGGTGACCCCTGCCCCGCAAAGAGCCAGTAACTAATTTATCTCATTTGGGAAAAAAAAAATCCCAATTTTCAAAAATTAGGTTTCGTTAATGAATTCCACAACCACTTCATCAAAGCTTTAGGACATACAGGTTAGAAAGAAGGCTGGTATTAAATATCCTGTAGGAACAAGAGGAAACTGTAGTCACTGAAATTCTGGCCACCTATCCAAAAGATAAAGATCTTTAAGTTACCTACCACATAAGGCTTCAAGATCTCTTGCCTATAGCCAGGACCTTAGTGCAGGGCAAGTTCACAGTTACTAAAGTATAATCAAGATTGTGTTCTTGCTCTAAAGAAATGTAACAGTCACCAACTTCCAATTTAGTCTATACTGTGTTCAAAGGAAGGTGAGATAAGTATCAGATTTTGTTTTTTGATTATTGATTATATTTGATTTTTGATTATATTAATTTAAAACTCCATGTTTTTTTTAGTATCAAAGACTGCCTTTAAAGCCATGCATATATTAAATGATGGATAAAAGTTTAGGACTGTTTAGAGAAGTAATTTCCAGTTCTGGTTTGACAACTGCATGGATGTGTTGACCAACTCTTAAGGTTCATTAAACGGTTTTATAAAAATTGTCACCATCTATTCACCTATTTAAAGTTATGTTACCTAACACTTTAAGGAAGAAAGATAAAAAAGAATAATGAAAATAACAGAGTAGAGTGATTCAATCCCAGAGTGTGGTTAGAAGGGATTTAGACATGCGTTACTGATAATTATTCTCCTAGTAAAAAAATTAGTATTCCACAAAAATTTAATAATAAAGTGTTTAATAAAATGTAATCTAGGAATCTATTTCATACATGTAAACTACTAACATTATCAGAAAATGAATACATAAGCTGCTTCCTCCATCCACCTCTTCCCCAAAGATAGTTGTGGTCAAGCAAAAGAAACAAACAAAAAAACCCAGAAGTGTTCTAAAGACTCACCTTTTGTTGACTGGCTTTTCATCTTTTTCATAGGGTCGGACAAACCATTTCCCAATCCTAACGAAGTTCTTATCCATTAGGCACCTATAGTAATTACATCAAGAATATGGTTTCAATAATAAATCAGAAAATCACTGAGTCAATAATCACAGATAAGGTCCACCACTGAAAATAGAAACATCACCAATTAAAACTGTCAAAAGGTTTTCCTATTAAAATGTCTACACTATATCTACTGAAAAGAACTTTCTGACTTTGGGCATATGTATTATTCTTGCAAATGTTAAAAGCTGGAGTTCCTGTCGTGGCTCAGCAGAAACGAATCTGACTAGTACCCATGAGGACGCAGGTTTGATCCCTGGCCTCACTCAGTGGGTTAAGGATCTGGAGTTGCCATGAGCTATGGTGTAAGTCGCAGACACAGCTCGGATCTGGCATTGTTGTGGCTGTGGTGTTTTTTCAACGTCAAGCCACAGGGTATTCTTTCTGAAGACATGTTAATGGCAACTGAACTCAATTCATATAATACCAAAAATGCACTCAATTCAATTGAAGTGACAACAATACAGATAGCTATGAATGACCAACTTCACTTGAGCACAGGCAGGTGACAGTTATATCATTACTGCCATCAGGTCAATTGTAAGATGCCATCATTTGCAAGGAGTAACCCTGATTTTAAAAATATAAAAATGTGGGAGAAAATGTGCATTTTGAAATTGATGAAATACAGTAATCTCTAACACCAGTCAATGAAATGATACATATTTTGTAAGAAAATCTGTCAGGAAGGTGGATGTAATTCTTCTATACAAGATTCTACCTACCAACAAAAGAGCCCTACAGCAATTCATTACTGAATATTCAGGCAATTCTGCACCTGGCTTTTACCTCTGTTATTTCCACTCCATCAAGGAGGATGGAAACAATTCAAGCCTTCACCCAACTCAATACAGATTAGATGGGTTAGTAAACAGTGACAGTTTCTGCTGGCTACAATGTAATTCCTTATGAACAGAGCCAAATGGGAGCAGTGTGGCATCAAAAAAGTCACTGTTTTTTGTTTTTGTTTCCTTTTTAGGGCCACACCTGCAGCATATGGAGGTTCCCAGGCTAGGGGCTGAATCAGAGCTACAGCTGCCAGCCTACGCCACAGCCACAGTAACACAGGATCCAAGCAGCATGTGTGATTTACACCACAGCTCATGGCAACGCCAGATCCTTAATCCAGAGCGAGGCCAAGGATCAAACCTGCAACCTCATGGTTCCTAGCCGGATTCATTTCCGCTGCATCACGACAGGAACTCCACTGGTTTTATTTTGAAAATGAATTTTTCTAACAATCTTCCTTGTTCACAAGGAAAAAACTCATTTTCAAAGTAACCCAATCAGTTTTCCTAAACCTATGAATTAAACTTGCTTTTTAGGTCAAAGACTATGGAACTGCATGAAAGTTAGGATAGAAAATATGGAATACCCAATAAGGTAAAAGTGCTCAAGAAACAAAAATGAAAAATCAAATCATCAGTCTGTTTCCTAGTTCAGTGGCTTAATTGTACTTTCTTTCTTTCTCTCTCTCCCCTCTCCCCCCCTTTTTTTTGTCTTTTTAGGGCCTCAGCACATGGAGGTTCCTAGGCTTGCGGTCAAATCGGAGCTGTAGCTGCCAGCTATACCACAGCCACAGCAACGTGAAATACAAGCCACATCTGTGACCTACACCACAGCTCACGGCAATGCCCGATCCTTAACCCACTGAGTTAAGGATCCTCAGGATGCTAGTCAGATTCATTTTCACTGAGCCACGAGAAGAACTTCTGTATTTTCTAGCTAGACTACACATATATAGATTATTTCCACTGGAAAACCACTGTTTGTAGTCAGGTTCCTTCTTCCAACAATGCTATCAATAACTACCACTAGAATTACTTCTACCACCACATTTGATTACCAGGCCTAGAATATCATTTAATTACTGTAATAATTATATGAGGACAGATATACAATGTCAATTTTTATTTATGAAAAAGCTGGGCACAGTGAGAATATCACCTAGACAAAGTCACTGAGCTAATCAGCAGCAGACTGATTAAGCTCAGGTATAGATCTGATCACAGGGCCAGAATATTTAACCATTACTGTGTACCGACTGTGATGCCATCATATTTCCTCAATTCTTTACTCATTTCTTAAATGTCCATTAAACTTTTAATTGCTAAATAAAAATTCAGGAGTTCCCATCGTTGCTCAGCAGAAATGAATCTGACTAGCATCCTTGAGGACGCAGGTTCAATCCCTGGCCTCACTCAGTGGGTTAAGGATCCAGCATTGCCTATGAGCTGTGCTGCAGATTGCAGAAACGACTTGGATCTGGTGTTGCTACAGCTGTGGCGTAGGCTGGCAACTACTCGACTGGACCCCTAGCTTGGGAACTTCCACATGCTACAGGTATGGCCCTAAAAAGACCAAAAAAAAAAAAAAAATTCACGTAACAGTTCTGCCTTGGGAACATGGAAATAAGAATTCATGAACTATGTAGTAATACCAATAATCTCTTTCTTTCTTTGCTTTTTAGGGCCACACCTATGGCATGACAACCATTTTTTAAATTATGAATAATTAACTCGGTTGACTCAATAAAATAACATTTTAAAAGACTAAGAATTCATCATGTGGAATTTTTCAAATTTGGCATAGAGTCATAACATAGAAGAATAACATTTTGGCAATCTGGTCTTTACAGAACTGCACTGTGATTGAAAGTTCTCTCTCTCTGTTCCTTTTTTTTTTTTTTTTTCGGTCTTTTGCAGGCCGCACCCTCAGCACATGGAAGTTCCCAGGCTACGGATCAAATTGGAACTGCAGCTGCCCACTTATGCCACAGCCACAGCAGCATGGGATCCGAGCCACGTCTAAGACCTACACCACAGTCACCACAATGATGGATCCTTAACCCACTGATTGAGGCTAGGGATTGAAACCTGTGTCCTCCTCATGGATACTAGTCAGTTTCATTACCACTGGGCCACAACAGGAACTCCGAAATTTTTTTTTTTTTTTTTTGTCCACCCCACAGCATACGAAGTTTTGGGCCAGGGAACAGATCCAAGTTGCAGTTGCAGCCAGGCCAGATCCTTTAACCCACCGTGCTGGGCCACAGATTGAATCTGTGTCCTGGTGCCACAGAAACATCACTGATCCTGCTGTACCACAATGGGCACTCTCATTTTTAATGTCCAAAGGTATTTTGTAATTGACAGGTCAGGCGTATTTCATGTTCCTTTATTCTCCAAAAGCTGTTATTAAATTGAAAGTGTATCTTAAAATCATTAATGCTTAGAGTGAAAGCAACGGGGCATGTACAGAATCACATCAAACTAAATATTAAATACTGTCTTCTACTGACACACATCCTCACTTAATAAATACAACTTTTAAATAACATTTCATTCTTTTATATAATTCTTGAAGGTCAAAATTCCAAAGAATCATTTATTCAGTAACAGAGAAAACATGATTACAGCTTATGGATAGGAAAAAAAATCCAAGGCTTTAGACAGTATAATATGAAAGAAAAACAGATAAAATATCTCTGGTTAAAGAGGACAATGTATAAAGTTTGTTTCAAAACTCTTGCCCTCCTATGAAGTAAAAGACACAAATTCTATTTACTGTTTTCATTCCAGCACAAATGAGGGACTGGGGTGGACGAGCAGCAGGATTCAGCCAAGACCACTCAAGGACAAAAAGGCAAAAGGTTAATGAAAATACCAAGTCTAACTTTCTGTGTTAAAATAGCCCCTGGAGTGCCCACTGAAGATCATATTTCTTTGTCAGGCAATGTCAACAAAAGGTTTATCATAATATACAAAACAGCCATGGAAGCTATTGCATTCTTCAATCTAAAACCATCTGGTTCCATGGAGTCCTCCTGTGGTGCAGCAGGTTAAGGATCTGGTATTGTCCCTGCAGTTGCTCAGGTCAATACTGTGGCACACAGGTTTAATTTGTGGCCCAGGAACTTCCACATGCCACAGGTGGGCAAAAACAAAACTCAACTAAACTAAAACCATCTGGTTCCAAATGAGAATCATAAATGATTTATGTGATTTTTTCAACCACTAATCAGTTCCTATATCATCAGTGATTTCCTCCACACTGGAAAAAAAAAAAAAAAAAAAACATGAGAACACACAATTGCACTGGATGAAGTGTGATTTTAACAGTTTTGAATTTGTAACTGACTTATCCCTGAACAGGGGAGCCTTCACAAGTCATGCTGTCACCAATGATGTGACAGAAAATTAGCAAGTTACCAAGTACCTCAGCGAATATGCTGAATGTCTTCTCTGCCCTGACCCCCCCCCCAACTCAACAGAGAATTACAGAATGTAGAGCTGGGTAAGTATGAGGGCAAGGTTTCTTTTTCCTCAAGAAAGAGGTAAAAAAGAACTCAGTAACTAATCACTATCATTTTTACACTCCTCTATCTCTTAAGACTCAATTAAGGCTGGCCCTCAAACTTCTCTCTCTCTCTCTCTCTCTACACACACACACACACACACACACACACACACACACACACACAGATACACATGAACCCTCCAAGACTAAACAGTGCAGAAAGTATTTCCATCTGGTGTTTTGTACTTTAAGTTATGGGAGGAAAGGAAAGAAGACAGAGTGTGTGTGTTTTTGCTAAGAAAGGTCATTCTACCACCTGACTGATACCTGTGACTATGTTGGTGCAATAGCTGCCAATTACTGAGGTACTAAAAAGCCTTTGGTTCTCAATCATTTTGGGGCATGAGTCTATTTTTTTTAAATCTAATTAAAGTTATTAGACTCTTTCTCCTAAAAAAAAAAGGGACGGAAAAAGCAAAATACTGCATACAATTCCACAGGGTTGGTGAACTCTTTGAAGCAGATCCTAGAGTGAGAACTTCTGTACTAAATACCAGCATTAATCACTACACCAAACTGTTATGCCTAGAACCCTTCCCTTATCCCACTCTATCCCTTCCTCCTCTAATTTAATTCTATTCATCTTTACCTCCCCAGATCACCTGCCCAGCACTATAACATCAATAATCATCACTTTCACCACTGAGTTGTAATGATTCATTTCTATGGCTCTTTTCTCCCAAGAAACTATGAGAGATTTGGGGACACACACAGTTATCTTATTTACTAGCAGTATTCAACAAATATTAAATGCCTATTATGTAATATACTTTATGTTTTGCTCTAAATTAGTAGGTGCTCAATAATATCTGAGAAATGAATGCTATACATGGAGTGTTTTACTATTCACAGTATAATATTGTTACTTTTTCTTCGTAACCACTAATCATGGGTAACCTCACACTGCTGAATTTTCTTATGTGTATGTGTCCCTGCTAGTGAGACACTCAAAGTCTGAGATACAAAAAAATTACATGTTTCACTTCTTTATAGTTGACCACCATTCACTCTAGACTAAAATCATAGCAGATACTCAACATACAGGAAATCACATTGGTGCTAAAAATTGTTTAGGAGACTAGCACTACTGCCAGTGCTTTCATTACACTTGAACAGAATTAAGCAAATCTTTTTTTGGGGGGGGTCTCTTCAGGGCTGCACCCTCGGCATAAGGAGGTTCCCAGGCTAGGGGCTGAATTGGAGCTGCAGCCACTGGCCTGCACCACAGCCACAGAAACACCAGATCCTAGCCACGTCTGTGATCTACACCACAGCTCACGGCAATGCCAGATCCTTAACCCACTGAGCAAGGCCAGGGATCAAAACTGGGTCCTCATGGTTGCTAGTTGGGTTCGTTAACCACTGAGCCACGCCGGGAACTCCTAAGCAAATCTTTTAAAGAGAAATAATGCTACTATGGTATAAAAACTATAGAATATCAGAAATATAATTTTCCCTTTTTATACTCTGTTACCCTTTATTATTTTTGAGGGACAAAGTTTGTATTTAACTTGACAAATACATAAACCCAGAAAACATACTTCATTTGCAAAAAGTTCTTGAAATCAACATCATAAATAATGCTAAGAATATATAGCAGTTAACCCCAGTTGTCCACTCAGTAACACCAGTCATTATTACTGAGATTTTCAAAATTACCTTACCATTAAGACATTCTGTAAAGTAGTACAATATTATATTGAAAGATCACAATGTGATCTCAGACTTATAAAAATTGTTCTTTAGGGAGTTCCCGTCGTGGCTCAGTGGTTAACGAATCCGACTAGGAACCATGAGGTTGCGGGTTCGATCCCTGCCCTTGCTCAGTGGGTTAACGATCCGGCGTTGCCGTGAGCTGTGGTGTAGGTTGCAGACGCGGCTCGGATCCTGCGTTGCTGTGGCTGCGGCGCAGGCCAGTGGCCACAGCTCCGATTAGACCCCTAG
>PVHT021183555.1:15567444-15588289 GCA_004024745.2 Catagonus wagneri
CAGTGTTGCTCACCTAAAAGGACTTCATATATAAAATCAGGGAGAAGTAAAAAGTTTTTTCCATAAAAGTTCTTATATGTCCCATTCCTTCTCATCTATTTCCCCCCTTAAAACACCATCCAGAGCCTGGCACACACTGTGATGCCAAAAGTCAGGAGGTGCTTGTACAACCAGGACAGGTCAAAAAACAATAGAAGCCACCATGAAGGGGTCTTCCTCTGGGCAAATCTGGAAGAACTTAGGTGTCAAAATAAATGACAGTAGTCAATTATAATTCACTGAGTAAAACAGGATTCTCTTTTTTCTCAATGTATACAGAAAAGATTAAGGGAGACTGATAAATACATAAATCCATGGGAGAAAATAAAAAGATTTTCCTGGATTGGATTAAGATGGTGGAATAGAAGGCCTGGAGCTCAGCTTCTCTGATAAAAACAACAAAAACACAATCAAATGCCCAGCAACCTTCAACCAAATGGACTGGAAACTTTCAAAAAGATATTCCATTCCAGAAGACAAAGAGGAGACCACACAAGAGGTAGGAGGGGTGATTACGTGATAGACAGAACCCCATACCTTCTGGGTGGGCAGCCCCACAGACTGGAAAGTAAACGCATCACAGAGACTCTGCAGGACTGAGAGTTCTGAACCCCATGTCAAATCCCCACGCCTGGGGATGTGGAACAGGGAGAAAGAGCCCCCAGAGCATCTGGAATTGAAGGTCAGCAGGGCTTGTGTACAGGAGCTGCACAGGACTGTGGGAAATGTAGACCCCATTCTTGAAAGGCACACACAGACTTTCACGTGCACTGGGTCCCAGGGCAAAGAAAAGTTTCCATAGGAATCTGGGTCAAACCTGACTGCAATTCTTAGAGGATCTCCTGGGAAAACAAGGGTGACTGTGGCTTGTTGTGGGGGAAGGGCATGGGAGGCAAAGGTCTTGGGAACATTCATCAGCCTGTGTTTCTCTGGAGGTGGTCATTTTTGGGAAAATCTGGCCCCTCCCATTAGTGATGAGAAGCCCCAGGGCAAACAATAATCCAGGTGGGATCACAGCCCCACCCATCAGTAAACAGGCTGCCTAAAGGCCCCCAGGCACACAGACACCTCTAATCTCACCCAGAGACAAAGGCCCGCCCACCAGAGGGATAGGAATCAGCCCCACCTACCAGTGGGGAGGCACCAGTCCTTCCCATCAGGAAGCCTACAGCAAGCCCTTCCATACCAACCTCAGCCATAAGGGAAGCAGACACCAGAAGTAAGAGAGGCTACAACTCTATTGTCTGCAAAAAGGTCACCACACCAAAAACCTATAAAAATGAAAAGACAGGTGTTCCTGTCACGGCTCAGCAGAAACGGATCAGACTAGCAACCACGAGGTTGGGGGTTCGATCCCTGGCATTGCTCAGTGGGTCAACAATCCGGTGTTGCCATAAGCTGTGGTGGAGGTTGCAGATGCGGCTCAAATCTGGTGTAACTGTGGCTCTGGCATAGGCCAGCAGGAACAGCTCTGATTACCTGGGAACCTCCATATGCCGTGGGTGTGGTCCTAAAAAGACAAAAAAAAAAAAAAAAGGAAAGAAAGAAAACTATAACTCAGATAAGCTAGAAAGAAAAAACCGCAGAAAAACAGCTCAGTGTTGAGATTATCAGCCTCCCAGAAAAAGGCTTTAGGCTGTTGATGCTGAAGATGATGCAAGACATCTGAAAAAACTGGATGCAAAGACTGATAATTTACAGGAAACACTGAGCAAAGAAATACAAGATGTAAAACTTAAGCAAGAAGAGATGCAAAATACAATAACTAAAATAAAAAATTCATTAGAAGCAGCCAACAGTAGAATACAGAAGGCAGAAGAATGAATCAGTGAGGTGGAGGACAGATTAGCGGAAATCACTAATGCAGAACAGAAAAGAGATAAAAGATTGAAGGGAAATGAGGAGATCCCAGAGAATTCTGGGACAACGTTAAATTCACCAACGTCCGTATTATAGAGGTACCAGGCGGAGAAGAGAGAGAGAAGGGGATAGAAAAAAAATTCGAAGAGATAATAGCCGAAAACTTCCCTAACACGGGAAAGGACCCACTCACTCAAATCCAGGAAGCGCAATGAGTACCATATTAAAATAAACCCAAGGGCAAATATACCGAGACACATATTAACCAACATGACCAAAATTAAAGAGAAAGAAAATACTGAAAGCGGCTAGGGAAAAGAAACAAATAACATACAAGGGAACCCTGATGAGATTATTGGCAGATTTTTCAGCTGCAACTCTGCAGGCCAGAAGGCATGACATACTTAACATGATGAAAGCAAAAAACTTCCAAAATTACTTTACCCAGCAAGGCTCTCCTTCAGATTTGAAGGAGAAATCAAAAAGTTTACAGAGAAGATGGAGTTCCCGTCGTGGCGCAGTGGTTAACGAATCCGACTAGGAACCATGAGCTTGCGGGTTCAGTCCCTGGCCTTGCTCAGTGGGTTAACGATCCGGCGTTTGCCGTGAGCTGTGGTGTAGGTCGCAGACGCGGCTCGGATCCTGCGTTGCTGTGGCCGTGGCATAGGCCAGTGGCTACAGCTCCTATAAGACCCCTAGCCTGGGAACCTCCATATGCCGCACGTGCGGCCTTAAAATGACAAAAGGCAAAAAAAAAAAAAAAAAAAGTTTACAGATAAGAAAAAGCTAAGAGATTTCTGCAACCAGAAAATCTAAACCAGCTTTACAACAAATACTAAAGGAACTTCTCTAGGCAGAAAAGAAAAGGCCACAACCAGAAACAAAAATACCACAAATGACAAGGCTCACCAGTAAGGGCATATGCACAGTAAAGGTAATAAATCATCCATGCACTACTGTGCTACCAAAATCAGAAATCGTGAGAAGAGAGCAAAATGAAGGACATTGGAGACGCACTTGCAATTAAGAAATCAACAACTTAAAACAATCTCATTTATACATAGACTATATCAAAGCTTCAGGGTAACTGCAAACCAAAAATCCACAACTGATACACAAACAAATAAGAAAAATCAACTCAAATACAACATTAAAGATAATCATCAAACCACAAGAGGAGACAACAAGAGAATAAGGGAAGAAAAAAGAGCAACAAAACCCCAAGACAGTTAATAAAATGACAATAAGAACATACTTATCAATAATTACCTTAAATGTTAATGGACTGACTACCCCAACCAAAAGACATAGATTAGCTGAATGGATACAAAAACAAGACCCATATATATATGCTGTCTTCAAGAGACCCACTTCACGACTAGGGACACATACAAACTGAAAGTGAGAGGATGGAAGAAAATATTCCATGCAAACGGGAATCAAAAGAAAGCCAGAGCAGCAATACTCATATCAGACAAAATAGACTTTAAAATGAAGAACATTTTAACAGACAAGGAAGGGCACTACATAATGATCAAAGGATCAATCCAAGAAGAAGATATAACAATTTTAAATATCTATGCACCCAACATAGGATCACCACAATATATAAGGCAACTGCTAACAACCTTAAAAGGAGAAATCAACAAAAACACGATCATAGCGGGGGACTTTCACACCCCACTTACAGCAATGGATAGATCATCCAGGCAGAAAATCAATAAGGAAACACAGGCCCTGAATGAAACATTAGACCAAATGGACTTAATAGATATTTACAGCACATTTCATCCAAAAGCAACAGAATACACATTCTTCTCAAGTGCACATGGAACATTCTCTAAGATTGATCACATCCTGGGCTACAAGTCAAGCCTCGGTAACCTTAAGAAAATTGAAATCATATCAAGCATCTTTTCTGACCACAATGCTATACGACTGGAAATCAACAACAAGAAAAAAATGGCCAAAAATACAAACACGTGGAGACTAAACAACATGCTACTAAATAACCAATGGATCACTGAAGAAATCAAAGAGAAAATTAAAAAACACCTAGAAGCAAATGACAACAAAGATACGACACACCAAAACTTCTCGGATGCAGCAAAACCTGTTCTAAGAGGAACGTTTATAGCAATACAAGCTTACCTCAGGAAACAAGAAAAAGTTCAAATAAGCAATCCTAATTTTACATCTAAAGCAGCTACAGAGGGAAGAACAGACAACACCTAAAGTTAGTAGAAGAAAAGAAATAAGATGAGAGCAGAAATCAATGAAATAGAAATGAAGAAAACCACAGAAAAGATCAATGAAACTAAAAGCTGGTTCTTTGAAAAGATCAACAAAATTGATAAAAACCCTTTGCCAGACTTAGCAAGAAAGAAAGAGGACACAAATCAATAAAATTAGAAATGAAAATGGAGAAGTAACAACGGACATCACAGAAATACAAAGGATCATAAGAAACTACTATCTGCAACTATACAGCAATAAAATGGAAAACCTAGAAGAAATGGACAAATTAGTAGAAAAGTACAATCTTCCAAGACTAAACCAAGATGAAACAGAAAAGATGAATAGACCAACCACAAGTTCTGAAATTGAAACTGTGATTTTAAAAGTCCAATAAACAAAAGTCCAGGACCAAATGACCTCACAGGAGAATTCTATCAAACATTTAGAGAAGAGTTAACACCTATACTTCTGAAACTATTCCAAAAAATTGCAGAGGAAGGGACACTCCCAAACTCATTCTATGAGGCAACCATCACCCTGATACCAAAACCAGACAAAGATAACACACACACACACACACACACACACACAAAATGACAGGCAAATCTCACTGATGAACACAGATGCAAAAATTCTCAACAAAATACTAGCCAACCGAATCCAACAATATTTTAAAAGGACTGTACATCGTGATCAAGTGGGATTTATCCCAAGGATGTAAGGATTCTTTAATATCCGCAAATATGATACACCACATTAACAAACTGAAGAATAAAAACCATGTGATCCTCTCAACAGATACAGAAAAAGTCTTTGACAAGATCCAACATCCATTTCTGATAAAAACCTTTCAGAAAGTGGGCATAGGGGGAACCTACCTCAACATAATAAAGGCCATCTATGACAAACCCAGAGCTCACATCATTCTCAATGGTGAAAAGCTGAAAGAATTCCTGCTGAGATCAGGAACAAGACAGGGATGTCCACTCTTGCCACTACTATTCAACATAGTTTTGGAAGTCCTAGCCACAGCAATCAGAGAAGAAAAAGAAATAAAAGGAATCCAAATTGGAAAGGAAGAAGTAAAACTATCACTATTTGCAGATGACATGATACTATACCTAGAGAATCCTAAAGACTCTACCAGAAAACTGTTAGAGCTCATCAATGAATTGGGCAAAGTTGCAGGATACAAAATTAATACACAGAAATCAACTGCATTGCTATATACAGATCAGAAAGAGAAATTGCTATATAAAGATCAGAAAGAGAAATTGGGGAAGCAATCCCATTGACCATCGCATTAAAAAGAATCAAATACTTAGGAATAAACCTACCTAAAGAGACAAAAGACATGTACTCTGAAAACTCTAAGACACTGATGAAAGAAATCAAGGATGACATGAACAGATGGAAGACATACCATGTTCTTGGATTGGAAGAGTCAATAATGTCAAAATGACTATACTACTCAAGGCAATCTATAGATTCAATGTAATCCCCATCAAATTACCAAGGACATTCTTCACAGAACTAGAACAAAATATTTTAAAGTTCGTTTGGAAACACAAAAGACCCAGAACAGCCAAAGACATCCTGAAAAAGAAAAATGGAGCTGGAGGAAGCAGGCTCCCTGACTTCAGACTCTACTACAAAGCTACAGTCATCAAAACCACATGGTACTGGCACAAAGACAGAAATATAGATCAGTGGAACAGGACAGCCCAAAATTAAACCCATGTACCTATAGTCAACTAATCTATGACAAAGGAGGCAAGAATATACATTGGAGAAAAGAGTCTCTTCAATAAGTGGTGCTGGGAAAACTGGACAGCCACATGTAAAAACATGAAACTAGAACACTTCCTAACACCATGCACAAAAATAAACTCCAAATGGATCAAAGATCTAGATATAAGACCAGATACTATCAAACTCTTAGAGAAAAACATAGGCCAAACACTCTCTGACATAAATGACAGCAACATCTCAGATCCACCTGTCAGAGTAATGACAATAAAAAGAAAAATAAACAAATCAGAGTTAATTAAACTTAAAAGTTTCTGCACAGCAAAGGAAACCCTAAACAGAACAAAAAGACAACCCATAGAATGGGAGAAAATATTTGCAAATGAATCCACTGACAAGGGATTCATCTCCAAAATTTACAAATGCCTCCTACAGTTCAATACCAAAAAAACAAAAAACCCCATCACAAAATGGGCAGAAGATCTAAACAGACAATTCTCCAAAGAAGACATACAGATGGCCAAAAATACACATGAAAAGATGTTCAACATCACTCGTTATTAGAGAAATGCCTATCAAAACCACTATGAGGTACCACCTTACACCAGCTAGAATGGCCATCATCAAAAAGTCTACAAACAAGAAGTGCTAGAGAGGGTTTGGAGAAAAAGGAACCCTATTACACTGTTGGTGGGAATGTAAACTGGTGCAACCACTGTGGAAAACAGTTTGGAGATTCCTCAGAAAACTAAAAACAGAATTACCATTTGATCCAGCAATCCCACTCCTGGGCATCTATCCAGAGAAATCCATGACTCGAAAAGACACATGTATTCCAATGTTCACTGCAGCACTCTATACAATAGCCAAGTCATGGAAACCACCTAAATGCCCATCAACAGAAGAGTGGATAGGGAAGATGCGGTACATATACACAACAGAATATTACTCAGCGATTAAAAGGAACGAAATAACAACATTGATAGCAACATTGATGGACCTAGAAATTATCCTGCCAAGTGAAAACAGTCAGACAATGAGACACCAACATCAAACGCTACCACTTACATGTGGAAACTAAAAAAAGGACACGATGAACTTCTTTGCAGAACAGATAATGATTCACAGACTCTGGAAAACCTATGGTTTCCAAATGAGACAAGTTGGTGAGTGGGGGGATGCACTGAGGGTTTGGGATGGAAATGCTATAAAACTGAATTGTGACGATTTTTGTACACCCATAACTGCAATAAAATTCATTAAGTAATTGAAAAAAAAGAAGAGATTTTCGTTACAATGGAATGACAACTAATAAAAATAGAAGGAACGGTCACATCTGAAAATTAACATTACGAGTAATAAGTAATATAGACAACATCACCAAGAGAGGTTTAAAGAAGTGACTCAAAATTTGATAACACATGGGATAATTACACAATCTCACCGGATGACCACAAATACATAAATAACAAAGATCATAGTTAACTAGTACTCATCAATTTTGAATGAAGAAATGGGCAGAACATGACTTCAAAAGAGTGATCAATGTTATTATTAACAATGAGACATTGAAAGCATGGGCTTCCTCCTATGATTCTCCTATGGTAGTCCTACTAAAAAAGCATAAACTAAATCTAATCATGAGGAAACTAATTCAAATTGAGGGACATTATATAAAACATATGACCTGAAAGCTCTCAAAATGGTAATCAATGTTGAGAAAAAAAAAGAAAGGTTAAGAAACTCTTCTAGGTTTATAGAGACATGAGAACTAAACATCATGTATAACCACAGTCCAATCTTGGGGGAGGGAGGTTACACTAAAAAGAACACAACTAGGACAAATTATAACATCTGAGTTGAAGTATGGATTAAATAATGGCATTTTACCAATGTTATATTTCCTAATTTTCATAACTGTACTGGGTTATATGAGAGGATATCCTTGTCCTTAGCAAATGCATACCTAAATAGTTTGAAATTCCAAAAAAGAAGAATCTCAAGTATGTAAATGACTCTCAAGTGGTTCAGGGAATAAATTTCAATGCATACACAAACACACATGACACACATTGAGGGTAAGAGGGTGAAGAATCATACAAATTATAAAGCAAACTGGGCAAAAGAAAAACTGTTAGTGTATCTGTGTAAAAGGATATATGGAGCTATTCCTAAAAACTTGTATTAATATAAAAAGAAACAAGGGAGTTCCTGTTGTGGCTCAGCAGTAAGAAACCTGACTAATATCCATGAGGATGCGGGTTGGATCCCTGGCCTCGCTCAGTGGGTTAAATATCTTGCATTGCCATCAGCTGTGGTGTAGGTTGCAGATATGGCTCAAGATCCTGCGTTGCTGTGGCTGTAGTGTAGGCTTATAGCTGCAGCTCCAATTCAATCCCTAGCCTAGGAATTTCCATATGCTGCAGGTGTGTCCCTAAAGTGCAAAAAATAAAAAGAAACAAGAGATTTCTATAATTTTACTTTTATAAAGTAGTATGTGAGAGTGTTTTGAGAATTATAGGAAACCCTCTGAGTATCTAACATTACACATTACATCTGAGTGTGTCAAAACCATCATGATTCTGTTCCTTCTCTTACCTTTCTAACAGATTGTGGATTGCTTTGAAGAGCAGTGTCCGACATTCATAGGAAAGGCCATTTTCCCAGAGTCCTTCTTCCACAACTGAAAACAAAACAGAACAAAATGAACCAGTAAGCAGGGTATCCAAATAAAAACAAAAGAAACTTTAAATCATTTTTCTAAAGCAAAGATAATGAGTTAATTTAAGTACATTAACTCAAACTGAAACAGAGAAAATGAATTAAATACTTGCCCAAAGTCACAAAATATTTATGTACAGGAGGGATTAATGTGTTTTGATTTTAAAGTCATAAAATATAGGTATGGTACAATCCTCCTCACATAAAGGTCTTTATAACCCACGTCTTCAAAATTTGAAATCACCCAAAATTCTCAAATTACTCTTTCTACTTACTGGTGTCACAAAGATTTACTTTGTTCTATTTAAAGCAACAAAATGTCACAAATTAATACAAAGGTTTCATATGTATTTTCAGAGAGAAAAAAATCAAAAGGAAAAAAAATCCAAAAGAGATATTACACAATTTCTTTAAATGTTTGAAAGCAGTATTTGAAAAGGATTTTAAGAACATGATTTTATGGAGAATGTTCAGAAATAAAATCTTAATTTAACATCAAATTTGTTTCCTGAACTCATGATTTCATTAATGTTTAACATTTGGGAAGCAGCATATTTGCCTTTGAAATATGCTAACATTAAGCCACAAATAACTTTAATATAAGAATCCAACAAACAATGCCTCATGCAGTCCTAATGTTCTTTTCATATGTAAAAACTATTAAGTGCCCTAGAGAAGAAAGTTCATTTTCTTCTCAACTATATTAGTTCATTTCAACATAGCAAAAAATTGAAAGGATGAAAATGACTTTTGCAGAGGAAAATTTCCTCTCCCTTCTACTTGTTCTCTGGACAACAACACTCACCAGAGTAAATTCTGACAGAATTAAAATACCTATTAAGTCCACAATGCATTTTTAATGCACTTATTACCACACCAACTGACATCTCAAAATGCATCTCTTTCTTCCCCAATCATACAGAATTCAAAAAAGTGGAAAGTGTACTTATAGAGTCTTATCTACAGGACTTTTTAAAAATGATAAAACTGGATAAATCTTTTTTTCTTGTGATTCAGATAACTTTTTATCTTCCTGTCTATGTGGGTAATTATGACCTACAAAATTTTTTTCAAATTAACTTCTGTCAGAGACATTCTACATCATTTATAACTGGAGAAATGGAAATAAAGTATAGCAAATAAACATTCCTGCTAGCAATGGATTATCTCTGTTTAAAACAAAACATCCGAAAATTTTTCACAGTCCTCTAAAGGTGTTCTGAATCTTTATTCCCACACATTTATCTCTTGGGTAGAGCTTTCCTGAGTGAGAAAGCAAGCTAACATTTCAATAAAAGGAACATCCCATATTAATCTGCTTTTCTTTCCTAAAGTAAGTTAAAAATTCCTAAAACAATATTCAAAGTCCAACTCTTCTTAATTACTCATCAACTCAGTCACCAGTGTCAGTTTTTTATATGTAATGGTCTTTTGTGCCATATTGGTGATTCAGTATTTCTGAAAAAACAGTGCTCCATTCATCTTTTCATGACTTTCTTCCAAGGTGGTGACATCTATTATGTGCACTAAAAAAAACAAAAAACAAAAAAAAAAAAACTTTGGAGTTCCCTTCATGGTTCAGTGGTCCATGAGGCTGTGGGCCAAAAAAAAAAAAAAAAATTAGCAGTTCCCATCGTGGCATGGCGATCCCTGGCCTTGCTCAGTGGGTTAATGATCTGGTGTTGCCATGAGCTGTGGTGTAGGCTGCAGTCGTGGCTCGGATCTGGTGTTGCTGTGGCTGTGGTGTAGGCCGGCAGCTGTAGCTCTGATTCGACCCCTAGCCTGGGAAACTCCATATGCAGCCCCAAAAAAGAAAAAAAAAATAATTATATTAAAATCTTCAAACATACTTTAAAAACAGATTAACAAGCCTCAAATTCTTAAACCAAATTATCAATATTGTGTCATCTGCTTCAACCGGCTTTCTTTTCTTGATATATTTTGAGGCAAATCCCACTCCCACAACTTTAGTATACATTAAATCAGAATCTAAACAAGGTCTGTCAATAACCTCTCAAGTTATATATCAAGTCTCCTTAATCTACAACACTTAATGACCTTTTATCAAACATGTCATTAAATTATTAAAGAAATCAGATTAGTTATTTTATAGATTACCCCACATTTACATCTGGTTGTTTCCTCATGATATCAGTTTTTTTACTGTTGGTGTTACTTTGACTTTAACAGATGACATCGGAGTTCCCTTCGTGGCACAGCAGAAACAAATCCGACTAGGAACCATGAGGTTGTGGGTTCAATCCCTGGCCTCACTCAGTGGGTTAAGGATCCAGTGTGGTCATGAGCTGTGGTGTAGGTTGCAGAGGCCAGCTCGGATCTGGCATTGCTGTGGCTGTGGTATAGGCCGGCGGCTACAGCTCTGATTAGACCCCTAGCCTGGGAACCTCCATATGCCATGGGTGTGGCCCTAAAAAAAACAAACAAAAAATACACACACAACAGAAGACATCAAAGGAAAGTTCTCAGACAACATCAGAATTCTATTTCTTCCTCAAATATTTTGTTAACTGAAATGTTGAAGGGTTATAGCTGTCCAGTAATGCAATGTGGAATAAATACTAAAGAAGTTTGAGCATGCACAGGTAATGCCAGATACATCATTATCTTAAGATATCATTATGATTTTATCCTGATTTCAACAATTTCCAAATAGGCCTTAGAATTTTTTTTTTTCTTTAAAAAGATTTTAGCAGTTTCTGTCGTGGCGCAGTGGAAACAAATCCTACTAGGAACCATGAGATTGTGGGATTGATCCCTGGCCTTGCTCAGTGGATTAAGCATCTGACATTGCCGTGAGCTGTGATGTAGGTCGCAGATGCAGCTTGGATCTAGCATTGCTGTGGTATGGCTGTGACCAGCAGCTGTAGCTCTGATTAGGCCCCCTAACCTGGGAATCTCCATATGCCACAGGAGCGGCTCTTTAAAAAAAAAAAAAAAGGAGTTCCCGTCGTGGCGCAGTGGTTAACGAATCCGACTAAGAACCATGAGGTTGCGGGTTCAGTCCCTGGCCTTGCTCAGTGGGTTAACGATCCGGCGTTGCCGTGAGCTGTGGTGTAGGTCGCAGACGCGGCTCGGATCCTGCGTTGCTGTGGCCACGGCGTAGGCCAGTGGCTACAGCTCCGATAAGACCCCTAGCCTGGGAACCTCCACATGCCGCAGGTGCGGCCCTAAAATGACAAAAGGCAAAAGGCAAAAAAAAAAAAAGAGGAATAAAAAAAAAAATCTCAAAATAACCATTACAAAAAAAACTACAAGTAACTGTTTACTGTTAAAACACTGAATTTTTTCCCCCTAGCTATCAAAAACAAGGCAAGGATGCCTGCTCTTACCACTTTTATTCTACTTTACAGTGGAGATCTTACAGCCAGTACAATAAGGCAAGAAAAAGAAATACCAAGGATACTAATTAGAATCAAAGAAATGAAATGATCTTTATATACAGATGATATGATTATTAGAAAATCTTAAAGAATCAATAAAAAAGCTACTAGAACTAAAACTGACTTTATATCAGACAAGGTCAACAGACACAAAACTATCGTATTTTTATGTACTGTAAAGAATAATTAGAAATTTTTAAAAGTTTGAATACCATTTATAATTGCATCAAAACCATGAAATCCTTGGACATAAATCCCAGAATAAGTTGGTAGGCTTATACCATCTGATTTATAGATTTACTATAAAGCTAGAATAGAAAAGACAATGTAAGCTATATATCTAGCCTACAGAAAAGCTAGATACATAGCTCAACAGAACAGAGTCAGATATAGACCCACAAATACATGGTCAACTGATTTTTCAACACAGCTGAAAAGCAATTCAGTAGAGAAAGAACAGTCCTTTTACAAATGGTACTAGAATTAATGAATGTCCCTATGCAAAAAAAAAAAAAAAAGAACTTCAAACCCTTCTTCACACCATACAGAAAACCTTAAAATGGGTCATAAAACAAAATGACTCTACAAAACCTAAAACTATAAAACGCAAAACATAAAACTATAAAACTTTGAAAATATAGGAGAAATCTTTTATAAGCTTAGGTTAATCAAAGACTTTTCAGATATGACACCAAAAGCATGCTCTATAAAGAAAAACTGTTAAATAGAGCTTCATCAATATGAGGAACCCAAGTCTTTAAAAACCTAAGTGCTAGTAAGCATATAGAGTAACTAGAATTGTCCTATACTGCTAACGGGAATGCAAAATTAGTAAGTCTTTGAACTTACTAATGGACTTTGGAAAAACTGACTTTGGCAATTTTTTTAAAGTTAAACATATACTTTACATATCACCCAGCAATATCCCTCCTAAGTATATACTCAACCTGAATAAGAACTTAGGTTCACATGAAAAACTGTAGCAAATACTTATATCCCCCCCCCATAACTGACAAAAACTGAAACCATCCAAATGTCTCACAATTGGGGCAAGGACAAACGGCAGAAAATCCATATAATGGAATACTATTCAGAAATAAAAGGAACTACTGACATATTCAAAACATGAATGAATGTCATTACACTAAATGAAAAAAAAGTCTCACACTGTATGATTCATGTATATAACACTCTTACAAAGGCAAACTTGAGGTGATGTAAACTGCTCAATGGTTTCCAGGGATGAGAGTGATGAGAGGAAAGCTGGTAACAAGAACACAAAAAACTGGGGTGGGGTGGGGGAGGGACACAGACTATTTTACATCTTGATTGTGATAGTGGTAACATTTGTCAAAAATAGAATTATACACCAAAAACTGTAAAATTTACTCATAATCCTTTTTTTTTTTTTTAATGGCACCAGTGCGGCATATGGAAGGTCCCAGGCTAGAGGTCAAACTGGCACTGCAGCTGAGGCCCCCGCCACTGCCACAGCAACACTGAATCTGAGCTGCATCAGTGACCTATGCCACAGCTTGTGGCAATGCTGGATTGCCTTAACACACTGAGCTAGGTCAGGGATGGAACCCACATTCTCAGAGAGACAGTTGCCAGGTCCTTAACTTGCTGAGCCACAATGTCAGATACTTAACTTGCTGAGAACTCCCTTATTCATCTTTTATTACTCTAGCTTACATAAACTCATTTAACAAGGCTTTGACAAGGCTCCTGGAATATGTTTAAATTGATTTTTAAAATATATTTTTAGTGCTGAAAATGAGAATAAAGTGTGAATTAAAAGGACGCCTACTCTAAACTTATATATTCTAAACATGACTGTTTTAACACAAAGGACTACTGTCTATTTGTTTAATCTCTACTCATAAATTATTAAAAGGAAAAAAAAGTTTAAGTAACAAGAGACCATAGTCCAGATCAAAGCTGTCCTCCCCAACAACACAACATACTATTAATTACATTATGCACTTTATGTTAATTACTATAAATAATACAAATAAAACAAAAATAATTTAGGGAAATCTTTTGTTTTTTAAATATTAAAAATAACTGGAAAAAGTACCTTAATTAATTAATCAGATCCTCATATCTCCTTTGGAACCAATTTAATAGGGAAGATATTACTAACATGAAGTAAAACAGAGCACACTACATTAAGCTCTGGTTTAAGAAAAGTATACCAAAGCTGAAAATAAAGAAAATTATGAATTATGCTGTGTTAACTACACCACACTTCTCCATAAAGTTTGTGTGGTTAACCTACCCCACCTTCTCTTTTATTCTTATTACTGGCTAGTAAGGCAACCTTCAACACTTAAGTTATATTTCCCCTTGGATTCACAATTTGCACCTTAAATTAATGTTTTCTTAAATAGCTGCAAGCAACCTTTTCAAAGGTTAAACAAAACTGAAATTGCTTCTGCAATCTATTTGTACAACTCATGGTAAAGTCAAAGAAAATCACAGAACACCTTGCCTAATTTATCTGATATGCTCTTCTCCCAAGGTAAAATTTAAACCAACACTTCATTTGTTTCATACTGAGAGTCTTCAGAAAGTATTCTTTTTTTTGGAGGGGAGGTTAGTAAATAAACCAGAAAGTAGTTAGTCTAGGTTAACTTTCTATAAATGACATGAGGTACATTTAATACTTAATTCTCTATCTCCCATCCAAGGTGAACTGAGAGGAAAAGCAACTGCGAATAAGTCAGCCAACAGGTGCTGAGCCCTATCTTTATGAAACCTACCATCTCCCCAGGGCATACTATCTCCATCATTTAAAAAAAAAAAAGCCTAATTTTTTTGATCTTTCAAGTTTCAACTTAAACACTTATTAACTCCCTAAGAAAATAAATTACCAAGAACTCTGTTTACTTACGTATAATGGGAGAATTTTTCTAAAACTTTAACAGTCTCAGGAAATAAAAGCACAAAGAGAACTAAAATCTATTTAATGGCAAATGACTGGCAAAACTCAACCAAAATAAATTCCTAAATTAAAACATTCTCTTGAGGAGTTCCCGTTGTGGATCAGCAGTAACAAGCCCAACTAGCACCCATGAGGTCTCAAGCTCTATCGCTGGCCTCACTCAGGATCTCACGTTGCCTTGAGCTGTGGTGCAGGTTGCAGACCCGGCTTGGATCTGGCATTGCTGTGGCTATGGTGTAGGCCAGCAGCTACAGCTCCGAATCGACCCCTAGCCTGGGATCTTCCATATGCCAAGGGTGCGGCCCTAAAAAGAAAACAAAAATAAAATTATCTTGATATGATGTGCTCTGTTATAATAGCCAGACTGAAACTAAAAGATAAAACTAAGTACTACCACAGCAGCCTACAAAGAAAAACTATTCTGGTACTAAAGTTATCTCACTTAAATTACAAAAGCTATAATCAGAATTTGTTTAAATGCCTGTTATTCAACCCTTTTTAATACAGTAATCCTCATAATCAAATATTTAAAGTGCAAAAGTACTGTATAAATGTTTTTCTTTTAGCAGAGAGACAGTGTTTTAGAAAGGAAAATTTAAATAGCAATAATTACTGCTTAGTGCCCAAATAATTTTTCAAAATTGTCACAAATTGTAATACAACTTCTTTCAACTTTGCAAAACATGGCTCCTTACAGAATTAATAAGCTTCTTTGAAATAAAAATCATATAAAAGGTTCAGGAAAAAAACTCAATATGGCAAAATATCAAAGCAGCATATACTTCAATGATTTTGTGTTTCCCAGCAGAGATCATGGAAAGATATCTCTTCCAATTCGACAAATGAAACTGACATACTTTACTTGAAGGGGGAAAAAATGGGAGGAGGGAGAATGGAACAGGGTAGGGAGGAGCATAAAGATTGTGAAACCTTGAAGCAACTCAAGCTCATGCTTTTAAAATTCAGGTCACCCGGCCTTACATAGTTTAAAAGTAGAATTACTTTCAAAGAATACATATTTCCTCTGAGCTATGATACATATTTCCTTTTAATGTATCATATTGCAGCAACAACTGAAATGAACGTCTAGACATCAAAAACACTTCTTACTCCCACCTACTGCTTTTTTACCTCAGGCATCAAAACTAATGAAACCTATTACCCAGAACATTGAGTTCAGTAACCACATTGGCCATTGCAAATATTGGAGGGGGGTGGGACACTTTCAAGGATGGTATTACTTACTCAGCCATTAAAATTACTGAAAATCAAACTGTGCTCCAAACTCTAGAAATACAAGATTAAAAAGCAAGGCACATGAAATAAGATTCTTTTCCAGTTAGATTTCAGTGACAAACTGCTAAAGATAATGCAGCTCTCAATCCAGGATTTACAATTTTTCCACTGCCTTTGTGTTCGACGTTTATCTGCAATATATAAAGCCCACTAGATTTTTTGTTTGTTCGTTTGTTTGGTTTTTAGGGCCACACGCATGGCATATGGAGGTTCCCAGGCTAGGGACAGAATCGGAGCTACAGCTGCCGGCCTATGCCACAGCCAAAGTAACCCAGGAATCCGAGCCACATCCGCAACCTACACCTCAGCTCAAAGAAACTCTGGATCCTTAACCCACCAAGCAAGGCCAGGGATTGAACCCTCAACCTCATGGTTCCTAGTTGGATTCAATTCCCCTGCACCATGATGGGAACTGCAGATTGGTTACTTTTTTAACTATTAAATCTACTACCTAGGAATTGCACTAAGCAAAAATAGTAACATTTATCAATTATCAATTTAACATTTATCATTTAACATTTATCAATTTAATTTTAAGGACTGCTACAAATGAAAATACTTTAGAGAATTTTGAAGTTTCTTCTTAAAACTGACTTACAAAAAATTGAGTAATAAAATAGCATAATGCTACATTAATTCTGAAATACAGCATTATACCCATTAAAAATCCATTTACATACAACAATATCGATTGATCACAGTTATGCTGCCATTGACTACCTTGTAAAATCTACATTTGAAGTCATTAATAACTAAGTGGACTTAATACTTACAATATCAAATTCAACCCACTTAGAGCTCTGATTTCCCTGAGTTGCCTATGGGTGTAGAATATTTGCTATCACCTAACAAATCTATGTTGAAATGGATTTTAACTTTCCCAAAGTCAATTCATCAATCAAATAAGAATTAGGGAAAAAAAAAGAATTAGGGATAGAAGATATATATCAAAATGCTCCATTTGTTTCAACCTATTTGCGACTTTCTATGATAATGAACACTGACAATATTCATACAGAAACACAGTTGTGATTCAAAATTTTAACAGTATAATGTCTAAATAAGGAATCTCTAACAGCATGAGTTCTCTGCCAGTTTCAGGATAACCAGAATTTTAATGATGGTTTCTACACAGCACTGTAGCAGTTGAGACATGACCCAAGTTAGCATTTCAATGGATCACAGGACTCCATGTAAAAGCCACTAAACTTTAAATTGAAGGAGACTAAAAAACTAAATTTCTACATAAACTGAACAACACCTTCAAAAGACAAGTGCTAGAGAGAAAACAGTCAGGCCACAATGTTACTTTAATAGCTACACAGTGAAAAAGAAATTGTGTACAGTGGGTTTAACTGACTTCTAAGAACTAAACTTGCCCTCATTTGCTAATCCTTTCAAAGATGACCACTTTTTTACCCTTTCAAGCTATTAATATGCTCTTTTTTTTTTTTTTTTTTGTCTTGTTGCCTTTAATGTAGAGCCGCACCCGCAGCATATGGAGGTTCCCAGGCTAGGGGTCTAACAGGAGCTGTAGCTGCCGGCCTTCGCCACAGCCACAGCAATGCGGGATCCGGGCCACGTCTGCAACCTTCACCACAGCTCACGGCAACGCCGGATCCTTAATCCACTGAGCAGGGCCAGGGATCAAACCCACAACCTCATAGTTCTTAGTAGGATTCGTTAACCGCTGAGCCACGAAGGGAACTCCCAATATGCTCTTAATTATGTTATAAAATGCACATACACAAATAAAGGCCTAGAGCAGTCATCAAAATAAACTTATCTTTGGTTGCTGGAATGATTATTATTTTCTTCTTTACCTCTTTGTGTATGTTAGAAATTTTCTTTAATGAACATGTGTTACTTTTTAAAAGATAGATCATATTTAAATAATGTTTTTAATGGTTACTATTATTTATTAAACAGCCATATGCTTTAAAAAAATATTTGCTCATATTACAAGAATGATCAAGGATAGGAATCACAAGATAAAACTAAATTTTGAAAGAGGAAAACCAGATATGTGATCCAGTTAGAACATTTACATCGACAAAACAAACATTTTATAAACTTCCTCTAAGACAATGACTCTAATCAAGATGACTCAACCATTGAGCTGTAAAAATTAAAACTATTTCCTTCCACTCATTAGACAGAACCTTTCCCTCTCTCTACACACACACACACACACACACACACACACACACACACACACTGCTACTAAAATTCTGACAGGGCAAGTCCCCAAATTGCCTTTTACACTAAAGCTCAAACAGTTGTCTGTCACTGCTATTACAGTGAGTAATCCTTGCAGCTGTAACTGTTTGAAATGCAGCTGTCTAGTTGGCATTCTCTCCCAGCCCCCACTCATCCAGCATTTCTGTTCTTGCTACAATAATCTTAAAGAGCATTTTACAGGAGGCTTAGCCCTGGCTGAGGGCACTCTACGGCGTGACCGAGAGAACATGGAAACACGATTCATTAGACACGCCTGGAGTGATAACAATGGTGCTGCTTCTTGCTGCCTTTCATTTCGTACATCAGGCTGAGACTAATGCATTCTCATTACACAACAAGCACATTTATAGACAGGAAAAAACTATAATCACCTTTGATTAAGCGACAGCATATTTTTCCTATATAAGCCGCCAGCTATACTGACATAGTAATTATTTCCTGACAGGTTAAAATAGCAAATGTAGGAAAAATAACATCGGGTTGGGGGGGGGGAGAGGGGAGGGATGACAACTATGAAGACTTCATACAAAAAGGCTTCTTAGACCAGGCTCAGTGCCATATCCTTGAGACCTCTTGGGTACCCTGGCTTGTATTTAAGCTACTCAATCTATGACAAATGGAACAGGCCCTTAATAGCAATCTCATTTTATACACCCAATTTTTTACAGGCAAAAATTATAGAATTTCTTTGGTCATTTTAATCTGTAATTATTAGTGATCTCCCTTCTTTCCACTCCTTTCACCATAGGACACAAAATTCAACAGTAGTACCTATTCCCTTCTTTTTCCATTATCTTACTTTCACTACAAAATAATTTAGCCTCTTTCACATAAAAGGCCAGGCCAAAACAGAACACCTGCTTTCTATTCTAAGTAAAATAGCAAAAAATAGAATGTTGATTAAAAACAGGAATATAGAATAATTATTTTATATTACCTATCTTCCATCAATCACTGTACCCAAAGATTCAAATTATAAATATAAAATACCCAATTTTAACTGAAAAAAAGTCATAAGTCACACTGTATTGACATGTAAAGTCCATTTTCCTATAGGATTTTGAAAAGTGAGTTGCTTCTCCACATATCCAACAACTGCAGTCTCTTGTGGATTCATGAATATATGTTGCTGGGTTATTGTTTATGGGGAGTTCAGTAGTTGACAGGAAGAAAAAAAATGTGTTAGCCGGGAACTGAAAGATTAAAGCTTATATATGTTAAACCAAAATACTAGAAAATATGTTTTCAAGGTTAGCAGACTCTTAACATCTTTTAAAAGATGGTCAGTTTCTTTTTAAGCTTTCTATGGCACTACTCTATTTTACAGCAAGAATGTGCCGCAAAACTACCAAAAAAATTTGTACGTGTGAATAATTGTTAAAACGGTAAAGAACCAAAAGTGAGCAAATAAATGAAAAAGTCTGGTTCATTAAACTTAGGTAAACTTCCTAAAAATAGCTTTTTCAAAAAAGGTTATGTACAGTAAATGAGTTTTTGTAAAATACCAAAATATCTGAGCAATTTTCAGCTGTTGGATTTTGAGTTTGCTGACCTGTGCTACCTACCAGTTTAGAAACTAGGAAATATGTAGCCTCTATCTTTAATGTGTCTGTAAGAGGACCACTTGAGCCCTAATACGAATTTTTTTCTTTTCGGCCACATCCATGGCATATGTAAGTTCTTGGACCAGGGGTCAAATCCAAGCCACAGCTATAACCTGCAAAGTAGCTGCACCAACGCCGTATCCTTAACACAATGAGCCACAGTGGGAACTCTCCTAATATGCACTTAAACAATGTGTTTTGGAGAGAAGTCTGATGTGCACCACACTATATTAGAATTATATACATTTAAAATTTTTATCATCTGGAATAAAATGACATATACTATAGAACACAGTATCTACAATTTCTACGCCGTAAGTGTCCAAGTTTCATCTCTCTTTTGGTCTTTTTTACAGTAAAAAGCGTAACTCTCTCAAAACTGATCAAACTACTTCCCTAAGATTTCTCTGCCTATCTTCTGTTTGGAAAATACAAAATTAACCACCAATATCAAATAATTATTTTAAAAAATATAATATAAATGAATTCTTTGTTTACATATGAATTTCCATTACATTAACCTGGTTCTTAGAAAAATCACAATTATAATTTTTCACTTTTAAAAGCCAGAATGTTTAATTCTCCCCTGAAGTCTTCAAAATTAATTCATGCTTTAAAAAACCCAACCTATTAGAAAGCAATAAAAGCCTCTCAAAACTTTAAATTGAAACATATCCAGAAGGAAGATTAAGATGGCGGAATAGAAGGACTGGAGCTAAACTTCTCTCCCGAAAAACAGCAAAACTACA
>PVHT021183555.1:15589289-15640575 GCA_004024745.2 Catagonus wagneri
CTAAAGAGACACAATGAACTTCTTTGAAGAACAGACAATGACTCACAGATTTTGGAAAACCTTGGTTTTTCAAATAAGACAATCTGGGGGGTGGGGGGATGCACTGTGGGTTTGGGACACAAAATCTATCGTATTGACTTATGATCTTTGTACACCTATAACTGAAATAAAATTCATTGTTAATATGAAAAAAAAAACATATCCAGAAAGATCTTGTCTTTATCTATAAATGACCTAAATATTCTCTGTTCATTTACAGATGATGTGAATATTCCAACACTGCCAACATTTTTACTTCCTGTAGGTATTTCAACACTAAAAGATTCCTTTGTAGTAACATGATTTAATTATGAAAGCTTGCAGGTACTTTGGGAAATGAAGATCAGTTATTTACACAGTGGTGTGAGTGAGTTCAATTCTATTTTCTTTCCAAACTTGGCCAGGATGGCATTTTGATTGGAGGGTGGAGCAACCCAGTAATTTTGGATCTGGTCTTGGGAAGGGCTGGGTAGGTTCAACAACGCACAAAGCAGTGGTTTAGTCCCTGTGACCCTGCATCCTGTGCAAGAGCCCCAGCAAGCCTCTGGCCTTTTCCATCTCCAATTTTAAACTAGTATGGCTACAGTTTTATCTAGTTGTAATTAATAGAGTTCCAAGAGTTTCCAAACAGATTGTGAGGACTTCAAATACAGAATCGATTCTTTTTTGGGGGGCCGCACTGAGGTACATGAGGTTCCCAGGCTAGGGGTCCAAACGGAGGTACAGCTGCCGGCCTGTGCCACAGCCACAGCAACATCAGACATCAGATTCGAGACGCGTCTGTGACCTACATCCCAGCTCATGGCAACACCAGATCCTTAACCCACTGAGGAAGGCCAGGGATCAAACCCGCAACCTCATGGTTCCTAATCGGATTCATTTCCACTCTACCAGGAAGGGAACTCCCAGAGTCGATTCTTAGCCCATTCAGTATACAAGTCAACACTAAAGTTAAGCATTATACTGGTTAACTCAGCTTATAGAAGCTAACCTTAGAATTTATCCATCAGAACAGATTTTTCATGGGAAAAAATATATTTTCCAAATAATTAACTTACAAATGACCTTTTTATAAACACAGTATTAAAAATTACTTTGTCAACTGGTGTCAGGCCACGTTGAATCACCCTTCCAGTTTTTTAAACCAGTTATCATAAAGTATAACAATTAAAAGTTACTTTAATGAGCAATTATCACTGAACAGAAAACAAAAGAGTTTAGAGAGTGAAAAAATAACTCAGGAAGGTTTTGGGGTGCGTATATTTCTCGGGAGCTATATATTAATTAGATGTCTGTTGTATAAAAATTAATTTATTTTGTATGTAATTCTCTAGCATAGCTCACAAATCTTTCTGGCCTCTTCCATGGCATTAAGAAGTTCCTGGGCCAGGAATCGAACCCACATCACAACTGCAACTCAAGTCGCAGCAGTGACAACACTGGATCCTTAACATACTGAGCCACCAAGGAACTCCATAGCTCATGATTTCAAAGCTTGTTTTCAACTATGTTCCAAAACTCAAAAATATATATGTAATGATATAAGGTTAAAAGTTCAATTGTGCATATACTCTAATCACAACTTTCAAAACAGATGTTCAAATATCTTGTAATGGAATAAACAAAAGTTATAATTGCTAATAAGTACCTACATACAGTCCTTAAAATAACAACACCTTAACTAAGATACACAAATATTCAAAGGCAATATTATCCCTAAGAATGACTTAGCAATTCAAATGTTTATCAGATAATAAAATAACCTAAAAATATGCAGAACACATGAATCAGATGTTGTTTGAACTACACATATACTAAAACTCTGTAAAGTACAGATATTGTTAAGTTTCTTTTACAATCCAGCTTCATCAAGAAGCAAAAGCCTTTAAACTGCAGTTTTCTAAGTTAAAAACCTATTATAACTGATGGATAAATTCTAAGTCCACTTTCATGGTACAGCCAAGGTGATCAGTTCAAAACTTACATCAGGAGTTCCCATCACGGCTCAGCAGAAAACGAAATCTGACTAGAATCCATGAGGACGCAGGTTCGATCTCTGGCCTCGCTCAGGGGGTTAAGGCTCTGACGTTGCCCTGAGCTGTGGTGTAGGTTGCACATGTGGCTCACATCTGGCATTGCTGTGGCTATGGTGTAGGCCAGCAGCTACAGCTCTGATTTGACCCCTAGCCTGGGAACCTCCACATGCTGGGGGTACAGCCCTAAAAAGATAAAAAAACAACTTACATCAAACAAAGCATTCTGCTGCTTATCACTGTACTCCAGTGGTTTCACATGTTATTAATAATCTATTTAAACTCCTTATCATGGCTCACAAAGTTCCATCTGATCTCACCTCAAGCTGCCTCTTCCATATCCCATTGGTTTATCAGTTTTAACAGCATTGGCCTTCTGTTTCTCCAACAAAGTGAGTCTTTTGTCCTTACTTTTCCTTGTGTTTGAATGTCTGGCCAGCTTCAAGGGCTTCAGGTCTCAACCCCAAAAGTCATTTCTTCCTAGAGACTTTTGCTAACTAACCCTTTTATCTAAAGTAGCCCTGCCCTTTCCTAGTGACTCACTTTCTCATCATCTGCATTGTAGCACATGACCACATGAAATTATTTATTTATCCTTAATCCACAGAGAAAAATGCCACCTCCATATGCACAAGGGGAATTTCATTAATTGTGTGTTTACTATTCAACATAGAATCTTCCACAAGGAAAACACTGTGACCTCAAAAAAATAAAAACATTCGGCAAAAAGGAAATCTACCACCCAAAGACAATTTAATGTTACTAACCTTTTCAGACAAAAGGAATTACTTAACTTTTCAAACAAAAGGAATTGTATATGACATAGTAGCATGTCATAGTATGAGCCTAAGGATTTTGAGACTATGCAAAACAGACACTTCCACAGAAGGCTTATCTTTTTTCTACTGATGATTTGAGGAAAACTGTACGCATTCTCAGAGTTGTGGATTTTATATGGTTTCCAAGGAAACCAAAGAGTCATAATTAAAGAACAAAAAATTTCCAGAGGAACAAGTATAAATGAAAGATCTTATTTGAATCTATGATCATTATCAAGATTAGAATTACTAATGAGAAGGATTCTTCAGGGGAAAAAATCAATTGAATTATATTAAATTAAAATGCTTTACAATAATGATAATAAACTACCACAATTTAAAGCAGTAAGGTGAGCCTGAGTTTTGTGTGTTAAAATCAGACAACTCTAAATTATAAAACTTCTATCCCAATAAGCAACATTTAAAAACAGAATTATCAATTCTTCCTCTTTTCTACACATAACTGACTTTCGTTATCAACTCTATAGTTATTAGTATTACTAATATTTTTTTTTGTCATTTTAGAGCCGCACCCGCGGCATGTGGAGGTTCCCTGGCTAGGGGTCTAATTGAAGTTGCAGTTGCCGGCCTATGCCACAGCCATAGCAAAGCCGGATCCAAGCCGCGTCTGTGACCTACACCACAGCTCACAGCAACGCCAGATCCTTAACCCACTGAGCGAGGCCAGGGATCGAACCCGCAACCTCATGGTTCCTATTCAGATTCGTTTCCACTGCACCACGAAGGGAACTCCAGTATTACTATTATTAATAAGGTCTCATTACTATAAATTCACAGTGTCTAATTTCTCATGACTATCAGTCACATTCATTCAATTTAGAATAACAAAATAAAGTTACACAATTATGGAGCAACAGTTGTTAATTTGTTAATTGTTAAAACTATCTATAAATGTGTTACTTGTTCCATTCTATAAAGTACAATGAAGCAAAAGTCTCTATAGTTATCTGAAGCCATATCTATAATGGCCAAGGGAACTTTTTCTTTTCCTTTGGGGAGTTAGGGGAGAAGAAACAATGCAAGAAAAAAATTTTGAAGAAAAATGCTGTAGAATCATTTCTGTGTAAGTTTTAACAATTTTATATATAGTCTTCTTCCTGGAAAATTAGCTTCAATACCATTATTCTCAACTTCTCTCTGACTGATTCATGAACAAATTTTTGTGACTCTCAAACTGAATTCATTGTTTTTAATCAAAGTATAACTTCATCAATTTACCAACTGTAAATTCTCAGTCTAAGAGACAATATTTAAAAGATTTGTTCTACCTTTTTGAGGATAACCCAAATATTATACTCTGAGCTGGTTACTAAATATTTCATTTTCAGCAGAGATGTATAAAAATAAAGGTGAACAGAGAAGAAACTGAAACACAATGGCTCTTTTAAACTGCTAGACAACTATTCACTATTCACATTCATTTTGTATCCTCCAGTCTGGAAAAAGTAATGCCTCTTCTAACTTTCAATTAGTCATACACTATCCTGTTTGATTTTTTTCTCTAACCATTCTGCCTTTTTGAAGGTGAACTCAAATTAAGTCAAAGACATATAATACACAGACAGTAATTTGGAAGTGGATTTCTGCCTCCCAAAACCAGACATTATGCCTTGCCAAGGGAGAAATTCTGTATAAATAAGGCTATTCACAAGGTAGGAAGCATCAGCACATGCCCATTTACCTCCAGGGTAGTCACTGAAACTTCAAAGCGCCATTAAGCACAGCATCAATGCTTTTGTCTCAAAGATCTCAGAGACTGTAAGTGATCTTGTTATCATAAGTATCTAAAAATTCCCAGGAAACAAACAGGTCTCTTAAATTCACAAGAAACTGCTTAAACAGTTCTTATTAACCATGAAAATCACAACCTCCTCCTTTGAAGGTGATCATACTTGTGTAAGCTTAAGAAAAAAAAAATACTTGGGCACGCTGAAATAACATGCAAATGTTTTATACTTTTCTTTAGTTCAGGTTAAAAACAACTATTTTAAAAATAAAACCCCAGACTGTGCAGTTTTAATTTTCCACTGCTCATTTTCTATGACAATCTGACCAAGAATTTCCCTAGTGAGGAAGGAAGATGATACTCTGAAACCTTATTCTCAGAAAAATAATATATTTGATAACACATCTAGTTTTTCTGAAAACACTAATGAAAAGGTAATGATATCATAAACTGAAAGTCAGTTTTAAAAATGAGCAAGTTAAGCTCATCTAGAGGCTAGAAAAGGGACTTTTTGGAAAGAATGATAAGCATCTTGGAATCTCACTACCTCTCACACACTGAGCTCCAATCTGCAGCCATTTCCCTCTGAGCCAATGCACTTGATGGGTGTGATAACAGATGGATCATTGTATCTGCCAACTTCCTGTGATGTACTGTATGGGGACTGATAATTTAGTTACTACAGAAGTCTTACAACAGACAATGAAAGCAATTCTGGCATTCAGTAAGCAGCTGTGTGCAGTCCTTTGCAGTCGGTAGATGTTGAATATATGTGGATAGTTGTACAATGTAAGCTCTCTACAAGTATCTATGTCACTTCAGAAAAAAAAAAAGAAATTAAAAACTGGGCATGCTAAGAACTAAATAGAAAAAAGGAAAGAATAAATATATCTTATACTTACAGTAAAATTTTTCACCTAAAAATATGAAAAATAGATATCGCTCAAAAAAATTATTAGGAGTTTCACGACCAGGTTAACTAAAAATATACCTGCACATAGAAAAAGCATCCATTGGGGGCCTGGTTTTTAGGTTTCACAACCTGGGTGACACTGATATTTTGTGTGAAGTAATTGTAGGGGATGTCTTGTGCAGTACAGGATGGTTAACATCACCTCTGGCCTCTTACCCATTAAATGGCAATAGAACCTTACTCCCAGTGGTGACAACCAAAAAATGTACCCAAACACTGCTAAATGTCCCCTGAAGGACACCACCACCTTCCTTGAGAACCACTGGAGAAGACAGTCTAGAACTACTGTCTTCCAATTCTAATGTTTAATTTGGAAGCAAGGGAAAGGGTACGTGATTAATTAATAGAAATTACATATAAACATAATCTATATAACGTGGATCAATTAAGTACATATTACTATGAAGACGAAAGGCCATTTAAAAATTTAGTGGCTAAATTGTTCATTAGGATGCATAGGGAAATGGAAAGGCAACTTCTGTAACAAACATGAGAAGTGTGCTTGATTCTCTCTACAAAACAGAAAAAACCTCATAGTTCAGCCACAATACTGTGTACAAATGACACAGATGATACTTCCACCACAAATCCTCATCAAATAAACTCTGGCAGTTCCTGCTGTGGCACAGTGGGCTAAAAACCCAAGTGTACCGGCTTGGGTTGCTGCAGAGGCACAGGTTTGACCCCTGGCCCAGTACAGTAGGCCAGCATGGTCTCAGCTGCAGCATAAGTTACAGCTACAGATTGGATTCAATCCCTGGCCCAGGAACTTCCATATGCTGTGGGTGCGGCCATAAAAATAAAATAAATAAATTCTGCATTATGCTGGGCACTGATTTACAGAATTGTCGATTTTAACAGAAAATTAGAGATGAAACTCTCTAGGTTTTCAATTCTGATTTTTAAAACTCTTCATATTTATGCATATATGTGTGTATGTATATAAATGTGTCTATATATATATATATATACACACACTCAAAATCCCAATGTACTTACATTTTAGAAACATAGGTACTGAGAGTTCCCGTTGTGGTGCAGCCAAAATGAATCTGACTAGTATCTGTGAGGATGCAGTTTCAATCAGGTGTTGCCATGAGCTGTGATGTAGGTCACAGACACGGCTTGGATCCTGCATTGCTGTGGTGCAGGCCAGCAGCTATAGCTCTGATTCAACCCCTAGCCTGGGAACTTCCATATGCTGTGGGTGCGGCCCTAAAAAGCATATATATACACACACCAAAAGTGAGTGGGACCATGTTTCCTTATTCACACAGCTCTGGAACCTTCCAAATGTATTTAAGTTACTGGGGAGAGAATTAGTTTGTCATTTTTGCAGCAACTCTAATGTAATGTTCTTCTCTAGGTCTAAAACACAAAAATCTCTTTTAAAATTGTTTTAGGGAGTTCCCACTATTGCACAATGGGTTAAGGATCCAGCACTGTCTCTGCTGCAGCTCGGGTTGCAGCTCAGATTAGATCCCTGGACCAGAGCTTCCATATGCCATGAGTGCAGCAAAATAAAATAAAATAAAATAAAACTGTATGTGTGTATATAGATATCTACATATAGTTTTAGGATACTACACAATATTAGTACTTGGAGTAAATGTCCTATAATAAAATTAAGCACGCTATTTGCATAGAAACAGTTCTGTTCTCCTCACTGTCTTTCTACCTGCTCTTTTTGCAATTTCACTACTTGCTAATCCTGAGCTACAACGTGGAAAAGGGGGGTGGGAGGAATACACTAACTGGGGGAAATGAACTCAACATTACTTACCTACAGTTTCAATTCTTTGATTAGGAAAAACTAAAAACAGAAATTTTTGAGAACCATCAGTAAACTGGATTTACTAATGATAATACAAGGCATAAAGAGAAGAATTCGGCATAAAGAGAAGAATTCAGCGGTTCCTGTTGTGGCTCAGTGCTAACGAACCTGACTAGCATCCATGAGAACATGGATCCCTGGCCTTAGTTCAGTGGGTTAAGGATCCAGCGTTGTCATGAGCTGATGTATACAGGTCGCAGACATGGCTCAGATCAAGTGTTGCTCTGGCTGTGGCTGGCAGCTGCAGTTCATATTCCACCCCTAGCCTGGAAACCTCCATATGCTGTGAGTGTAGCCTTTAAAAGCAAAGAGAGAGAGAGAGAGAGAGACAGAGAGAGAGAGACAGAGAGAGAGAGACAGAGAGACAGAGAGACAGAGAGACAGAGAGACAGAAGAATCCTTGGTAATTTGATAGAAGGAACATGAGTTAAACTGGCCTCCACAGGCTCCAAGACCATGGTGACTAATTTGTGGCCTCTGGATACAGACAGGCCCTCAAGGCCATAGCTCACCCAATATAACACAGTCTATTTTCCAAAGATGGCCGGCATAACATATCCCATCCTACAATGTTCTTTTTACATTGTGACAACGTCACTCTTCCCTTCAAATGACAGGGTATATGTTGCCTCCCCCTGAATCTAGGTGGCTCTTTGTGGGTGCCTCAACAAAATTTGGCCACATTGACATGCCAGTCTCTAGGTTTAAAGCTTCAGAAGTTGGCAATCTCTATGTCCTGTCTCTTGGAATGCTCATTTTTGGATTTCAATCACATACTGTGAGGAAACTCAGTTCACATGGAGAGGCCACATGTGGTTGTTCTGGCTGTCTCAGCTGAAGTTCTAGCCAACAGTCAGCATCAACCACCAACTATGTGAGTAAAGATACCTCCAGAGGCTATCAGGCTCTAGCCATATAGTCACTTCCAGTCTTGGAGTCTGGCTAAGAGTCCTTGGACATCCTGGAACACAAATTAGTAGTCCCTAATATATCTGAAGTTCTGACCCACAGAGTCCATAGGCATAATAAAATAGCTGGGTTTTTTTGGACACTAAGTAAATTATCCAGTGAGGGCAACCACCATGCCACAGAGTAGATTCAGTATCTCATTCATGAAAACAAAATGATTATAGTACTCTTATACTAGTTTTGCTATAATACAATCTGGATAATTTATCACTGGATGACAAAGCATTAAGGCAGAGGTGGTATACTGACAGTGAAAATATTAAATTTTAAAGGCACACGATTTTATTACCAAGCACAGTAGAAAGAGGATATAGAGATTCAGTAAGATGAAGAAGTAAATTTGTAGTTTACAACATTACCTTTTTTTTGGTCTTTTTTAGGGCCACACCTGTGGCATATGGAGTTTCCCAGGCTCCATATGCCTGGGAATCGAATCTGTAGCCACCAGCCCATGCCACAGCCACAGCAATGCCAGATCCAAGCCACATGTGTGACCTACACGATAGCTCATGGCACGCCAGATCCTTGACCCGCTAAGCGAGGCCAGGGATTGAACCTATAATCTTATGGTTCCTAGTTGGATTCGTTTCCACTGTGCCATGATAGGAACTTTTTTTTTTTTTTTTTGCTTTTTAGGGCTACACCCACAGCATATGGAGGTTCCCAGGCTAGGGGAGCTACCACTGGCAGCCTACACCACAGCCACAGCAATGCAGGATCCCAGCCGCATCTGCAAGCTACACCACAACTCACAGCAACGTGCCGTATCCTTAACCCACTGAGTGAGGACAGGGATCAAACCCGCGACCTTATGGTTCCTAGTTGGACTCACTTCTGCTGCGCCACGACAGGAACTCCAGCATTACATATTAATATAGGAAATTTTAATGCTACTTTAAATAAGATGATAGGGCAGTTTTAAAACAACCCTAAAATTTTGGATACTTCTTCCAGTGAGAGGTAGGATCTGCATATCTTCCCCTTGAAGCCAGGATTTATGATTTCTTCAACTAATGAGTAGGGTGAAAATGAAGTCATGTAATCTCTAAGGCTAGGGTATAAAAGGTCATGCCCCCTCCACGTTGCTCACTGGAACACTCAGGAAGTCCTGATCAATTAAAGCTAACTACGCTGAGGCCACTCTTGCTAAAAGGAAGCCCAAGGAACATGGAAAGGCTACTTGCAGGGACTCTAGTCAGCAATATCAGTTGCGCCCAGCCCTCAGGCCATTCCAGTCCACAGATGAGTAAAGAAACCACCAGATAATTATAGCGCCCAGCCATTCAGGTTCCTAGCTTTCCCTCACACATCATGGTGCAGAGATAAAACAGGTCTACTATGTCCAAATGACTGACCTAAAGAATCTGTGAGCATAAAAAAAAATGAATGTTGTTTAAAGCACCAAGTTTAGGAGTTCCCTTCGTGGCTCAGTGGTTAACGAATCCGACTAAGAACCATGAGGTTGCCGATCCCTGGCCTTGCTCAGTGGGTTAAGGATCCGGCGCTGCCGTGAGCTGTGGTGAAGGTTGCAGACGCGGCTCGGATCCCGCGTTGCTGCGGCTGTGGCGAAGGCCGGCAGCTACAGCTCCTGTTAGACCCCTAGCCTGGGAACCTCCATATGCCGCAGGTGCGGCTCTACGTAAAGGCAAAAAGACAAAAAAAATAAATAAATAAAATAAAGCACCAAGTTTAGGATGGTTTGTTATACAGCAACAGATTTGGAGCAAATGACAAGGGTAAGATAACTACAAGGAGGTTAACAGTTGTTCTGAAATCTAATGCTATCAAACAGCCAGGATGATGAGGATGTTTAGAAAAAGCTTTCCAAAAAGGGAGACCAGCAAGAAAAAGTGCTTTAAAGCAGGGAGGAACTTGAGAAGCATGAGATAAGTCAATCAGATGGCTAGCTGAGGCAATTTTGTATGCCTTGATGAGTTATTCAGAAATTGTTTTCATTGTACAAGTAAGCCACTATAATGCTTTAAGTAGGAGAGTTTTTCAAAGATCCCTTTGCTGTGATGTTGATGTTAGATGAGGAAACTGAACTAAATGCTATGGTTCCTTTAGGTCTATCACGCATACATGCAGTGTTTCTCAACTTGGGTCTTCAGAAAATTCTTAAGCTCTCCACAACACATTTACCACATTTTTGTATTTTCACAAAATTAAATAATATTTTTTAAATTAATGCTTTTTGGGTCATCAGAATGACCTCCGCACAACTGAATGCCACCACATAATTTCTGTGTACATACGTATGTGTGTCCTCATCAAGGTCTCAAGAGAAAAAAAATACACATTGTGTGTGTATGTGTGTGTGTGTGTGTATACACACACATATATTGCATTCACATCACATGAGAGCCAAATGAAGCTCTAGTGAGATGTGCAAAGGCAAGTTTTATAGCAGTTCAAACAGCAGGTAATGGTGGAAGAACTAAGTCATCACGCCATACACAAAATAGGCAAGGCCAAAACTAACAGATCTCTTTCAAAGCAGACAGTACCAAATGCGAGCAGAAAGTTATATTCAAATAAACAAGAGGTAGCATAAAATACTGTTATTACTCTGTATCTTTATTCGTTAGTTTTGATAGTTATTTAGCCTATAAAATTGTTTTATAGTTTAAAGCTTTATAATTATATATGCTATAAGATTAGCATAAGGCCTTTATTTTAAATTAGTGGTGCCTAAGTCTCTGAAATCATAATATAATAAAATGCTTTCATATATACTAGTATCTTATAAACTGGTGATTTTCACAACATTATAGAGCAAGACACATGTTACATGCACATTTTCATTAACATTTTATATTCCTCAGTAGACTTAAGATCCCAACTGACCTGTGTCAGTTATCTTAAGTTAGCATAAACCTGTCTCAATTATCTTAAGTTAGCAATATCTGAGGGTGAGGGAGTTCCCATCGTGGCTCAGCAGAAATGAATCTGACTAGCATCCCATGAGGACGCAGGTTCAATCCCTGGCCTCGCTCAGTGGGTCAGGGATCCGGTGTTGCCACGAGCTGTGCTGTAGGTTGCAGACAAGGCTCAGATCCTGCGTTGCTGTGACTGTGGTTTAGGCCAGTAGCTACAGCTCTGATTTGACCCCTAGCCTGGGATCTTCCATTTGCCAAGGGTACTGCCCTAAAAAGACCAAAAAAAAGAAGAAGAAGGAGAAGGAGGAGGGGGAGGGGGAGGGGGAAGAGGAGAAGGAGGAGGAGAAGGAGAAAGAGAAGGAGAAGAAGGAGAAGAAAACGACGATAACTGAAGTGAATAAACACAGGAAAAATAAATAAATAAATAGTTATTTTGATGTAATTCCATTTTAAGAAATAGTCTTTTCCTCCCACCTTACATTTACTTGGCTACATTTTTTTCATTCTTCAAAGTCTACAAAGTCTAATTCAAATACCATCTGTCTACATAAACATCCCAGACCACTCCAACACAGATTTTTTTCAGTACCTCTAAACTCCCAAATAATGTCTACGGCATTCCTAGGCATGCTTCCTGACACTGTTATTTGCTATTTTCTGCATTACTGTCACTAAGATGGCTGATGATGAGCTAACAATGGTGGTATAGATGCTGTGATAAAGATGACAGCAATGGTAGCAGCTATCATTAACTAAATGATAATTTATATCCCAAGCACAAAATTCACCCTCCATAATAACTTTCATCTTACAGATAAGTAAACTGAGGTAACAGGAATTATATAATTTTCTCAAGGCCACAAAACTAATGAATGAACTACAATTCAAAATTTCTGATTTGTTTTGCTACCTCTTGTTTATTTGTTTTATAACACTAATTGGTTAATCAAAGAATAGGCCTTTGAAAACTCGTATCAGAATCACAGAGGTCTGAAAGTTAGAACTTCTCAGGTACCCCAAATTATACTAAAATCTCGGGGACATGGTCTTGAGAATCCATTAACAAGTTTCCCAACTACATTCTTAAACACACTGAAGATTAAAAAACACATTGCACCCAAATATCATTGGGTACCTCCAACTAGATTATATTTGTTGAGAATATCCATAATCTTATATAGCTCTTGTCCAGAGAATACATGACTATATCTGACAAAACAGTCAGAGCTTAATAAAATGCTGATTGGCAATCTTTTACACAGATATAAAAATAAACTATAATTTAAATTTTATAGTTGTTAAAATCTGAAGTGGCCTAATTACTCTACAAAATAAATTTTATAAAACATCATTCTCATTCTACAGGTATTTGGAGCCTACACTCAGAAAGTGATAATTACCACGCTTTTCCAAGGAATTTTCTTTAAACACAGTTTGGTGGTGCTGTTAGGTATAAAGAGGAGTTTGAGTACAGGTTAGAGAGGGAATGGTAATGACATAGAAGGCTGACAAGGGAAAAATTATAAAGAATGTCAAAGAACCAAAGACCTCTTGGGTAGTCCTTGGAATTGTCTTGTCAAAGCTCTATTCTGCAGGAGAAGGAAAGGCCAAGCTGGAATGCTCCCAGTGTCCTTTTACTGGTTCCACCTAGCTCTACAGTTTTATGACTCCGTGAGGTAGGTGGTGAATTATACCGCTGTCTTCCTATACCAGACGTTTATCTGTGGCCATCAGGATGTATCTGGGGAAGCTCAATTAATACATCTGATCTTGGTCAGTCCTAATTTCTCAAAATACATCTTCAATATTATGACCTACAAGAAAATTCTAAGCAAAGGTTACTAGCTGGCAGTGAAAGATGTGAACACTTTATTCTGTAGTATTTTGGGGTTTTTTTTGTTTGTTTAACCAATGATTAAACATTGAGCACTACAGCTCAAGATGTTTTAAAAACAACTAAAATCTCTGCCTCTGGATTTTTTATTATATAAGAAAAAAGGAAAAGAATCATTAATTTCAAGTCAAACTAAACTTAGATGCTTATTTTACCAGCAACTGCTCAAACTCATAGAAATAAACACATCTGGTTAATGGAGGACACCACAAAACCATAATATAATTCAAAAATATTTCTGGATTCTCTGCATCTACAATGATTACCACCTTAGTGGTAGTAAAGCGGTCAAGAAATGACTGAGCTACATACAGAGATGACAGTCTGAGCTTTCATCAGAAAAACAGAAATGCAATTATATGCCAACCTTTCACATTTTTTAACCAAAGGGCCTGTGAACCAAGAACATCATAGAATATGCTTCTCAAATCTTAACTCTGCCACCATTTCAAAGTTTGAACAAAGGGAACATTGTGATAAATCACAAGGTGATTCAATGATGATTGATGAAAACTTGGTAGGTTTTCCAAATTACACTGAGCAAGAAACAATGAATCACAATGGAGATTCTCCTTTTCTTCAAAGAAAGATATGACAATCTCTAGAGGAAATACTGATTTTCAGCAATCAGTATTATAATCAACCAAGGTGTCTCAGTTCATATAAAGTCAAAAGCTAAAATATTTTCCCAACCTGATTTTAAACTCCTTAAGGGGACCAAACATGTCTTTTATCCCCTTTGTTTCATAGAGTACACAGGGCAAGGTAATAAGCTTGCTCAGTATTTACTAGATGAGTATATGGATGTGAACTGTTCCAGTTCCCAAGGCAGATAGAACAGTTAAAACAATTTTAAGTATACTTCCTTTTTATATCTCACCTAGGAACAAAATTATCATGAAAAGGAAAATTTGTATAAAGTGAGTAAAAAGCATATTCTCCCTCCCTTTTTCCAGCATGCTCTATCCTCCTCATTCTGCTCTATTTTTCTCCAGAGCATTTACCACCCACTGACATCCTATATATTTATGTGTGTTTATTAACCTGTCTCCTCACTCCATCCCCTACTAGAATAAAATGTAAGTTTAATGAAGGCAAAGATTTGCATGCTTTGTTTCTAGGGTATATCCCCAGTGCCCAGAATATTTCCTGGGCCACAGTACCTATTTGGTATCTGTCAAATCCATTTTCAGAGTTCATTAATGGAGTTATGAGTAAGTCTTACAAATATATATGCATGTAAACAAAAATTATTTCATCCCTTACGAAATACTGCCATCTTTGAGGTGTAGTATAGGAGATACCTGGAGAAAGGAACGTTTGCAATAGCAAGCCATCACATCCTCATATAATCACACACACACACACACAAAAGACCCAGAAAAGCAATTACTAAAACTGGCCTAAAACCATAATCCTCAATAACAACTGGTCCTCCCTCAAGCTAAATCTCTCTCCTGCAGCAGCAAAAACCCAATTCAGCAATGACTTGAAACATATCACATTACTAACACTACTCCTATAACTTCTTGAGTTATTTCAGGGAGGTTTCTAACCAGCATTACTTCTACGCAGCAGGAAGAATGGCTAAAATGATAGTCATCACATTTTAATCGAATTACATTTTAAACATCTATCCACCTTATTCAACTATAAGTTCCTGGTCTGTACCTGTTGCCCTGTTTGTCTCCTTCAATTGCTAATTATTTCATTGTCTACAAAACAAAACAAAAACCAAAAAACAAACAATAAAACCCTGTCCCCTACCCATTAAAACATAATCATTATGAGGGCAGAGAGATGACAGGGCTGAGCACAATGAATAAATATTTGTTAAACTCAATTCAATACAGAGATCAAGATGCCAATAAAATTAATCTTCAATCTACGATTTTATTTCTAGACAATTCAATTATCATATTAAACATCCATATTAGGAATCTAATATGAAGGCAATTAAGTAAGCTTCAATTAATCTGTTAACATTCTGTTTCAAACCAGTATTAAAGCTATGCATAACCAGTTATTGTGATTATATAAATGAAGGCTATAAACATTAGGTGGCAGCAGCAGTACACTGTACTGTAATCCTGAAATTGATTTTTTATATCCTCATATATAGAAATCCGATCCATAAATGGGGCTACACAAATAGTCTAACATACAAAATGTGCTAAGAGAACTGATAATACAATAACAAAACATAAAAATAAAATTATCTTGGCATACAGATTTCCCAAATTATTTCTTTAATAAATTAATTGAGCAATATCAAAAGCACTGGCAAGTTCCTATAAATGTATTCAAATTTTTGTTTTATACTTGCTCACTCACAATCCACATCCAAGGAGCCAATTCTACCCTCAAAATTGTATCTACAATATGACCACTTTTTACCACACCCACCTTGTAGTCCAAGCCCCCACCAGTATTCACCTGGATCATTACAACAGCTTTCCTGCTTCTGTACTGCCCCTAATCCCAGCCTCACACAGTCTACTCCCCATGGGGTAGCTAGAGGAATCCTTAAAATAAGTTAGATCACATCATTCCTCTGCTCAGAACCCTTCAATAGCTTCCCACCTCAGAGAAAGGTTCTACCTTACCCTCAACATCCTGTGTGAACTGTCCTCCTATACACACACCCTACCACAACTTCACCCCGAACTCCTCTTCTCTACACTCACTACTTCATTCATCAGGTCAACAAATACTCTCCACCTCAAGGGCCTTTGCAAGTGTGGTTCTATCTTCCTGGTATGCTCTTCTCACCAACAGCCACCCTCCACACAGATTTTCCCACACATCTTCAGGCCTCTGCTCAAATGTCACCTCAAATCAGTGAGACTTTCTATCACTGTTCTATTTTTAAGTTTTATTTAACTATAATTGATACAATGTTGTGATAATTACTGCTGTACAACAAAGTAATTCAGTTATACATATACCCATTTTTTCCAGGTTCTTTTTCCACATAGGTTATTACAGAACATTTGGTAGAAATCCCCTTGCTCTGCATCAGGTCTCCAGTGACCATCCATTCTATATACAATAGCATGTGACCATTCTATTTAAAATAGCAGCTGTACCCCTGAGTGCTTCATTTTCCTCCATGATGGTAAATGGCATCTGATGTACTTTATTTTGCGTTTACTTCTTTACTATCTTCTCTATAATTTAAAAGCCACAACAAAAAAGATTTTAGTATGTTTTCTTCACTGTTTTCAATGCCTGGTAAGTAACTACTGGTAGTCAATTGTTAGCAAATGACTACTATCATCAAACAAACATTTAACAGTAATTTTACAGCTGTTTCTTACTTAAGACACAAGAATGCATTAAAAGTTCAAGACTACTACTGATGTATTTACTACCTTTAAGTTCACAATTTGAGTATGTATGTATAAAAATGAGGTGACCCTTTTTTAAAACAAACATTCTAAAGCAATATGAACTTATTTAAGTCATGTGTGTTACAGTAACTTAACATAAGAATTCTATTTTTTAAATATACTGATATGTCAGAATTATATTTCTTAAAAATAAGAGCTATTTTTTAGTGTTCTTAAATATTAGAATTGCATATAGCCAAGCTCTTTCACTCAAATCAAACAGGTGAATTCAAAATTGCCTGCTACATTTTACCTTATCTACCAGCACTTTGTGGGTTCAGGCTCTGCTGGCTTCAGAGAGAGAAAGAATTACAGGTTTGCTCTCCACCAAATGACTCTGTAATCGGTGTTGATTGCTTAATTCTGAACTACATCAGTAGCTAACCACTGATTATGAAATGCTTAGATTTAGTCTATTTTCTTTACTGTTTACATTCTATAGAATAAACATTTGGGCAAGAGATGGAAATAATAAAGAACCTCAAGAAATTTTCAAAATACAGAATACCCTTAAAACCCTCACACGTCCTTTATCAGAATGATCAGTATTATAGTTAACCTCCTAAAAAATTATTTTTGAGAGCATTTACACACGTGAAAAAATCATCACTGTCACTTCTTAACTGTAATATGTGGCAAGTGTTTTTCACATAGCCTACTTGTACCCGTTCCAAAGAAAAGGTTACAGAGTTCCTGCCATGGCTCAGCAGAAACAAATCTGACTAGCATCCATGAGGACACAGGTTCAATCCCTGGCCTTGCTCAGCGGATTAAGGATCCGGTGTTGCCGTGAGCTGTGGTGTGGGTTGCAGATGAGGCTCAGATCTGACGGTGCTGTGGCTGTGGCGCAGGCCGGTAGCTACTGCTCTGATTTGACCCCTAGCCTGGGAACCTCCACCTGCCGCAGGTAAGGCCATAAAAAGACAAAAAAAAGAAAAAGAAAAAGGTTACAAAATTGCTTGAAAAGGGGTCTTATTTTTGTTTCACTTTGTATTGCTTTGTTGTTGTTCAGACTAGGGAGGGGGAAGAGGAAGGGTAATGGAGCCTGAACAGAAATTTTAGAATTTAACAAATGTGAAATACTTTTCTTCCTCCCTCAGCATCAAACTAAATGAGGCCATGCATTACTTGGCCACAACAATGTACATAGAAGATTATCATGCAACATTTCATACACATAACAAACAAAATACAACACAAAATCATTTTTTGGTAACAAATTAACTAAAATGAAACAATGATAACCTGAGCCTTAGAAAAAAACTTTAGGCATACCCCTTCCTCTTGAAAATTGGCTTAGAAAGATCTCAATTACAAATGGGTTGTGCTCCATAAGTTCATTTGTAAATCACTGGTTTGGAATTCAAAATTTTGTTCTTCCAGGGAACAACATTAAATAAAGCAGTTAGGTTCCCAGCTTGCCCATAACAGCTGATATTACCTTGATTTATACTTCTTCTTACAAGTTGACTCCCTTTCATTACTCTTCCTGGGGACCCCTTTTTCTATGGGATTTTAATTAAATTGTGTATTAATTGACTTCTGTGGTCTAAGCTAGATATAACCACAATGTTTTCTATATATTGCTATGAAAAGAAGCAAACTGTAGGACAAGGCAAAAAAAAGAGTGACCCAGAACATTTTCTGTTCCATGTCTCTAGAGAGCAAGAATCTGATGAGTTAGCTATTCATGTTCATCAACGGAATATATTAAAGTTACAATCCTAAACTATGTAAAATAAGTATACAAAACCTATTTTCAAGCAAAAAGAAAATCACAACCATTTGTACCTTTATAAAATCAGGTTATGGATTGGCTAAAAGAGACCACACACACATACCTCCTTAAAATGCCCAATTATTTAGCCAATGCTAGAAAACTTAATAAAAACCAGGTGGCTATAGAGATCCACAGAATAGTCACATATGCAGCTTATCTTTGCTTGGTTTTTCCTTCGTGCCTGGGTTCCACATGTCACATGCTAGCAAGGGTCTTGACTGAACAGAGAAATTCTTGCTATTGCTCTGTCCCAAAGGCTTTATTTCACCATTTGGAAGTACTCACACCATGATTCCATTTAAAGGAATGTTTGAAAATAAACTTTCCTGATTCCTAAATCAAACTTAGCAGCAACAAGGCCACATCCTCACCTAGGGTGAGACAGCAAAGTTGGTGCCCGAGTATTACTGAAAATCCCATCTTCTGCCCTCCACTGTTAAAAAGAGCTTGGCTTCCCATCACCCGACCCTAAGTAAGAGTGATTTCAGACATCTTCTCTGAAATTCTGGGTGATTCTGACACTTTCTGAGGGTCTCGGCTCCAAATCTGTTTTCGCACCTCCACCCCCAAAAATATATACCTTTTTCCCTATGAATGAGACAGTCTACTCCAAAAGATGTAATCTGGGGGGTGGGGTCTTTCTTTTAGGGCCACACCCACGGCATATGGAAGCTCCCAGGCAAGGTGTTGAATCAGAGCTATACCTGCCAGCCTATGTCACAGCCACAGCAACGAGGGATCCCAGCTGCATCTGTGACCTACACCACAGCCCACAGCAATGCCAGATCCTTAACCCACTAAACGAAGCCACGGATTGAAACCACATCCTCATGGATGCTGGTCGAGTTGTTACCGCTGAGCCATGATGGGAACTCCCAAAACATGCATTTTTTTTTGCTCAAATCATTCTCAATATAAATTCTGCATGCAGAATAGTTAATCAACAGTTAATCAAATTGGCTAATATAGCCAATAGCTCACCTACTGATCCTTCATAACCACTATGAATGTGTATTCTCTAAAGCTCCAACTACTTTACAGAGAGACTTTTAAAGGATTAACTGAGATAATATCCAAAAAGGTCCCTAGGAGTTCCTGTTGTGGTGCAGAGGAAACGAATCTGACTAGTAACCATGAGGTTGCAGGTTTATCCCTGGCCTCGCTCAGTGGGTTAAGGATCCTGTGTTGCCATGAGCTGTAGTGTAGGTCACAGACGCAGCTCAGATCCTATGTTGCTGTGGCCATGGTATAGGCCAGCAGATGTAGCTCTGATTTGATCCCTAGCCAGAGAACCTCCATATGCCGCAAGTGTGGCCCTAATAAAAGAAAAAATAAATAAAGTAAAATAAAAAGAATACGGTGCCTCTAGCAGAGAGTAAATGTTCCATAAAAGATGTAGTAAGAAGCCTGTACACATAAGCAGTCTGACTGCTGTATGCTAATACATCTAACAGATTTAATTATTTGCTATCTAATAATCAACATCTATGCTACACTGCTTTCAAGTTGCACTTCACGGCATCACTATAATACTACCATGTGGCTGCTTCCCTTAATTCATCCCATACCTCTTACAAAGGTAATTACATGTGTCTGCATATCTAACAAAATAACACTGCAGGGCACACGACTCTGTTGCCAGTACACTAACTTCATATTATGATCCCATTACCTTCACATGGCTATTTAAATAAAATTGGCTTATCAACATCATCTCCTTCAGATCAGCAATATCCATCTGATACCAAAAAGGGCAGCCAAACATCTAGAAGACAAACTGCTCTATGGAGGAGATGAAGGGAAATTTAGTTCTTCTATATCTTCTGGTACACTGTTTGATAAGGCAATGCTAACATCAACCAAACCAACAACAGGTTTAAATGGCAGATGAAAATTTTTAAAAAGGAATTCTGACACTTAACCTCTATGCACATCATGTTTCCTTTAAGAGTTTATCACAGGCTGAAAAACAACTTGGGATGGATTTTCTGGAGCTGAGTCCCAGGGTAGTTGGATGCTTGGCCTAGCTCATGTTTAAAGGTCCATTCCAGTCCCGGGAGTCTATGTTCTTTCCTGCTACTATACTGTTTTCAAAGTAAATAGCATATAGGAGCTCCTGAGTAACTTCCTCAATTTATTAGTCTAAGCCTAGTGAAGGAAAAAATTTTAAATTTCCCACACAATAACATGTTTTAATAGTATACTTCTATGTTTTCTGCAATATAAAACAAATCAACAAATAAGAAAAATTGAATCATTTCCTATTTGTGACAAGAAAGGTTTAAAAATTTTTCTAGCAAGAAAATTACAGCTGACCCTTGAATAATGCAGGTTAGTGGCACTGACCCTTGGTGCAGTGAAAAACCTGCCTTTATCTGCATCCATGAATTCCAACAGTGCATTGTGTAGTACTTGCTACTGGATCTGCAAAATTCAAACCCAAGTTGAAAGTGTCAACTGTACTTTAAATTCTGATGAAATATTCTAAGTAGCCCCAACTCAAGAGGAGTGGCAATGGTACAGACCAGAGTAACAAATATAGGTCTGTTACAACAAATACAACTATCTCTCAAATATCTGTAGGGTGCCTGTTGCATATACGAAGGTATTACTAGAGCTGTGAAATAATTATACCCTTGGGCCCATGCCCTCAGAGACGACAAGACATATATCCACTTAACTAATATTCAACAAATATTCACTACAAAAATCTGTGCTTATTTAGAAATCTTGTACTGTAGGAAAAAAATGGGGTATATTATAGTCAGGGTTTGGCAAAATGAAGAAAAAAGTAGTCAATCCAAAACTAACCAGAAATAGCTTTTTCACCTTTCCTATTACAAATGTAAGAAACAGAGACGCCCTGGTATCATTTATCATCCCACATATGAAAAACAGCACTTCACTTTGACACACTTGTCTAATTTGACAATACACTGGATCTATGCATGCATTTTCCTTCATGATGTGGGTATACTGAGACTGAAACTTAGAGAAATACCAGATAGTTACATCCTATCAGACTCTTCATATCATAAGTAATTTTTATCAGTAGCAATAAAATATTAAACAGAACTGCTTTACTGTTCCTGTTATCCTTGCTGAATACAACTACTGTAAAACATATGGGGAAACGCATCCACACCTATAAACATTTCTCCAGACAACAAAGACTTTTTGGCTTAAAGGCAACCTGAAGAAGACAATCCTGACAAATCTGCGCGAGAAACCTTGATAGCAAGTAATGTTAACATCCTAACGATGCTCACAAAATTTCTCCCACACCACCTATGAGGATCATCCTTGTCACTCTGGCACTGAAATAACAGCAACAAAGTCAAAATCAGAGAATACCAGGGGAAGGGGGATGGAGGAAGTGAAGTAAAGATAAATACAGAAAGATAAAAATTGTCTTTTTAAAAATTTTTAGGCTAATCTGATAAAGACTCAGGTGACAGATGCAAAATCTAAATCTTATTAGAGGAATAAAATTCTAAACATAAATGCTAAAGATTTCTTTTTAGGTTTTAAAACAACTTATCCTTAATACACCAAACTAAAATTTTGTTACCTTACAGGTGGAATGATGTGGACTGACACTTTTTATAGAGTTTTCAAAGGCTTTTACACAGTGAGCATGTGTTAATTTTGTAATCATTGAAAGTAAATTATAAAGTTCCTTAATCTACCCTATTAATATTGTTGGTGCTGGATAGCAGGAAATTATTAAATATACTGCTAAAAGATAATTACTTATCAAGCTGCTAGGAATGATTTAAAGTCACGTGTTTCCATTCATTCAGATATACACATACACACATACACACACATTCATTTACTTAATTACATGAAAGTTAAGGAGGGGAAGAAAAAAGCATTAAAGGAATTCAATTATTTCCTGAATTTCTCAATGTAACAGTACTCATATGCTTCCATGAGTGGGGGGGGGGAGCTTGTTGGGTTTTTTTGGCCATGCCCACAACATCTGGAAGTTTTCAGGCCAGGGATCAAATCCATGCCAGTGACAATGCCAGATCCTTAACCCACCACACCAGAAAAGAACTCCTACATTTTCACCTTTTGATTCTCATCTGACAAAGATAGCTGGCTTCATAAAGAAGAGGCCAAGCGATGTTCTAAACTCAAATGGCTTGTGACTGAACAAGTAAAGATTGATATCTGGGTTTTGTGATAGAACTTTCTCACAGTTTATCTAAATGCCAAATTCCCCATCATTATTTAATCACACCTTGAAGAACAGGTAATAAGAGGAATAAGGAAAACAGGGAGATTAAGAAGAGACAAGAAAACAGAGACGATCCAAGCAGAGGAAGCAACATGAATAAAGGCTCGGAGAGAACTGACACTGAGAATGGGTTTGACTAGAGATGAGTGAATGGAAAATGTTATGCTCCTTTCACATGTCCCCAAAGAGCCTGGAATTAGCTGGCAATGAATGCATTTGGAAATTTAATGATAAAATAACATTCAAGGAGAAAGGGCTGGGGTGAGGGGAGAGAGGGAGAAGGGAGGGAAGAGAAAGAAGAAAAGGGACAGAGAGGTATGACAATTCTTTCATTTTGGCCTCTGATAATTCCATAGTGATATAAATGGATGTAACCATTTTCCTTAAATTGGGTTATATACCAAAAATAAAAAAACCTACTAACAAAAACAAAACCCTAAGTATATACACTTAATAAACGCACACACGGAGAGATTTAGCTGTCAAAAGAATGGCTCTAACTGCAAAAATCTTTCAAAGACCTAATTGGAATCAGAGCTGACATTGAGATCGCTGCTATGCCAGTATGGCCCTAAGCCAAACCTCTCGTTCTGGCTGACCATGCAGACTGTGTCACTGGACATTAACTTCACACAACATGCAACAAGCCACCAAGTGTCTACTTCTTTTGTGTCTGCCTAAGGCTAGATCTTACCTTCACGTACAGTAAAGCCAGATTATCAACACACCTAAATTATTACAACAAGGTCTTGAGAAGAAATCCAAGAAGCAAAAATAGAGTCATCTCCACTCTTCTTATTAACATCAAGATACTCTCATCATTTAGTAAACAAAATTTCTATAGTGAGTGAGGTGAAGAATCTTTAATTCAGCAAGCTGGCATTCCAAATCTCCCACAATGAAGCCCAAGCATCCATCCTGGTCTCATCTCCTCCCACTGCTCCTTGAAAGCACCCCTATTCTCTAGCTAAATTCCAATGACACTCAGAATCATTAATTATTACTCTGACTTCCCATAGAACTCAAGCACACTACTCTCACATTTGGCACTTTCTAACTTTTACTGTTATCTGTGCAGGAGTCTAAAGCCGGACAATAGTGAAAACTTAGTTTATTAACAGGCACTCTAGAATAACAGAAAAATTATAAGCTTTGTAATGAGATAGGTCTTGATTTGAAACACAGATCTGCAGCCTCTTGGTTGTACAGTTTTAAGGAGGTAATTTAAATTTCTTTTTTCTGTAAATTCAATGTATAATCTATCACTTTCAGAGAATTGGAGCTAGTGTATATAAAGCAACTAGCACTATATTAGGCCCACAGTAAGAACCTAATACACAGTAGTTATTCTTATCATTCAACTTGGTACCACTCCATTCTACTCCCCACAGGCCCATTATATCACCTTTTTGTTTAAGAAAGAAAATGATAAAACTAAAACGACAGAGAGTAAACTGAGCCCACAATTTAAATTTCATCTTAACCAGGCCTGCTGCAACTAGAATCACAAGGGCGGGGCGGGGGGGGGGGGCTGTTTAGTTACAACATTGTTATTGAAAAGAAATGTGTCTAAGAGGTCTTCATGAAGAAGCCAATTTTCACATATAATTGGTTAAGAGATCAGAGATGTCTTAAGTTACTATAGAAATGTCAGAACTGTTAATGCTTTAAATGAAAATGTTTCTTCACGTTCTATCTTTAAATTGCTTCTTCGATGAAAAAGAAAATTATTTTAAAAGGTATCATGAAGAGACTCCATTAGTAAGGGGTTAGGACACAGATTTAACAATAAACATATACAGTGGAATGCCTCTGTTACACTGATTTTGGAATAAAACAGTGAAACTATATTATATATTGCCAGAAGAAAAATGTGGGTATGATGCATCCTATGGAGTAGCTGAACCTGGGCATGAGAAGTTACAACAGACCTAACTGCAGGACCAAATCTTTAGCAAGTTTTGGAAAATCAACGAAAGTGATTTTAATCATAGAATTAACTATGTCAGTTAAAATGGGAGTTCCCATCATGGCTCAGCGGCGACAAACCCGACTAGGATCCAGGAGGACACGGTTTCGATCCCTGGCCTCGCTCAGTGGGTTAAGGATCTGGCATTGCCTTGAGCTGTGATGTAGGTTGCAGACAAAGCTCGGATCAGATCTGGCATTGCTGTCTGTGGCTATGGCTTAGGCCAGCAGCTGCAACTCTGACTTGACCCTTAGCCTGGGAACTTCCATATGGTGCAGGTGCAGCCCTAGAAACAAACACTTGGAAGGAAGGAAGGAAGGAAGGAAGGAAGGAAGGAAGGAAGGAAGGAAGGAAGGAAGGAAGGAAGGAAGGGAGGGAGGGAGGGAGGGAGGGAGGGAGGGAGGAAGGGAGGAAGGGAGGGAGGAAGGAAGGAAGGGGAGAAAGAAAGGAAGGAAGGAAGAAAGGGGAAGGGGGAGGGGAGGGAGGGGAGGGAAGGGGAGGAGAGGAAAGGAAAGGAGGGAAGGAAGGAAGAAAAATGAACATTTAGAATGGATAAGCAATAAGGAACAGTGCATAGGGAATACCCAATCTCTCTTGGAACAGAACATGATGGAAGATAGCATGAGAAAAGGAATGTACATATATGTATGACTGGGTCACTATACTGTATGGCAAAAATTAGCACAATGCTATAAGTCAATTACACTTCAATTAAAAAAAGATTTCAAAAAAATTCTTAAAAAGAAAGAAAAATGACGCCTTCTGGCTACGGTGGGTATGGAAACAGTGCAAATCAATGTATGTCTATTGTTAACATTCCCAAGGATGATGGTCGGTAAGTACAAAAACACAGACAGGGAAGCAAAGGTAACAGAGGTCTTCTAGAAAGGCATTTCCTAAATCTAAAAATTAGGTTATTTCCTAAATTTGATGCACATTCAAATGCATTAACACCCAATTTCTATTTACTATTCTTTCTCACTTTTACACTTCCGTTTATTTTCTTCAGTTTGCCCAAAATACCAAATGACAAATTCTGCTTATCTGGACCATTCAAATATCTCTTCCTGCACCCCTACACACTCAATTAGAAGTGGTCCCTCTCCCTTCACAATCTCTTTAGCATTACCACTTACCCTGACTTGTAGTACTTTCATGCTCCATATTATAAGGTAATGTATTTTGCTTCATAGAGGTTCTCTCTTTCCTACTAGATTATAAATTCACTGTGGACAGAATGTTCTTATAAAGCCCCAAAAGGGTTGTGAAAAAGTAAATATTCAGTAAGTGTCTGCGGAATGAAAGGGAAATAAAAAGTAATTTTTACAAAGTCCAAAATTATTTTTAGCATAATTATGTTCTAGCATAATTGTATTATTTGTCTTCATATCTAAACAAACTTTAATAGCAACGATGGTTCATATCCTGGTAAAAAGGAGGTAGTAAAAAGATATTATTTTATGGATCTGAGGAAGTTGTAGAAATAGGCGATTAAAGTAATAAATCTTGCCTGCAGGTGAAGTTTCTTCAACTCCAACATATGCCTACCAAAGAATGCAAGCCACAATTTAGTACATTTCATACAACACCTTGGAGGCTTCCTATACACTTGCCCTCTGCTTCCCACTTTCCTTGCACTGGAGCCTCAGAAAGCAAAAGGAGATCATGGGTAAGAATTCTGAGTCACAGAACCCAGCCTTTTCAAAAGCCCAATAGTATGGGGAGACAGGAGAGAAGGGGGAGAGGGGGAGGAGAGCTATTCAACAACCAAAAAGAAATCTAAGAGAAATAACTAAATGTAATGTGTGAACACTCAAGTGTGGTTACGTAAGAAAACATTATTTTTTTTAAACTTTCAAAAAAAACTGATAAAGCAAATATTAACCTTCAAATAGAGTTTAAATGTATGTGAGCTGTTCAGTATAATATTCTATATAGTTTTTCACTTATTTCAACTTTTTCATAATAGAAGTTAAAAAGAATGAAAAATTTGGAAAAAAATTGTCTGTGATGGACACAGACAAGTAACTAAGCCTCTATTAGTCTTAGTTCTTCATTTGTTAAAAAATGAAAATAATACAAAGCTCAGGGTTGTTCCAAGATTAAATCAGTATGTAACATAATGAGAGTGGTGACATGACACAGTAATTTTGTCATATATGTTAGCGATTATTATTACTGTTACTACTGGAAGGTGGAATAACATGGTTAAACAGTTTTATTTCCCGACTGTAAATAGAACTCACTGCTGACGGCAGAGGATGTACCTGAAAGAAACGATCAACTACCTTTTTCTGGTCCAGTATTTATTAAGAGACTACAGTGGTTGCTAAAAGCCATAAAATAAAACAAAGAGGAGTTCCCGTAGTGGCACAGTGGAAATGAATCCGACTAGGAACCATGAGGTTGCGGCTTCCATCCCTGGCCTTGCTCAGTGGGTTAAGGATCCGGCGTTGCCGTGAGCTGTGGTGTAGGTCACAGACACGGCTCAGATCTGGCGTTGCCGTGGCTGTGGTGTAGGCCAGCAGCTACAGCTCTGGTTAGACCCCTAGCCTGGAAACCTCCATATGTTGCAGGTGCGGCCCTAAAAAGACAAAACACACAAAGAAAGGAAGAAGCAAGAAGTTAAAGAGCCACGTCCATCAGCAACAGAAATCTGGAGTCTTACTCTAGTGACTGACAGCTGCCACAAATCCCACCACCACCACCACCTCCTCCATAAACAAATAACAGAGAACTAGAAGCAATCAAGTGTTATAATAGCAATAATCTGATATGTCATTAACAACAAAAATCAGATGTTACTTATACAATAAAGAATTCAAAGAGAGTTCCCGTTGTGGTGCAGCAGTTAATGAATCTGACTAGGAACCATGAGCTTGCAGGTTCGATCCCTGGTCTTACTCAGTGGGTTAACAATCCGGCATTGCAGTGAGCTGTGGTGTTAAGTCGCAGGCGCGGCTCGGATCTGGCGTTGCTGTGGCGAAGGCCGGCGGTTACAGCTCCGATTCGACCCCTAGCCTGGGAACCTCCATATGCCGTGGGTGCAGCCCTAAAAAAAGCAAAAAAGAATTTAAAGTTAAGAGCTGTGTATACTTAAAAGCCAAAAGCAACTTAAATTGACTCTCCCAGAAGAAATGATGGTCAATATTTCAATGGCACCTGCACACAGGAAGCAAATGATTTCTCTCAAAAGAAATAGGCCAGACACATCTGCTTCTACTTTTCACTCATTCCTCTTACTGCAGAAAAGTTTTGTAACCAAACAGAAAAACCTAAACTAAGTATGCAAAGACTATACTTAGCTTAATTCTTCCTTTTGTGCATAGAATACATTTGCCCATAAACACCCTGAAGACTTACTTAGACCACAGCCTCAGAGGTTCTTCCCTTACCCAAACTGATAACATTCAGATAAAAAGAAACAAACAAGCCCTTCATTAAACATAGAAAAGAGAAAAGACCCTAATACATATCACATACCAATGTCAGTGAAAGGAAAACTAATGAATGGTATACATAACAGCATTAAGAAGAAAAGTCATTGCTGCCTGGAGCATTGTTCCTATAAGCAGTAGCAGAAATAGTGATGATGTTTACATTAACAACAGCTTAAACTTACTTTTCTATGAACTAAGTGCTGTGTTAAGTGATTTCCATGCGTTAACTCATATAATCTTACAATTCAATGAAGTATTACGACTCTAAATCCCCACTTTGCAAAGGAGAAAGTGAAACTCAGTGGTTTGCCAAAGGTCATAGACCTAGCGTCCAGGAAAGATGGGATTTGAACCCTAGTCTAACTCCAAAGCCATGCTGTTAATTACTAAACTACAGAACCTCTCTCAAATAGATTCTGATTATGGTATTGCCAAGGCCAATTAGGGGCACCAACAATGATAAACCACAATCATTTTGCCACCTCCCAATTTTTTTAAAAAAATGAAAAAAATGTTCTTTAGGATAAGATTTTTTTCCTAAGAACTAGCTCCACACAAAACATTTATTTTTCCCTTCTTGTGAGTTCAAACTCACCTTATCCAGAAACCTCTGTTTACAATGACTCCTTTGCTCAGGGTTTCAGATAATTAATTAAAGTGTCACTGTATCTACAAATGGAAATTTTGTGCCGGTAACAACTGAGAGATGCACTAGTAATTCAATAATGTGTAAAGTAACAACATGTCATAAAATATACACACACTTTCATTTTAAAAAATCTATTAAAAGACAGGTATTTAATCCCATTCACAGAAAATAAGTACTCAACTTTTTAAGGTAATATTTTTGGGGAAAAAATAACTTTTTCAGGCTCTGAATACTTCCAAAATCTGTATTTATTTTAAATAAATTTAATGAAGGAAGGCCAATGGAATAGAATACACCACAGTTTAGTCAAAATATGTGCATTTCATATTTGTTCATGAAAAAATGTTCCCATTCTGAAATAGGGCAGATCTTTTGATCTGAGCTTACTAGTAAACTATGGGCACTGCTGGGGTTCATTTAACCTTCAGGAGTAGCATTTTGTCAAACAATGTCTTAAACAAGTGTCTGGTTCATACTTATCTATAACCAATATTTTAAAAACAAACTCAAAACTGTTGACATATTAAGTATCCTTTACTGAGACTATTCACAGATTTTTTTTGTCCTTCAAAATACAAAAACGTGGGAGTTCCTGTTGTGGCGCAGTGGTTAACGAATCCGACTAGGAACCTGGCCTTGCTCAGTGGGTTAAGGATCCAGCGTTGCCGTGAGCTGTGGTGTAGGTCGCAGACGCGGCTCGGATCCCGCGTTGCTGTGGCTGTGGTGTAGGCCAGTGGCTACAGCTCCGATTAGACCCCTAGCCTGGGAACCTCCACATGCCTCGGGTGCGACCCTAAAATGATAAAAGGCAAAAAAAAAATACAAAATCGTAAATATATGAATTCTTGGGTCCAAATATTCATTCTGTCATTTTTTACTTCTGCAACAGTCCTAAATATCTCTCAAACTATATGATGAACATTCTCCAGCAAAAATTACGTTTTAACTCGTAACTTCTCACTAAAGCATATGTTATACATAACACATGAATACATCTATTAGGATGCCATTTTTTCATTCCAAATTAAAATGAAATAATACTGAATTAAAGGCAGCAACCTATAAATGTGAAGAGTATCAAATGCCTAAGAAAAACCTGTGATAAAGTTTGGCCCAGCTGAGGGGAGAGAAGAGATGTTCATTTCAAATCAAGCATCAGTGGTAAGTTAAGGAGCAGATGCTGCACACTGCAGGTCAAGTTCCCAAGTACCAATCTCCCTGTTATACACCAGTATCAAAGTGTGAAAAGTATAAACAACAAATTATATGTGTATGCAATGCAGAAGCAACAAAGTTAAGTAGGATTTGGTGTTATTTAAACCAATATGTGATATTAATTCTGAGAAGCTAAAAGAGAAATAGAGAATACATGACACACTCTAAAAGAGTATGTGCATAAAAGATTGAGTATTTGCAAATACAAAGGAACATTTAACATCAACAAAATGGCAGACAAAAGTTAGAGATGAAATGGAGTTAAGGAAAAGAGGAAGAGAAAAGGAATCAAAATTACTGCTCATGTAACTAGCATTCTGATAATGTTGGTAATGCTTAAAAGATACTTGACATTATTATTTATGAATTTCTATAATCCTATGAGGGTAACACTATTACTATACCGATAATACAAATGAAGACACAGAGGCACTGATATCTAAAATAACATTTCCAAGATCACATGGCTAGTGAGTGATTCATTTGGACTCGAATGCTTTTTCCAATCTGTAACAAACCCAAAAATTTAGAAGAAACAGTTCATGTCAATCATTAAATAATAGTTCTTAACATCTCATTTCTTTAGGGAAATCAAAAAACACATTCAATTTCACCTTCCTTCAACAACAACAAAACCTAACACTATAACCACTATAAAGATTTTCTTTACTGAGTTTTTCTAAGTTTTAAAAGTACAGTAACATTAATTTAAGAGTTGAACAGCTACAGTATTATATCTATTTAGAAGCTTCTTAAAATAATCCCTTTTCCCACATCACTGAATATAATAGGGTGAAAGCAGGCACTTTGAGATTTTTATATCCAACACATGAAGGTCTCAATCTCAGAGCTTATGTAGACATCACAAAAACCATTTTAATGGTAAGCATCTTTTTTTTAAGCATTGGCTGTCTTCCCAGAGAATACCAGAATACATTTTAACCGAGTGCACAGAAAACAAATTGAGAGAGTTAGAACTTCACTTTGAATCCACTAAGATCCATATAACACTGCAATACAATTTTTGCTCATTACTTTTACATATAACTAGATTTAGAAAGTAAATCATCTAAATGCTTAGGTAGTTTTTAAGTCCAATAATTCATATCTTATCATTTTAACTTACAGTTAACATTCCTATATACCTTAAAGTTATATTTTAATTGAATTTTGGAGAGTTAAAAGAAAAAAAGGCAATAAACCACAAACACTGATATCTTGTTTTGTAACGTAGCATATGTGAAAAGAATACAATATGACAAGAAAATACACCCAGCTTTATTTAACTGCCTGCAAAGTCAGAAAAATCGTACTGTGTTTGTGAATACATATATATAGTTATCTATAGATATGTGTAGCATCTATATATTTAATCCCATAATAACAGCTTCTCTTGCTTTTTAAATTAAATCTGAAACTTTACACTAACTGATTCTCCAGAGGAAAGAATTTTAAGTGTGTCACATCCTGCTATTTCAAAGTATCAGTGTGAAATAATAAAGAGCTAATGTGGTCCTGAAGATTACTGTAATGTCATTAAAATTTCATTTCTTTGTCCCATTTAAGGACCCACTATATACTTCTGGCCATATGGAATCAATTATGTAGATTCTGTGATTTCTTCTTCATAAACAGTACTTCACTATTTGCACGGGAACAAAAACCACATAAACTAAGATATAATTTACACCATTTGTATAGCTGAGTTCTCCAATGATTCCATTACAATTCAAATCATGAACATATTATCAGGTCAAATTTCACCACAATGAAATTAACAGAAAATTCAATTTTTTCCCCAAGGGAATACAGAAGTCACAAATAAATATCATTAACTTATAGTTTTAAAAAATACAACTAATTTTAAGCAATAGTTTAATTATGACATTTATCCATATACATGTCAATGCTACCAAGTGAAATAAACCTAGTCAACATGAAACAGTTAATATGAACAATGAAAGCATTACAGTAGTGACCAACTGATATTTTTTTTTTCTTTTTAGGGCCCCACCTGCGGCATATGGAGGTTCCCAGGCTAGGGGTCAAATCAGAACTATAGCCTCTGGCCTACACCACAGCCACAGCAACGCCAGTTCTGAGCTGCGTCTGACCTACACACTGCAGCTCACAGCAGCACTGGATCCTTAACCCACTGAGCATGACCCAGGAATAGAACCCATGTCCTCATGGATACTAGTCAGGTTTGTTAACTGCTGAACCACGATGGGAACTCCCCAACTCTTACTCTTCAAAAGGCTTATGAGCACTACAAAAGTCACCCAAGAAGCACTTATGGTGCATGCAGCAAGGAACAGCACAGAACAAAAGCAATGGGAATCGAGATCCTCCTCTCCTACTACTTCCTTATATGAATATGGACAAGGCATTTGGTACCCTTGGGCCTTGGCTCTCATGTGCAGGAGGAAACTGAACTAGATCCCTAGCTTGCAAACTCTTAAAGCAGAATCCTAGCTATAATGAAATAAAATGGATAAAAGTAGACCTGCATGAACTCGCTCCAGCAGCAACTCCTGAAATAGTTTCAAGCAAGCAATCAGAAATCAGGAGGTTTGAAAAGACCTATTACCACTCAAACACCTTCAAGCATTTAACCCCCAAATGTATTAAATTAATACAATTATATACATTGCTACTCCCAAAAATATCAATCAGAAACTGGATAAAGCATTTACATTCAATAAATATTTACTGAATAACCAGCAGCTGCTGGATTCTGAGGATTAATGGCAAATAAGACATAGTCGGAGTTCCCTTCGTGGCTCAGCAGTTACTGAACCCTACTAGGTAGGATTTATGAGGATGCAGGTTCAATCCATGGCCTCCCTCAGTGGGATAAGGATCTGGCATTGCCATGAGCCGTTATGTAGGTCGCAGATGCGGCTCAGATCTGGCACTGCTGTGACTGTGGTGTAAGCCAGCAGCTGTAGCTAATGACTGGACCCCTAGCCTGGGAATTCCCGTATATACCAGGGTGAGGCCCGAAAAGGAAAAAAAAAAAGCAAAGATAGTACTTCTCTTTAAAAAGTGCCTACAAGCTATAGGAGAGACCATTCAACCAATTACAATACAAACAAGCAAAAGCAATTGTGGGAATAGCAGAAGGTGCTACTAAGGCACAAAGGAGGGGCAGCTTACTCATATTGGAGGTGTCAGAAAAGGCCTGCCAGAAAAAATTATATCTACGTTAACAAACCAAATATATACTGAAGCTATATATGCCACATGTCATAAATGACAGTGTTCTAAGTAGAGTGAATTCACTCACTTCTAACCACTCTCCCCAACAAGTCTCCCCCTACACACCACACATTCTAACCTACTCATCCATGACCTACTACTGTTCTGAATGAAACTGACAGTGACAATGGGTATGTCCATTGAGTATCTCATACAAGAAAAATAATATGCTTTCAAGAGTGAGTGCTATATGGAAATCTCCACTTGGGTCTGAGGTAATACAAGAGGGCTGTGCAGGTGTAAGGTGTATGGTTATTTATATAAACTCTAAACATGGATGTCTATTGAGGGTAAGAGCTACTTTATACTCAATATATTCTTAAGGATGAAAGATGTATTTTTTTCTTTTGGTTGTGCCCGCAATATGCAGAAGTTCCCCAGCCAGGGACTGAACTCATGCCACAGCAGTGACAACACCGGATTCTTAACCCACTGCGCCAGCAGGAATTCCCAAAATATAATTTTTTAAATGTTTCAATGTTGTCACATGTCTCAGCTCGACAAAGAAATTAACTGATGTTTTGAGAAGATATGAGTCTCTATACACACACACACACACACACACACACACACACCTCCCACACACTACAGGATTTTGTTACCATCAATAAAATCTCATATATCTCCCTATTAGGGAATACCCTATTAGGGAAGTGATATAATTTGACCAATTTGCTATCTTGACCTTCAATTTATAGATATAGATATATAGATATAGTTTTAGGCCAAGTGATTTTTATCCATTTTCCTCTTTTACACACCTTAACATTTTAGTTGATGAAAAAATTCAAGTTCAACTGGACATTAAAGCCTTACTAAAAGTAAGATCTTTTTAATGCAAAATACTACATTTTAGAACTCTCAAATAGTAACAAATATGAACAAAGTTGCTTAGAATACTTACCAAAAAAACCCAAAAAGACCACAAAGGTATAGGAGGACATCTAAAGTAGGTATTTATAATCAATAAGCCAATTGCAAAATCACCCTTATTAATGAAAAATATATATTATGTGCAAAATATTCATTAACTATACCTCTCTTTATATAATAAAAATTTGTGAACTGCATTGTTTATAAGGCGAGTAATTTTACAATGCACATTGAAAGGGTTTTTACAAAGATTCATAGTAAAGGTCTTCTAAGTAGAAAAGTACACACACAGCTGAGTTCCTGATGTGACAGTGGGTTAAGGATTCAGTGTTGCTACAGCTGTGGCATAGGGTGCACTGCAGTTCAGATTCAATCCCTGGCCCAGGAACTTCCATATGCCATGGGTTGGGCTGAAGAAAAAAAGAGTACACACATATCACATATAATATGGCTTAGAGGTGAATTTAACTGAAATTGAATTTTCAAATTTTTTATAAAACAAACCATTCCTTAATATAAACTGACTTTCCAGTAATATCTTCAAACTGCTAAGCCTTTTATAGCAATCAAATTCACAACAATGTATTTTCAAAGTTATAATATCAAAAGAATAAATTTTTGTTTCATTCACTGGCGGCATCCCATGACAAAAGAAGCAAAACTGAAAATCTTGAGAAAACTGGGAAAATACTTTTAAGTTGCAAAGGCAAAATTATCAAAAATTTTTACATATTTAAAAAGAAACAGGTCCACTCCCATATTAATGAGTTATACTAGATTCAAAGACTGAGCTTGCTTACTCCACAGGTACCTATTTGCTGCTTCTCAAGCATAATTTCTGATCCTGTCCATGTCACTCTTGTTCCATCAGCACCACATGCCAAGGCACATGAACATGTGCATCAAGAAAGAAAAATTAAATAGTTTGCTCTCAAATAGTTTTGCCTTTATTACTTCAGAGGTTGGCATAAAAAGGTACTTAACATTCTCAGATCACTCACTTACGATCTGAACCCACCTGTCTATAAACAATTCAATATACTCAACCAAAATCCTATGTATGTATACAAAAGGAAAAAGCCAACAACAAAAAGGAAGCTTAGGAATACAGCAATAAAATATGAAAGAGAATACACTTTTTGTTTGTTTATTTAACTAAAACAGAGGTTGCTGCAGCTGCAAGGAGCCTCTTTTGACTGATGTCACATAGGTCCCTACATTTTAAAACAGACACTTTGAACATAGATGGCTCTTCAGCTTCAGGCATTATCTCCCACTCTCAGTCACATTTGCCAAAGAGGGCACTAGTTTTCTGCTACAGCTTCACTATAGATAAACTGACAATTACACACAGCAGTTACAATAACTGCTACCTGCTATAATTTACTAAGAGTGTTGCTAGTTTCAAAGACAAACTAAGAAGCAGAATATAAAGCCTAGGTAAAGAATTAATTTTAAATGCCTTAAATGTAGGCTGTAGTCAACATACAATTTAAAGACTATTCTGTATTAGCAAATATTTCAAGTTATAGACTCTTTCAGTCATTTGTTCATGTCGGATGTTTTCACTGCCCAAGTAATGACTAGCAAAAATTATAACTGGAGTATAAACTAATAAAGGATCATTTTATACTCATATAATTCCATTCTTTTAGTCAGTCTTCCAAAAGCACATTACAATGCACCCTTAAAAGGCAAAATATTTGTACAAGAAGAGAATGGAGGATAATGTGAGAAAAAGAATAAAAATATATATATGTATATATACAACTGGGTCACTTTGCTGTACAGCAGAAATTGACACAACACTGTAAATCAACTATAATGGAAAAAATAAAAATCATTAAATAAAAGCAATGCATACTTAAGAATACTAGCCTTCATATAACTGCTTTTGGATTATGAGTCTGTGTTATTAATCCAAAGAAACAAGCAGTAATCCCTACTGGTGCTGCGGTAAAATTATGGGAGAAATAGCATCCAGACTCCTAACACAAAAACATGCTAGAATCTGTCTCTGAGAAAGAATAGAGGGCCTTTCTGAGAGAATCTGCACAAGACTGAGAAAGGGCTTAAAGCAATTAAAACAAAATGAAACAAAACAAAAAGCCATTTATTTGCAAGAGCTTCCTGACCAGAATGCCCATGTCCCTTTGGCCACATCCACTGCCAGGGTCACAACGTTCCTGTCTTAATCCTCATCTACAGACATTCCCCACAGCCCCCACCTCCAATTCTTGCTTAAGATATTTAACAAGGATTCTCCTCATTCTCAAGTTCCTTATCACACATGGAAAGCCACTCTTAACCTGACTATGCCTAGTCTATCCCCTTTTGACCCTGGTCTGATACTGCACTCCCAGGCACTCTCTCTGCTAGAGCCGAACTGTTCTTCTTTCATTCCTGCAATACATCAAGCCTCCTGCCACCAAGGGCTGCTGTCTTACTCTGCCTTGAAAATATTGTCAGTCCTCTCTTCACATACTTCAAGTCTATTCTACTTTCACATCTCAGTTCAAACACCATGTCCTCAGATAAGTGATTTCCTTTATTAAGTCTACATAGCACCATACAATTCACAATTCCTGTACTATCCTTAAGTGCCTATTTTTCATTTATTTATGTGATTTTATTAATGTCTACTCCCCCTAGTCTAAGTTCAAAGATTACAAGTCCAAGTTTGCTTCTACTCACCACTCTATTCCCCAGTGCTTATAGCACAGTGACTGATACAAACTGAGCATTTAATAAATATCTGTTGAACGAATGAGTGAAGAGGAGGTGGATTAAAAATCAATATGCGTCTTTCAACTAGGAAAATTTATCACCATATTTTCAGCTACAATCCCACAATAATTTATTTTTTCTGAATTGGAAATTTGTGAAAAGTACTCTAGGGATCAAATTTTTCAAGCTTTGACTTCAAGCATGAAACTAACATTCTTCATACATAACCCCATGAATGTATACCACAAAAATAATAGGTTATTCTAGACTTAAAATCTTTAAAAACCAGACTGTGCTTCAGAAAGACAAAGGATTAAAGATGGGTTTGCAGGAGTTCCCGTTGTGACTCACAGGAAACAAATCTGACTAGCAATCCTGAGGACACAGGTTGGATACCTGGCCTCACTCAGCAGGTTAAGGATCCGGTGTTGCCGCTGTGGCGTAGGCCGGCAATTCGACCCCTAGCCTGGGAACCTCCATAGGTGGTAGGTGCCCCCCACCCACCACCCTCCAAAACAAGATGAGTTTGTAAAAATAAAGAAATGGATAGAGGAATGACTTGAAAACTCAGTAAAACAGCTCCCTAAAGGGATTACAATGGCTTATAGTAATGGATATATTTTAATTCACTGTCAAAATAAAAAGATACTAAGGTCAGAGTTCCCATTGCCGCACAACAGAAACAAATCTGACTAGTAACCATGAGGCTGCGGGTTCGATCCCTGGCCTTGCTCAGTGAGTTAAGGATCCAGCATTGCCGTTAGCTGTGCTATAGGTGGGCAGTTGTAGCTCTGATTCAACCCCTGACCTGGGAACCTCCATATGCCAGGGGTGCGGCCCTAAGAAGTAAAAAGATACTAGGGTTGAAACTGTTGGCAAGAAAAGATTAATATGTTTTTTACACATGAAATGATCTCTTAAATGAAAGCAGACTAAACATCTGATTTTTTTTAATTGGGAAGCAACAGATTAGATGCCAACCGGTTAAGAATGAAATACTTCATGACAAAAATATTTTGGAGTTCCCATCATGGCTCAGTGGTTAAGGAATCCGACTAGGAACCATGAGGTTGTGGGTTCGATCCCTGGCCTGGCTCAGTGGGTTAAGGATCCGGCATTGCCATGAGCTATGGTGTAGGTTGCATACGCAGCTTGGATCTGGTGTTGCTGTGGCTGTGGCACAGGTCGGCAGCTACAGCTCCAATCAGACCCCTAGCCTGTGAACCTCCATATGCCACAAGTGTGGCCCTAGGAAAAGGCAAAAAGACAAAAAAAAAAAAATTTTATAATACTTTCTACTTTATTATAAAAATGTCATAATCAACAGCCCAACAGATATTACATAACACTCATTTTTCCTTGTCAGAGCTATGATGACTTACAGACCTGGAGGTTTAATTTTTTTCCCCTAATATTTATACTTCAAAAAATCTTATTTTCTAAATATAAGGGCTATTACTTACAAATACTTATTTTATGTAGGGATCACTCTCAAGCATCAACATATCAATTCATCAATTTTATTTGTATTCCCATACGACACAATTTACTGGAGAGATCAAAATACACAATATCAAATGGTAACCATTTAAACTTAGCTATCTTAAAACAGTCTGTGCTACCACCACGTAGATAACACCGTGTGTTCTTTCCTCTCCTCGATTTTTTATTTTCTTGACTTCCCTATTCGTTATTGCTTCATCACTAACATTTCCTTTTGATGTGTACTGATCATGCTAATAGCTATAATACTGCTTTTTGTGCCTGGAACTAATGGACTACATTTTATAAAAATCCATACAATCTGACAAACAAGTTTATCTAATGATGTTTATTCAAAGAAGACATTTCTAGACATTTTCACATCTGAAGTATTCAAGATAAAATATATATTATTTTTTAAAAAAACAGAATCTTTTAACACTTTATAATAAATTAACCACATGTAATTTTCACAGACCATCTAAGCTATGTGTACCAAGTCTACCACTATCTATTAAACCAACCTAATTCTGTGCTACCACCTGTCAGAAGTACAAAATAAAGAGCCATATGTACTTCTCAGAGTTCAAAATGAAGAAATTTTTATTCCTATATATAAAGTCCTAAATGTGACAGAAAGATTTAACTAAATTCATCATGAGAACAAATAAGAGTATTAAACACAGCTCTTTATTTAACACCTAGAAGAGTACCTGGTGCTTAATAAACATTTTCTAAGTGAATGAACAAACAAATGGCATAAATATTTGTAATGAGAAGCCATTAGGCTACTTTCCCACTTATTCCCTGACCTGCAATCAGAAGGAAGAAAGAAAACTAAGCCTGTCTTAAATGTGAGCAACCCAAAAGCTTGTAGAATTCAATTAATTAGACACGTACAACTATTTAATTCAGCCAGATACTTCTTGGCTATCGCCCTGTTTTATAAACTCCCATGACCCGAGATGAAAACTAAAATAAAAATTTTCTTCAAAATCCTTGAAAAGACAAGAGTCCTCTGCTTAAATAATTCCAACAATGGTCATATGAGGGAAGAAAAAGCAAGTGCCAGGCATAGACACTGAAATACGTTTTGAAAGAACATGATCCAAAATAGAAACCCAATAGATGCACACACAAGGCTGGGGGTGAGGGGACACTCCATGAAATGAAAGCCAATAAATAAGAAGGGATAAGCTGGAGTTTCCTAGTGACTCAGCAGATTAAGGATCTGGCATTGCCACTGCTATGGCTCGGGTTCGATCCCTGGCCTGGAAACTTCCACAGGGGTCATGGTGACAAAAAAAAAAAAAAAAAAAAAAAAAAAGCATAAGCTGCCTAACAGAGTCTTCAAGATGTTAAAGAACTAAGTTATCTGGTGAGTCGAATCAAACAGACCAGTTTGGCCTTAGAAAAACATTACTAAAATGTAAATATTATATACAACTGTGATAGCACTGAATTATGAGACAACAGTATTTGGGGATAATTTGTCTTTTATTTAAATTTAAAAGGAATTTGGGTAAAGCAGAAACAATGGTAAACATAACAGACCCTAGAGAGCAGAGAAGTGTTCACTACCACAGAGCAGAGACACAGTATTAGCCTTTCTTATCACCTGAATAGAAAGTCTCAGGTTCCCAGAGCTGGATGAAATCTAAGCAAACTGATAGAACTACAAAGCCCAAGACATGAGCCTAAAGCAATGGCTCCCTTTATATTTTTAAAATTTAGAATAAATTTAATATTAATTCCTTTAACACAGTAAGCCCATTATACGTCATCATAATATAGTCTTAAGAAAATAACTGTATTTTCCAAAATTAGTGAGTAGAGGGGTACTGATTTTCACTTTTGCAAACGACTTATGTCTGCCTTAATATAAGACAACTAAATTGTCATATCTGTTTCTATGTGCAATACATTGTAATACGTTGTCTTGGCAGTTTCAAAGAAAATCTGGCTCCACACAAACAAGTTGGTGGAAAAGAGAGGAGCATTCTAATAACCCTTTCAGTTAACTGTGGTTACTATACCAGAGTTGATAAATGGTGGCTTCCAAAACATTATTTGAACTACAGAATCTTAAGAATCCATTATCAATGAACCTTCCATAGTCTATCCCATTAAAATCCAACAGTTTATCTTGCCCTCTAGATGGACCCTTTACCCACGCATGATTTTGTAATATCATGAATTGATCATTTGGAAATACTCATTCTGAGTTATGCAAATCTTCTATATGTTGACACATTTTACCATATAAGATCAAAAAATCACATTTATTATTATTACCAGTGACATCTTCAGAAAAATCTTTAAGTATTGGGAACCTAACAACATACAGTAGCTCACATGTTTTTAAAACCACAATTTCCACATGAAATCACAAATTATCAAAATTAATAATTTAAACATCTTGATCAATGACTCAAATGAAGTATAAGGTTTTGTCTTCTGTCAACGAGTAGCAGTGAAGTATAACACAATGACTATCAGTACAATTTGATGCCTCTGCCTTGATTCATGCTGAGGCACCAGCAGTTTTACACACCATTGCTTCTGCACCATCAGTGCAAACGTGAACACAGTGAAAGAGGCAAATATTACAAAAATTGTTTTTAGTCCCCGAGAATCTAAAGAATTCCCTCTCAGTCCTATGACTGCAGACTACTCCGAAAATTGATGGCCTAAGGTTGCTGAACACGCATCCAAAAAATGTTCCCTGGACAGCCTGCCTGAAATAGACAAATAGCTTCTCTCCCAGAGATTTCTTTTAGCTGCAAAGTTGGGGCTCCCTACCTAGTGAGACAATGAATTTATAAAAACCTCTAATAATTCTTACACCAAGTTAAATCTGTTGTCCTGTAACTTATATCTGCTAGTTTTTGTTCTTTTGGGGTTTTTAGAGCTGCACCCGTGGCATATGGAAGTTTCCAGGCTAGGGGTGGAATCAGAGCTGTAGCCGCCGGCCTATGCCACAGCCACAGCAATGTCAGATCTGAGCCGCATCTGTGATCTACACCACAGCTCATGACAACACCAGATCCTTAACCCGCTGAGCAGGGCCAGGATTGAACCCGTATCCTCATGGATACTAGTCGGGTTTGTTACTGTTGAGCCACGCAGGGAACTCTCACTCTTATCTTCTTCTTACAGCATAACACAAAATAAGTTTCTGCATATAATGGAGAATAATTTATAGGTCTCCAAAAGCCCAGACATCTCTGATAGAGAGCAGTGAAACTATTAAAGTACCCTAATCTGGACACAATGCTGATAACAACACAGCCTACGTATCATGTTAACTTCATTAGTCATATACCAAAACACCCAGCTCTTTTTTTTCCTTAAAATTACTGTCAAGCCGTGCTCGCTTCAGCAGCACATATACTAAAAATTACTGTCAAGCCCTATCTCCTTTATCTATACCTGCAAATCTACTTTTCTAAAACCTCAATGCAGGACTTTGCATTTATCCCTATTACATTTTACTGTGTGGATCAGATCTTTTAGAAACTTGGTTTTACCATACAGATACTGGCTGTCCCTCTCATCTTTATTATTATAATTTTTAAAATCAGCTTTAAGCAGATTCCATAAATATGACTCCTTTCTCCTTATCCAAGACTTCTGCTGTTTGGTTTCTAAATCAACAAGTGTTAAATCAGACAAAACCATAGGCAAAGCCCAGTGACATAAAACTACGGACTCTCTTTCCAGGCCACAAAAAACCCAATCAAGACATACTTGGATATAAGTCCCCCTAATACATACTCCTAAATTTCATAGAAATTAAAAGTCTATATTCTTGCGTGCTTCTAAATCAATGGCTCTAGAAAAGGATCAAAGAGTACCTTTCTATAAAAAGAATCATGTATTTTTAGATATAAAATATTGTCATATATCAGCACATGACTCCATCCCTTCACGCTCAATGAGAAATGTCAGATCAAGATGCTACTGCATCACTTCAGGAAGGCAGAGACATCGCTACCAAAGGGATCCTTTTTGCCATACATCCTAGGTTACTAAATACATCTGATAGAACATCTTCCAGTTTTTATTCTCTAGAAAAGAGAAACCTCCTCTTTTCTGTAAATGGCCCTCGAAACTGGAAAGAACATTTTATAGAACTTATGTCTTTTTATCTAGAATACTCAGATCAGCATCTAACATAAGGCAACAAAGCATACTAAAAGGGTTTGAAGTCAAAAACTCCTAAATCGCTAGTTTCACCACCTTAAAACTGAGTGACCTTGAGTTTTCACCTTGCCATCTGTGTAACCTTGAATCTGTCCATTTATTGGAACTTCAGCAGACTCAGAAAATTTCGTACATCATAACTGTAAAGAATAATAATTGAGATAACATATGTTAAGGTGCCTCATAAACTGTCTAGCACAAAGCAAAGTTCTCAATATATATATCAGTTTCCGTCCTTTCTGCCAGTATCTTCCAAGGAGTAAGCATTCGCACATTACAGTGTCATACTTCCTTCCCACCCATTTAAGGCAAAAACCAAGTACTATTCTGAGTTCCCACAGAGGACACTCCCAGTCCAAGAGCTAACAGCTTTCATAGACAGTATTACAGACTGTTATATAACTGATCAGAAAATATGCCTTGTTCATCTTTGGATACAGGTTCATGGTACACTAAAAGCCCTTGGGGTAAAAAAAGTTTGCCGAACTAGTGACCTTCAACCTAAAAAACTATCACCCATGGAAAAAAGAAGTACAGATTCAACAGTATTTTTTTTAAACCAAAACCACTCATTGCATGTTTTAAAAAGCAACTGTAAGACCTCAAAATAAAAACTTCAGTGGCTAAATATAATTTCACCTGTTATGGCACTGTAGGTGTTCTTCAAATGTAATTATCACATACAGCTATAAGACCACTAAGAGCACAGAAAACAGCATAATCAGGTAACATAATCCAGAGACAAAGACTTATAGGACAGTCTTATTTTAACATGGTAGGATAGGAGTTTCTATCATAGCTTAGTGGTAATGAACCCAGCTGCGATCCATGAGGATGCAAGTTCAATCCCTGGCCTCACTCAGTGGGTTAAAGATCCAGCATTGCTGTGAGCTGCGGTGTAGACCAGTAGCTACAGTTCTGATTCGACCCCTAGCCTGGGATCTTCCATATGCTGCGGGTGCAGTCCTAAAAAGACAAAAAAACAAAAAAAAAGACTCTAAAAGCAGTTAATGCACTTCACCGCCTTCAAAGAAGTGTTAAAAATGATACTAAGGAAGACATGAGTCAAAATTAGACTTGATTTTTAAATTATTTTACTACTTATTCAGCAAATATTTCCAGAATTCCCTATTATGTGAAATTTTTGATAAAAGCACAATCACTCCATTGAGGGAGTATGCATACACCACACACAGCCCAAAGAAACTACCAGTAAAGGATACTGTAGACAAGAGTTAAAATAAAAAACAAGGTACTGAAATATCTGAATACGAGAGCAAGAGAAAAAAATTAAACAACAGGCTGAGAAATCCAAACTTTTTCTAAATACAATAACAGACAATAGTTTCCGAATCCAGGAATATGAAAACTTCAACTATTTAAGAAATGTAACTCTTGGGGCTACCTGGAAGATAGAAATTAGAGCAGAGACTAAGCAAGGAGGCAATTTCCGAGGCCCTTGATGAGGACCTAGGAAAGCAGAAATGAAAAGGAAACGAAGCAATATACTAAATATACAAGGAAGTAGAATTGGCAGAACTTCAGTGACTACAAGTACCATTGAAGAAAAGCAGGAGAGGAGAGAAAAAAGTCACTCCAAAGATTTAAACATGGGGAAATAACTGAGAAATGGTGCCATTAAACCATGACAAGTAACTCTGCAACAGTAAAAATTGAGGGAGGATTGTTAATAAATGCAAATGATTAACAAAGTCATTAAAATTGAGGTGCTGGTGAAACATTCACATGGAGGACTCCAACATGATATTGGAAATATATGAAGCTCAATTAAACAGTCCAGCTAGTGGTGCTATTCTAAGTCTCGATCTCAGAGAGGTAACCTTCTAGAGAAGCTATGGGAATAAAACTGTCATCTGAAAAATCAAGTGGAGTGTGGACAGAAAAAGAGAAGCAAGAAGAAAACTGGAAGGACTCACTACCTGCAACAACACCGATACAGCTAAAGTGAAGAGGACAGCCCCTAAACCCAGACTAACTGCAATGGAATCCGGCTCTACCACTGAACTTATGTAACTCTGGGCAATCTGCCTTAAATTTTTTTGTAATTCAGTTTTTTCACCTGTGAAATGGAGATATGAAACCCTCCTTCATACTTGAATTGTCACTTTGTCTTCCCATAATTCACACTCAAAAAAATTTAGAGAAACAGTAGAGCTGACATGTAACCTGACTCATTCTAAGCCTCCATAAATGAGCTGCCATCATCGTCTCATCAAAAAAGAAGAGTAAGAGGCAGAGAAATAGAAGAGTACCAAAGAAAGACAGGCAAAAGGATATGACAAGTCTAGGCCAAATTTAATGAAAGCTAAGAACTAACCCTAGGACATGGCCTTTGGATCAAGCCAGGAAGAGTAGTATCAATAAGGGAAAAAGTGGAAACGCAATGGTTTGAAGAGAAGCAGAAACACCAAAAGAATTCTGGAGCCTCTTTGCAGAATTTTGAAAATAAAATGAAAAAAAGTATATAGGCAGAACCCTTTAAGGAGCAATGTCAAAGAAAAAGAAAAATAGGATGAAAGTTGAAAGGTTTTGGGCCAAGGGAGTTTCCATTGTGGTGCAGTAGAAACGAATCCAACTAGTATCCATGAGGATGCAGGTTCGATCCCTGGCCTTGCTCAATGGGTTAAGGATCTGGCATTGCCGTGAGCTGTGGTGTAGGTTGCAGGTGTGTTGCTGTAGCTGTGGTACAGGCTGGCAGCTGTAGCTCCAATTAGACCCTTAGCCTGGGAACTTCCATATGCTTCAGGTGCAGCTCTAAAAAGCTGAAGGAAAAAAGTGTGTGGGGGGGGGCCCTAGAGAAAGAAGCCAGTAGTCAAGGGAAAAATAAGAGAAAAACAGGTGAAACAAAGTCATGAGGAGGTTAAAAAAAAAAAAAACTTGGGTCACTATCACAAGAACATAGCTGACACTGAAAAGTCTCTGGGGAGTTCCCGTTGTGGCTCAGTGGTTAACGAATCCGACTAGGAACCACGAGGTTGCGTGTTCGATCCCTGGCCTTGCTCAGTAGGTTAAGGATCCGGCGTTGCCGTGAGCTGTGGTGTAGGTTGCGGATGCGGCTCGGATCCCGCGTTGCTGTGGCTGTGGCGAAGGCCGGCAGCTACAGCTCCTGTTAGAGCCCTAGCCTGGGAACCTCCATATGCCGTGGGTGTGGCCCTATATAAGGCAAAAAGAGAAAGGAAGGAAGGAAGGAAGAAAGAAAGGTCTCTGGTATCCTTGAAAGGATGAGGAATCTAAGGGGATCAATTATCTCAGTAGCTATGACCTGTGGTATGAATGAAGGATTATGAACTGAAAGAGAGTAAATTTTTTGAATTTATTTAAATGCCTAGACTATAAGATAACCATTCCATATATGCCCCCTCAACCTTCCTTATATTCTTAAGTTTTGGAATAACTTGATTAAATTAGCTCTCACTGCATTATTAATTAGATAAATCTATCAAAGTATAAAAAAATACATATAAAGTATTAAAAGTGCAAGTTTACAATTTTCACAAAGTAAACACATCTGTGTAATAAGTGCCTTCCCTCCCTCAGCCAAACCACCACCGTCACCCCCAAATCAGAATAAAATCTGATTTCCAGAACCCTCACCTCCCACCCCTATCATGGCCTCTCCCAGGCACTACTTCCAAAAACTGTATTCACAATCCTGATTTCTATTACCACAGATCAGATTTGCCTGTATCTACACTTTATACAAAAAGAAATCAGAATACTTGGAAAAAAAGCAATTCAGGATCATCACAGCAATTTAAAATCTTTCAAACCTTAAGCAATCTATCTCAGATAAAGATAAATTCTCATACAAAGACAAATTCTTACATAATTTACACCCGTTTTTACAGTTATTCATCTGTCTTCCCAATGTAATTCTTGTTCTCCCTGTGCATAAGCACTCAGAAACATCACTTTGCCTTAAATCTCAGTCACATGAAAGTAATGACAACACAGTATAATTTTAAAATTTCATTTCACACTGATATTAACTTGGTACCCAACCACATGATTCTTATTACATTTAATAGGCTTCTTTCATTACTGACTATCTCCCTGAATAGTTAATTTCATGTTATTAAAAATACACAAAAAGAGGAGTTCCCTTCGTGGCTCAGTGGTTAATGAATCTGACTAGGAACCATGAGGTTGCGGGTTCGATCCCTGGCCTTGCTCAGTGGGTTAAGGATCCGGCGTTGCGTGAGCTGTGGTATAGGTTGCAGATGAGGCTCGGATCCCACAATGCTGTGGCTGTGGCATCGGCCGGAGGCTACAGCTCCAATTAGACCCCTAGCCTAGGAACTTATGCCACGGATATCGCCCTAAAATGACACACACAAAAAAAAGATAAATCTGTTATATGAAAAAAATTAGTACATTAAAAGAGTACCTTATTACACTTAGAAGAAAGTCAGAAAAAGTATTTACTAATAGTAACTTAAATTTTAAACATCAGTTTTTTCACTGGGATTCCCAAGATAGAATATAGGTCACAGAATTTTCAAAGTTAGTACCAGAGGTCTGTGTTGTATTTATAATGGTCAGATGTTATAGCACTCTTTGGTACTCAGATAAAAACTCTGATAACAGAATATTTTATATTGAAATTTTGCAAAAACCTAAATTTAGACAATTTGAAAAATGATTCCAATTTCTGCATGGTCACAAAGACCTACAGAGTCCTAAGAACTTCAAGAGAAAATTGTTTTTTTGGGATTCAACTGCAAAGCTATATATAATAAATAATTCTACAGATTAAAGTCAAATTTAAAGCTAAATTCAACTACAAAACTATGGAAAGCTAAGCAGTCATTTGAAAGAAAAATATCAATTCCCTCCTCACGTTACAAGTATTCAATATACAAACAGAAGAACATGAACATATTTTATTAATGGCAAATAAACATCTTAATCCTTTGATACATTTACACCATTTTTTTTGTTTGTTTTTGCCTTCTGTGGTTTTAGGGCCACACCTGCGGCATATGGAGGTTCGCAGGCTAGGGGTCGAATCAGAGCTACAGCTGCTGGCCTACACCACAGCCACAGCCATGCGGGATCCAAGCCGCATCTGCAACCTACACCACAACTCACAGCAACAACGGAACCTTAACCTTAACTGAGCGAGGCCAAGGATCGAACCCACAACCTTATGGTTCCTAGTTGGATATGTTTCCGCTGAGCCACGATGGGAACTCTGATTTACACCATTCCTAACAACCCATTTACCTTGTCTTTACCTCACAGTAAATACCATCCTTCCTCACTTTCCTATTGGCCTTTTGATAAAAGAGTATCTTAATCAAACTTGCAGTACCCAGCAGACACCCAAACATTTTTTTTTTTTTTGCTGATTTAAACTCATATTCACTCTCAAAATATTCTGACTATTTAGCATTTGAAAGGCAGTTTGAAATGAAGGGGGAAAATCTAACTCGTCTTTTTGTTAGAGTTCAGAATTAATATAAAGAATTTACTGGAGACTACAAAATTTTGCTCCTTTAGCAAAGCAATCTGTATTAGGATACTCTGTGAAGCCAGTTCTGCACTATCCATTTTAGTGTATTCTTATTTCTTCACAGATTTTGCACTTTGAAAATGCATACATACATTGTTCGGAAAAAACAAAAGTAGGGGTTCCCATCGTGGCGCAATGGAAACGAATCCAACTAGAAACCATGAGGTTGCGGGTTTGATCCCTGGCCTCGCTCAGTGGGTTGAGGATCCAGCGTTGCCATGAGCTGTGGTGTAGGTGGCAGATGCGGCTTGGATCTGGTGTTGCTGTGGCTCTGGCGTAGGCCGGCGGCTACAGCTCTGATTAGACCCCTAGCCTGGGAACCTCCCATATGCCGCAGGTGCGACCCTAAAAAGACAAAAAAAAGGTAAAAAGGGATACTGAAAGTGGAACAGTTATTCAAACTGGAAAGGTAAGGTGCAACTATGGTTATGCTTCTTAAGTTCAAAGGTGTTTAAAATTTTCTTCCAATAAAAGACTTTAAAATCTCCAAATTACTTATGTGTATGTATGTACTCAACTTGTAAAAAGATTATATTTGGGGGGGGACCACCAGGTCCAGCACGCGCAAAGCCTACTCGCTCCGGGAGCAGAGGTCCAGAACCGGCACCGGCGGCTCCAAAGGGCATCTTCCGAGGGGAGGGCGGGCGGAGGTCAGGCGCAGACTTAGGAGACACAGCCAGGCTGGTGACTTGGCTGCAGGTGATGCCAGGGAGTCCCAGGAGGCGGCGGGGGACAGAGGACGCACTCCGAGGGTGCAGTCCCGGGCTGGCCCAGCAACCCCGGGGCAGCGCAAAACTACAACCAAATGCCGAGCAACCTTCAACCAAATGGACTGTAAACTTCCAAAAAAGATATTCTGCTCCAGAAGACAAAGAGGAGACCACATCAAGAGGTAGGAGGGGCAATTGCGCGATAGAAGCAACCCCATGCCTCCCCGGTGGGAAGCCCCACAGACTGGAAAGTAACTGCATCACAGAGACTCAGCTACAGGACTGAGAGTTCTGAGCCCCACGTCAAATCCCCACGCCTGGGGATCTGGTACAGGGAGAAAGAGCCTCCGGAGCATCTGGCATTGAAGGCCAGTGGGGCTTGTGTGCAGGAGCTCCACAGGACTGGGGGAAACAGAGACCCCATTCTTGAAAGGCACTCACAGACTTTCACCTGCACTGGGTCCCAGAGCAAAGCAGTCTCCATAGGAATTGGGTGGAACCTGACTGCAATTCTGGGAGGATCTCCTGGGAAAACAGGGGTGACTGTGGCTTGCTGTGGAGGAAGGCAGTGGAGGCGAAGCTCTCGGGAACATTCATCAGCCTGCATTTCTCTGGAGATGGCCATTTCTGTGAAAATCTGGTCCCTCCCATCAGCGCTCAGAAGCCCCAGGCCAAACAACAATCCAGATGGGATCTCAGCCCCACCCATCAGTAAACAGGCCCCCTAAACACCCCTCAGGCACACAGCCAGCCTCTAACCTCATCCAGAGACAAAGCCCCACCCATCAAAAGAATAAGAATCAACCCCACCTATCAGTGGGCAGGCATCAGTCCCTCCCATCAGGAAGCCTACAGCAAGCCCCCTCCATACCAGCTTTAGCCACAGGGGAGGCACACATCTGAACTAAGAGAGGCTACAACTATATTGTTGGCAAAAAGGTCACCACACCAAAAACCTATAAAAATGAAAAGACAGAAAACTATAATCCAGATAAGGGAGAAAGAGAGAAGCCCAGAAAAACAGCTCAGTGATGAGGAGATTATCAGCCTCCCAGAAAGAGACTTTAGGTTGTCAATGCTGAAGATGATGCAAGGCATTGGAAATAGACTGGAGGCAAAGATTGATAATTTACAGGAAACACTGAGCAAAGAAATACAACCTGTAAAAATTAAACAAGAAGAGATGCAAAATACAATAACTGAAATAAAAATATCATTAGGGGTGCCAGAGGGAGAAGAGAGAGAGAAGGGGACAGAAAAAATATTCGAGGAGATTATAGCCGAAAACTTCCCTAATATGGGAAAGGAACCACTCACTCAAATCCAGGAAGCACAACGAGTACAATATAAAATAAACCCAAGGAGGAATACCCTGAGATACATATTAATCAAAATGACCAAAATTAAAGACAAAGAGAAAATACTGAAAGCAGCTAGGGAAAAGAAACAAATGACATACAAGGGAACCCCAATAAGGTTATCAGCAGATTTTTCAGATGAAAAACTGAAGGCCGAAAAGGGAGTGGCATGATATACTAAATGTGATGAAAGGGAAAAATTTCCAACCAAGATTACTTTATCCAGCAGGGCTCTCATTCAGATTTGAAGGAGAGATCAAAACCTTTACAGATAAGCAAAAGCTAAGAGATTTCTGCAACACTAAACCAGCTTTACAACAAATGCTAAAGGAACTTCTCTAGGCAGAAAAGAAAAGGCCACAACCAGAAAAAAACACCACAAATGACAAGGCCCACCAGTAAAGGCATATATACAGTAAAGATACTAAATCATCCATGCACAATTATGGTACCAAAATCAGAAATCAAGAGAAGAGAGCACAAATGCAGGTCACTGGAGAAGCACATGCAATTAAGAAACCAACAACTTAATACAATCTCATTTATATATAGACTTCTATATCAAAACTTCAGGGTAACCGCAAACCAAAAATCTACAATTGATACAGAAACAAATAAGAAAAATCAACTCAAATACAACATGAAAGATAGCCATCTTGGGAGAGGAGACAACAAGAGAATAAGGGAAGAAAAAAAGAGTAACAAAACCCCCAAACAGTTAATACAATGGCAATAAGAACATATCTATCAATAATTACCTTAAATGTTAATGGACTGAATGCCCCAGCCAAAAGGCATAGACTAGCTGAATGGATTCAAAAACAAAACCCATATATATATATGCTGTCTTCAAGAGACCCACTTCACTTCTAGAAACACATACAAATTGAAAGCGAGAGGATGGAAGAAAATATTCCATGCAAACGGGCATCAAAAGAAAGCCGGAGTAGCAATACTCCTATCAGACAAAACAGACTTTAAGATGAAGAACATTTTAAGAGATAAGGAAGGGCACTACATAATGATCAAAGGATCAATCCAAGAAGAAGATATAACAATTTTAAATATCTATGCACCCAACATAGGATCACCACAATATATAAGGCAACTGCTAACAACCTTAAAAGGAGAAATCAACAAGAACACCATCATAGTGGGGAACTTTAACACCCCACTTACAGCAATGGACAGGTCATCCAGGCAGAAAATCAATAAGGAAACACAGGCCCTGAATGAAGCATTAGATCAGATGGACT
>PVHT021183555.1:15641575-15686522 GCA_004024745.2 Catagonus wagneri
ATTTTAAATATCTATGCACCCAACATAGGATCACCACAATATATAAGGCAACTGCTAACAACCTTAAAAGGAGAAATCAACAAGAACACCATCATAGTGGGGAACTTTAACACCCCACTTACAGCAATGGACAGGTCATCCAGGCAGAAAATCAATAAGGAAACACAGGCCCTGAATGAAGCATTAGATCAGATGGACTTAATAGATATTTATAGGACATTCCACCCAAAAGCAACAGAATAAACATTCTTCTCAAATGCACATGGAACATTCTCTACGATTGATCACATCCTGGGTTACAAATCAAGCCTCAGTAACTTTAAGAAAATTGAAATCATTTCAAGCATCTTCTCTGACCACAATGCTATACGACTGGAAATCAACAACAAGAAAAAAATGGCCAAAAATACAAATACGTGGAGACTAAACAACATGCTACTAAATAACCAACGGATCACTGAAGAAATCAAAGAGGAAATTAAAAAATACCTAGAAGCAAATGGCAACAAAGACATGACACTCCAAAACCTCTGGGATGCAGCAAAACCTGTTCTAAGAGGAACGTTTATAGCAATACAAGCCTACCACAAGAGACAAGAAAAAGCTCAAATAAACAACCTAACTTTATATCTAAAGCAGCTAGAGAGGGAAGAACAGACAACACCTAAAGTTAGTAGAAGAAAAGATCATAAAGATCAGAGCAGCTCAATGAAATAGAAGCAAAGAAAACCATAGAAAAGATCAATGAAACTAAAAGCTGGTTTTTTGAAAAGATCAACAAAATTGATAAACCCTTAGCCAGACTTATCAAGACAAAAAGAGAGAAGACACAAATCAATAAAATTAGAAATGAAAAGGAGAAGTAACAACAGACATCACAGAAATACAAAGGATTGTAAGAAACTACTATATGCAACTATATGGCAATAAAATCGAAAACCTAGAAGAAATGGACAAATTAGTAGAAAAGTACAATCTCCCAAGACTAAACCAAGATGAAATAGAAAATATGAATAGACCAATCACAAGTTCTGAAATTGAAACTGTGATTAAAAAACTTTCAAAAAACAAAAGTCCAGGACCAGATGGTTTCACAGGTGAATTCTATCAAACATTTAGATAAGAGCTAACACCTATCCTTCTGAAACTCTTCCAAAAAACTGCAGAGGAAGGCACACTCCCAAACACATTTTATGAAGCAACCATCACCCTGATACCAAAACCGGACAAAGATATCACAAAAAAAGAAAATTACAGGCCAATCTCACTGATGAACATAGATGCAAAAATGCTCAACAAAATACTAGCCGATCAAATCCACCAATACATTAAAAGGATAGTACATCATGATCAAGTGGGATTTATCCCAGGGATGCAAGGATTCTTTAATATCCACAAATCAATCGGTGTGATACACCACGTTAACAAACTGAAGAATAAAAACCATATGATCACAGTTCCCTTCGTGGCTCAGTGGTTAACGAATCTGACTAGGAACCATGAGGTCACGGGTTCGACCCCTGGCCTTGCTCAGTGGGTTAAGGATCCAGCGTTGCCATGAGTTGTGGTGTAGGTTGCAGACGTGGCTCGGATCCCGCATTGCTGTGCCTCTGGTGAAAGCCGGTGCGTACAGCTCCCGTTAGACCCCTAGCCTGGGAACCTCCATATGCCGCAGGTGCGGCTCTAGATAAAAAGGCAAAAAGACAAAAAAAAAAAAAAAACCATATGATCCTCTCCAAAGATGCAGAAAAAGCCTTTGACAAATTCAACACTCATTTCTGATAAAAATCCTTCAGAAAGTGGGCACGGGGGAAACTACCTCAACATAATCAAGGCCATCTATGACAAACCCAGAGCTCACATCATTCTCAATGGTGAAAAGCTGAAAGAATTCCTGCTGAGATCAGGAACAAGACAGGGATGTCCACTCTTGCCACTACTATTCAACATAGTTCTGGAAGTCCTAGCTACAGCAATCAGAGAAGTAAAAGAAATAAAAGGAATCCAAATTGGGAAGGAAGAAGTAAAACTATCACTTTTTGCAGATGACATGATACTATACCTAGAGAATCCTAAAGACTCTACCAGAAAACTGTTAGAGCTCATCAATGAACTGGGCAAAGTTGCAGGATACAAAATTAATACACAGAAATCAACTGCATTTCTATATACTATAACAATCAAAGATCAGAAAGAGAAATTAGGGAAGCAATCCCATTGACCATCGCATCAAAAAGAATCAAATACCTAGGAATAAACCCGCCTAAAAAGACAAAAGACCTATATTCTGAAAACTGGAAGACGCTGATGAAAGAAATCAAGGATGACATGAACAGGTGGAAAGACATACCATGCTCTTGGATTGGAAGAGTTAATATTATCAAAATGACTATACTACCCAAGGCAATCTACACATTCAATGCAATCCCTAACAAATTACCAAGGACATTCTTCACAGAACTAGAACAAAATATTTTAAAGTTTGTTTGGAAACACAAAAAACCCAGAATAGCCAAAGACATCCTGAAAAAGAAAAATAGAGCTGGAGTATTCAGGCTCCCTGACTTCAGACTCTACTACAAAGCTACAGTCATCAAAACCATATGGTACTGGCACCAAGACAGAAATATAGATCAGTGGAACAGGACAGAAAGCCCAGAATTAAATCCACGCATCTATAGTCAACTAATCTATGACAAAGGAGGCAAGAATATATATTGGACAAAAGACAGCCTCTTCAATAAATGGTGCTGGGAAAACTGGACAGCCACATGTAAAAAAATGAAACTAGAACACTTCCTAACACTATGCACAACAATAAACTCAAAATGGATTAAAGATCTAGATATAACACCAGATATTATCAAACTCTTAGAGGAAAACATAGACCAAACACTCTCTGACATAAATGATAGCAACATCTTCTCAGATCCATGTGTCAGAGTAAGGACAATAAAAAGAAAAATAAACAAATGGGACTTAATTAAACTTCAAAGTTTCTGCACAGCAAAGGAAACCCTAAACAAAACGAAAAAACAACCCACAGAATAGGAGAAAATATTTGCAAATGAATCAACTGACAAGGGATTAATCTCCAGAATTTACAAACACGTCCTACAGCGCAATACCAAAGAAACAAACAACCCCATCAAATAATGGGCAGAGGATCTAGACAGACAGTTCTCCAAAGAAGACATGCAGATGGCAAATAAACACATGAAAAGATGTTCAACATCGCTCCTCATTAGAGAAATGCAAATCAAAACCACTATGAGGTACCACTTTACACTGGCCAGAATGGCCATCATCAAAAAGTGTACAAACAATAAGTGCTGGAGACGGTGTGGAGAAAAAGGATCCCTATTACACTGTTGGGGGAATGCAAACTGGTGCAACCACTGTGGAAAACAGTATGGAGATTCCTCAGAAAACTCAAAATAGAATTACCATTTGATCCAGCAATCCCACTCCTGGGCATCTATCCAGAGGAAACCATGACTCGAAAAGACACATGCACTCCAATGTTCATTGCAGCACTCTATGCAATAGCCAGGTCATGGAAACAACCTAAATGCCCATCGACAGAGGAGTGGATAGGGAAGATATGGTACATACACACAATGGAATATTACTCAGCCATTAAAAGGAACGAATTACCAACATTTATAGCAACATGGATGGATCTAGAAATTATGTGAAGTGAAACCAGTCAGACAATTAGACAGCAACACCCAATGCTACCGCTTACATGTGGAAACTAAAAAGACACAATGAACTTCTTTGCAGAACAGAGAATGACTCACAGACTTTGGAAAACCTTGGTTTTTCAAATAAGACAACCTGGGGGGTGGGGGGATGCACTGTGGGTTTGGGATACAAAATCTATAAAACTGACTTGCAATGATTTATGTACACCTATAATTGAAATAAAATCCATTAAGTGTAAAAAAAAAAAAAAAGCAAAGATTATATTTGGGTCAAGAAGTACTAGAGATTATCTCTTTTTCTCTAAACTCACATTATAATATGGAATTTTAACATAAAACTGATTCTGCCTGTATTTAAACTCAGAGAAACTGTGGACACCTAAAAAATAGTGTGTGTGTGTGTGTGTGTGTGTTAAAGATAACTGGGAAGGTATCTCAAGGTCAAACAGTAGTGTCAAGTAATGGGGACATTCATATACCTGAGTAGAGAACAAACTTTTTTAAATGTTCTAGGAGAGTAGATTGAAAGAAAGAAAAGAGAGAAAGCAAGAGAAACCAAAGCGATCAGGGCAAAATATTAAAGTACAACTATAGATGATATGGCCATTCTACATGGTACGGTCTTTCATTACATAATTACTAGCTGTTTACCCAGGTACAATCAGCTATACTATGAATCTATAAGCACATCTATTAAAAGGAATTTAAGTAATCACATGAAAAAGATAATCACAAAGTAATCACATTGTAAAAGATTCCAATGACAAACCAGTAAACACCAGTTAAGATGCTGGTCACATCTCTTAACTGTGAATATCTTTTATTTGAGTGTCTCTATAATCTAAGTGACCTACTTCATGGCTTTTTCCATTCCAAACTGCTAACAGGAGCAATTGAAAGGATTTCATTTCGGTCTTTGTGGCTTGGCCACAATGCTTTTGTCGTAAAATCCCAACCTGGTCAACAACAGAAGAGTCATTATCATTACTGGCTATCTATCTGTACAATGGAATTCAAGAAAGTTGATAAGACAGAAAGCCAAGAATGAGAGGCTCAACAGAAGACAAAGATGGAAATATTTTCTGGATAGAACAAATGAACAGATATGCCCAAAGTCAAGCCAAAAAGAATGAAAATTTACTTTTTAATAAGTCCACTGTATATACATAGAAAAATGCAATTTGTGGAATAAGGCTATAAAATTGACCATGTCAGGCTGAAGTGCTACCAGGACCATATCTTGACCAACCAACATAATTTTCTAAAATGCCAGTGTTTCAGTGTCAGGATGTTTCAGTCTTTGCCATGGAACCAAGGCAAAATGAAAGAAATATTAACCTGCCTACGATCTCTCTCTCTCATAACCTCACTTTCAACTTCAATAAGGAACGTAAATGAAGGCGTTCTCTTGTGGCACGACGGGTTAAGGATCTGGCATTGTCATTAGCGGCCTGGGCCACTGCTGCAGCAGTGGTTCAATCCCCAGCCTGGGAACTTCCAAATGCCATGGGCATGGCAGTTGTGATCTCTAAGGGCAAAGTTTTTGACTGTCAAGACTGAAGGAAGGGGAGTGACAGTACTACCAGCTGGTGATCAAGGTCAGAGATGCTGCTAAACATCCTGCAGTGCACAGGACAGCCAGCCAAAGAAAGAATCATTTACAATAAAATGTCAATAGTGCTAAGATTGAGAAATCCTGGCATAGATGAATTATCCACATTCCTGTCTAAAGCAAGTCCCTAAGAGGACACACTAGATCCAACTACTAGGACATTAGGTCTAGCAATTCTAACTATTGCTATTTCATTTACTTGTGTGCAATAAAAGTTGGAATCGTAAAGGGATCCGATAGAATCTCATTTAAAGTAATATATATTTTAAGATACCTACAGAACTAATCAAACCTAAAGGGCTAATCAAAACTAGCAATTCCTCCTTACTATATAATTACATTGTTTATATGTGGAAGAAAATTTCTAAAGAACCTGGAAAGAAGCTCTTTGTTAAACAAAAAACATTTATCTTAAAATTTAATCGGAATATATCACAAGAAATTTTTTTAAAAAAAGGTACAATCTAACTTTAGAAAAAATTCTTGGGCGTTCCCATCGTGGCTCAGTGGTTAACGAATCCAACTAAGAACCATGAGGTTGCAGGTTCGATCCCTGGCCTTGCTCAGTGGGTTAAGGATCCAGGGTTGCCGTGAGCTGTGATGTAGGTTGCAGACGCAGCTCGGATGCCACGTTGCTGTGGCTGTGGCGAAGGCCAGAAGCTACAGTCCCTGTTAGACCCCTAGCCTGGGAACCTCCATATGCCGCGGGTGCAGCTCTAGATAAAGGCAAAAAGCCAAAAAAAAAAAAAAAAAAAGACAAAATTCTTACTCAGGCATTGGATCTGTTTGAGATTATATGTGACATCAGCTAAAGCTAAATTTCCTTTGCACATCATCTACCTAGAATCTGGCACCAGAAACTTTGACAAGGATACAAAACACTCTCTCATGTTATCACAAATTACACTACAAAACAGTCATTTATTTAAAGCAAATTGAAGTTTTAGCTAAAATAATGTTTATGACATGGAACAAAAGGGGAGAAGGATTGTATTTCTACAGATTATGACCCTTTTACAAAATCAGAAAACTGGAAGAATCTCAAAACAAACTTGTGGGGGAGGGGAGGTTAAACACATATTACCAATGCTAAAACCGAAAATCATATTTTAAGTTGGTATCACCACAGTTAACTTTAGGGAACTGGAAACCTCTGCAGAGTTCACAACCACAGGTCCCACCACCTTTCAGTGTCCTTCATACTATAAATTCCACAGTCACCTATTATAGTCCTGTCCTGTTCTCTCCTGCTTTAATGCCATGGTCACTCATTATAGTCAGTCACTCCTGTGCATAAACCATGTCTCTTGACCCTTCCCCATTTCCTTGTATACCCTGGCAAAATCCTAGTTAAATCCAACTCTGCGCACCTAATCAGTGCCTTAACCTGTACAGTTGAATGTGACTACAAAAAACCCCAACCCATACAAAATGGTCATACTTTAAATTCAAAACCACAACTTGAGTGGTTGCCATCGTGCCATGGTGAAGAGAATTAAATAACTTCTCCCTAGACTCTTCACTTTACTGCTCTGCTTAGAAGACAAACACGTTTCTTCTTAGTCTCCACAAATCTGATACCTTTTCCCCTACCTTTGCTCTCAAGTGATGACCTTGCTTCTTTTTTCAGTGACAGAGAAGTCACTGAAAAAGAAATTTGACATTCCACATCTACCACCAATCAGTATCTGTACTGTGTCTATGATATATCTTTCCCTTATCAAAAGTCAACCTCTCACTTCTGTACTTTCCCGATTTCCTACAATTAATTTATTGAAGAATACTGTTTCAGAAAATTCTACCTATCCCCTCTAGTACTGTCAACTACTCATTCTCTACCATTTCATTCTCAGGACAGAAGAGACACGCAGAAAGACACAGACACCCTCTCAAAAACTTAGAGATGCACAAAACACCTTGTTGGGAAGCAGTGGACTTCAAACAACAAACATTGCATGATTCTTCTCCTTACCTTTAAATCCTAGTCACTATTCAAGGACCATCCCCTTTATAAAAAGTGCCCTCCCCCCTTAAAGTTCCTGCAGGACATTATCAGAGACTTTGATCACCTTGCTAACACGCTGCTCTTCAAGTACTGCACAAAGACATATATGTGTATCTCCTCTCCTGAGATTTTAAGCTCTGTGAGGTATGTGAATGCTCATCAAAGGAAAGAATGAATGAATTTTTGCATATATTTCCTGTAGTTTAAAAATTTGAAAAAACATAGTCAAAGATCTATTGAGAGAAGAGCTGATTTAAATGTATTACAAGCAACTTTAAAACCGATCAGAGGATTTGAACTTAATGGGAATCCACAACTGACAACAGTTTATAACAGATACTTGTTGGGTGTAAATATTGGAAAATAAATTCAGAGTGGCTAAGGCAGCTGTGCAGATTATGACTGTGCTAAAACTTATGAGATTTTCATAAACCCTGCTGTGGGCAATTAAATATTTTAATACAGTTTTTATTTTTTTATTTATTTTTTTTTCCTTTATTTATTTTAGGGCCGCACCCACGGCACAGGAAAGTTCCCAGGCTAGGTAGGGGTCAAATTGGAGCTGCAGCTGCCGGCCTACTCCATAGCCACAGCAACACGGGATCCAGGCAGCGTCTGCAACCTACACCACAGCTCACAGCAATGCTAGATCCCCGACCCACTGAGCAAGACCAGGGATCAAACCCACATGCTCACGGATACTAGTTGGATTCGTTTCCACTGAGCTACACTGGGAACTCCGTCAATATAGTTTTTTAAATGAAACATCACCTATGAGCAATTTTTCAGTTCAGTGATACTTAAATGTAAGACTGGTGGGCTAAATTTTTTTTTTTTGTCTTTTGCCTTTTGTCCTTTTAGGGCCGCACTAGTGGCATACAGAGGTTCCCAGGCTAGGGGTCTAACAGGAGCTGTAGCTGCCAGCCTACGCCAGAGCCACAGCAACGCCAGATCCGAGCCACGTCTGTAACCTACACCACAGCTCACGGCAATACCGGATCCTTAACCCACTGAGCGAGGCCAGGGATCAAATCCGCAACCTGTGCCACAATGGGAACTCCCGGTGGGCTAAAGTTTTAAATGCACTTTTTAAAATCTCAATCTATAAAACTAAGTTAATTTGGAGTTCCCATCATGGCTCAGTGGTTAACGAACACCCGACTAGTATCCCAGAGGACGCAGGATGACAAAAACACAAAACAAACAAAAAAACTAAGTTAAGGTATAAAATAGTATTATAAAGCATACCAAATAAAATGACTAGGTGGGGAGTTCCCGTCGTGGCTCAGTGGTTAACAAATCCGACTAGGAACCATGAGGTTGCAGGTTTGATCCCTGGCCTTACTCAGTGGTTAACGATCTGGTGTTGCCGTGAGCTGTGGTATAGGTTGTAGATGCAGCTCGGATCCCACGTTGCTGTGGCGTAGGCTGGCGGCTGTAGCTCCGATTAGACCCCTAGCCTGGGAACCTCCACATGCCACAGGTGCAGCCCTAAAAAGACAAAAGACATAAATAAATAAATAAATAAAATAACTAGGTAGAATGACACTGGGTTTTAAAATACCAAATTTCAGGAGTTCCCGTCGTGGCTCAGTGGTTAACGAATTCGACTAGAAACCATGAGGTTGCGGGTTTGATCCCTGGCCTTGCTCAGTGGGTTAAGGATCCGGTGTTGCCGTGAGCTGTGCTGTAGGTTGCAGACGCAGCTCGGATCCCGCGTTGCTGCGGCTGTGGTGAAAGCCGGCAGCTACAGCTCCTGTTAGACCCCTAGCCTGGGAACCTCCAGATGCCTCGGATGCGGCCCTAGATAGGGCAAAAAAAAAAAAAAGACATAAAAATAAATAAATAAAATATCAAATTTCAAATTTCTGAACACCACCTTGTATAAATTCCTGAACTGCCAATTCCTGGCAGTAATAAACAAATATGTGCTTTGGTACTAAGAACTTTTAAGTCAATTCTGTAGTACAAGCAAAACAACCATTAAATTAAAATGTCATCTTTGAACTGTAAGACAAACACTTCAATATGTTTACAGTCTCTGAAAGTTTGTTTTAAAATTCACAGCAGTCGATGAAATTAAACATCTTTCACCTTTTTTGGTGTGTGTGTGTGGGGGGGGATCAATATCAGATTCTTTCCCTAAATGGGCAATAAATTCTCATTGTGTAGAAAAAAAGTGTGTGTGTGTGTGTGCTTGTGTATGGGTATGTAAGATCAGAAACAACAACAAAATAACGGCTTTCTTTGCTAATAAATAAGAGATAACTGATTAGGACAAAACTCTTAAGGTTTGAACATTACACTGAGTGGAAGCCAGAAAAGCTCCAAAAACAGTTTACAAACGACTACTCCAACTTCCCTTAAGACTCATTTAAGGATTACTGTCTATAATCTAACCTCACCATGCCACTGCTTCAGAGGTAAATCCAAAAAACTGATTAACAAACATGGGCTTTCAGCAAATGTACTCTTCATTAACTACAGAGAACACACTGGAGAAACGTCTTCAATGTTCAGAAAGTCAGGCCCCCTCTGGTAAGGTTGCCACAATCTTTAGTCAAACCTTAAACTTTTAAAATAAGTATAGTGAATCTGCAGTAAACGTAGTGGACAATATTCTACTACAATATTAAGTAACAAAAACTAACAGAAGTAAATTAGCAGTTACAGAACATGGACGGTACGCATAAGGTTTTTTTTTTAAGTACACAAGTGGAAACTAAATACTTTCAGGAAATGTGGAGTTTGTATAACAAAGAAGAGAGGGATGTTTTCAGTTAAGTGGCAACTAGCCAGTGTCTCACTTTGAATCAAATCTGTCACTGAAATGAGGTTTTCCAGGAAGCAATAAGAATAATAAAACTTTAGGCTTCAAAGAAACTCAGCTTAAGAAAGAATTCTGTGGCAAATACTCAAAATGTCAGTAAAGTAACAATAAATCATTTAATCCAACCTGAAATCTGAACAATTTCCAGTTATTTCAATTAAAGCAGACCTCTATCCAAGCTATAGATTTGAACTACTGGTCTGATGTCAAATATTTACACACACACACACACACACACACACACACACACACACACACACAGAAAAATCAATGAAAGCCATTATTTTTATTTAAATGACATATCTAAAAACCATTAACTATTTATCACTTGAATTGGCATTCTTGGTTTTACAAGACAACTAAAAGTCACTCCTATTAAGTTTCAATATTATATAAGACTTACTTGACAATCACTACCAAATATTTATGACCCGTGCCTGTTAGGTATATCATTGTGCATGATGCTAAGATTTCCCAAGTTTAAGGATGTTATAGTAAGTGTCTCTGGTGTTAGGAAATCACAAAAGACCTAAGAGAAGCCAGAACATCTGAAAGATTTGTTTCATATTATCAGAAGGAAATTTTATTGCCAAGGAATTTTAACATACAAATGTCTTTATCCTTGAAATATTTCATTTGGTAAATGAAAACTTTAAAACTATTAAAGACTGGGATTCAATTCAAACTTTGAAAAACTACAAAATCTGTACTCTCTTAAAAAAGCAGTCAGTAGAAAGCAAAATTACTGGATAACCAAAAGGAATAAAGGCAACAACACCATTCTTATTTTTAAAAATACAAGAAACCTATATACTAACAGGAATATAAACAGTAAGACTCACTTGATCACTCTTACTTCCAGGAGTTCCCATCGTGGCGCAGCAGTTAACGAATCCGACTAGGAACCATGAGGTTGCGGTTCGATCCCTGGCCTTGCTCGGTGGGTTAAGGATCCGGCGTTGCCGTGAGCAGTGGTGTAGGTTGCAGACGCGGCTCGGATCCCGCGTTGCTGTGGCTGTGGCAAAGGCCGGCAGCTACAGCTCCTGTTAGACCCCTAGCCTGGGAACCTCCACGTGCTGCAGGTGCGGCCCTAAAAAGCAAAAAAAAAAAAAGAAAAAAAAAACCAAAAAAATAAATACATAAATAAAAAAAAGTGTTACTTCCAATAGATATTTTATAAGATGTTTCAAAGATCTTTCTAAGTCTAAAACTCCTCCCAGTAATACCTTATGTAATCAATAGGACCCAGTCAAGACCCAGAGTTATATGGTCCCGTCCTACAGGTCTGATCTATTTCCTATTACTTCTGGCCTAGTCCACTTATTAGAAAAACACCAGTTTTTATGGTCACATGCTTTCCTTTATCTGTGCCTTTACTCACTGTATTCTCTTCTCCTGAAATAAATAAAATCTCTTCATTTCAGCACCTCCTCACATTCTTCTTTCAAGTACCTCTTCCTCCTCCACAAAGCCTTCCCATTTCTCCCAAGCAACAATAATCTCCCTTTTGAGTTACCACAGCATAGCCATAATTATTTCATAGACATCACTTTGTACACGTTATATTTAGTTACATGTATTAATATGTTTTCTCTCCCCTACTTGAGTGCCCTGTGACTGAGTCACATCTGCCAAACAAAAACCATCAGTGAGCCATAAAGCCCAAAGCCAGAAAAGATTAGGTATCAGGTGGATACAAAGAAGCAAAGTCTTCCCACTCACCTGTATTTTCATTCCTACGTAGCAGCTTTATTGCTTAGCAAGTTTTTTCGAGGAATAATTTATATGAATCCAGTAAGTTAAAAGCCTTAGATTATCTCACTTCATTGTCAAAAAAATCTTAAATTAGGCATGTGAAATTAGCCCGTTATACAGCTGAGGAAATAAAATTTCATATGATTAAGTGACCCATTTCAAGGTCATTACACCAAGAAAGTGGAAAAGCTGGTACTAGAGTCAAAGCTTTGTGATACTTGATTTATTGTTTTTGTTTCACCACACTACCCTGACTCCGATAACTGTAGCAAAACTAAAATACAAAACTTTAAAGAGACGAAAGCTCAATACATAAACAATAGTCCAAATTTAGCAGCTATCACAATTCTTCCAGATCCATGGTTAGTTTTATCTCCTCAGAAGTACTCCACAACGCTAGTTACATATTGTTTCATTTATGTTATATTTTAATCACAGGCTTTTTCTTAGAAAAAAAGTTAAATTTAACATTTTTTTTTCTGACATCTTTTTTTTTCTTTTTTTTTAGGGCCTGCAGCATATGGAAGTTCCTGGTCAAATTAGAGTTGCAGCTGCCAGCCTACACCACAGCCATGGCAATGCTGGATCCAAGCTGCATCTGCAACCTACACCGCAGTTTGCTGCAACGCCAGATCCTTAACCCACTGGGTGAGGCCAGGGATTGAATCCACACCCTCACAGACATTATGTTGCATTCTTAACCTGCTGAGCCATGTTGGGAACCCTAACATCTTTTATTTTATAATGCAAGACAATATATGTTAAAATTTCATCTTTACAATATAGAAAATAGAACTATGCTAATCACAAGTAATGAACAGAGGTGAATATCTGGCTCCACTAAACCTAGAATCTATACTGATCCAACTGTTACATTCACGCAAACTATTAAGAGTTCCTTCTGACTTTAATAGTCAATTTCCCAGAGAAAGAGCAAGTGCCTGCTAAAAGATCTTAATAATCCACAAGACCTGGAGAGTACTGCCTTTTTTCTTTTTCTTTTTTAAGTTAAAAATGGCTTTTCCTCTCAATAGAAATCAATGAAAGGCCTCTTGAACACAGCAAGAAATAAGGTTGATTTTAGCTACAATGTAAGTCCCTGCAGAATTTCAGAGTGCCAACAATAGTATCACTTTTCTTATTCACTGGATTTATTCCTGTTTTTTCAGGACTACAACAATACATGCAACATGACTAACTCCTTACCAGTATTACATTTATATAACAAACAACAAATTATAAAAATTATAAACATGAAGGAAAAATTATATTATGACCAATGAGATCAACTTTACATTTCTAAAATTGTTTTTTTGAGTAATTTGACAATAGCGAAGTATTCATGTTTTTTAAAAAGTGAAGTGCAGAGAGGGAATCTGTGCCCAGTTTAAAAGATATACTATTCTATTCAAACACCCTCAATTTTCAACAACTATAAAAGATTGAGAATGGTCAGAGACACAGATGCTGGTTTGAGTTTAAATTTTATACAGTCAGCAAACGATTCAGATACCAAGAAGCTAATTAAGTAAAACTAAACTAAGTCCTGATCTAGCAAAAGGGAAAATAATTAACTTATATTAATTCTGAATTAAGCATTTAGAGATAATTGTACATTCACATGAAGCTGTAAGAAAAAATACCAGTATCTCTCACGTAGACTTTCTTGGGTATCCCCAAATCTAACTGCTTGCAAAACTATAGTACAATATCACAACCAGGACACCGACATTGATACATCAAGATAGAGAACCTTGCCATCGTCACAAGGATTCCTCATGTTCCCCTTTTATAGTCATATTAGCTTTACTCCTCTCCCACCCTGACCTAAACTCCTGGCAACCTGCAATCTGTTCTCTATGTCTATAATTAAGTCCTATCAAAAATGCTATATAAATAGATGGAGTTCCCATCATGGCTCAGTGGCTAACAAATCCGACTAGGAAGCATGAGATTGCGGGTTGGATACCTGGCATTGCTCAGTGGGTTAAGGATCCGGCCTTGCCATGAGCTGTGGTGTAGGTTGCAGATGCTCCGATTAGACCCCTAGGCTGGGAACCTCCATATGATGCGAGTGTGGCCCTAGAAAAGGCAAAAAGACAAAAAAAAAAAAAAAAAGCTATATAAATGGAATCACACAGTATGTATGGGCTAGCTTTTTCACACAAAATAATTCTCTGGAGACTTACCCAGGCTGTTGCCCATATCAATACTTCATTCCAATTTATTAATCAGTAGTACTCCGGGACACAGTACTGTGGCTACATCACAGTTTGTTTAACCTTTTGCATGTTGAGAGACATCTGAGTTATTTCCAATTTGGAACTTTTATGAATAAAGCAGCTATAAACTTTAGCGTACAGGTTTTTACATGAACATACGTTTTCACGTATCTGGGATAAATGCCCAGGAGTATAATTACTGGGTTTGATGGTAGCTGCATGTTTAGTTTTTTTAAGAAATCACCCAACTGTTTTCTATAATGGCTTTACCATCTTACAATCCCACTAGAAAAATATTAAGTGACCCAGCTTCTCCATGTCCTTCCCAGTATTTAGTGTTGTCACTGTTTTTTATTTTAGCCATTGTGATAGGTATGTAGTGGTAACGGATCATAGTTTTAATTTATACTTCCTTAATGCCTAATCATGTTGGACAGCTTTTAATACACACATTTGCCTTGTATGTATATGTCTCTTCATGTCTTTTGGCCATTTTCTCATTGGACTATCTGGGTTTTTACAACTGAGTTTTGAAGAATCTTTACATATTTTAGATAATAGATCTTGGCCAGATATACAGTCTGCAAATACTTTTTCCCACTCTATTTTTCTTTTCATCCTTTCAAAAGGAGTTTTTTGGGAGTTCTCATTGTGGTTCAGCAGGTTACGAACCCAGGTAGTATCCATGAGAATGCAGGTTCGGTCCCTGGCTTCACTCAGTGGGTTAAGGATCTGGAATTGCTGTGAGCTGTGGTGTAGGTCACAGACGTGGCTCAGATCCTGCATGGCTGTTGCTGTGGCTGTGGCTGTGGCACAGGCTAACAGATGCAGCTCCGATTCGACCCCTAGCCTGGGACTTTCCATATGCCACAGGTGCGGCCCTAAAAAGCAAAAGGAGTTTTTTGCAGGTTTAAGTTTTCAAGATTAATAATCAATTGGTTAATCTTTTCCTTTATAAACTGTGCTTTTGTTTTCAGGTATAAGAACTCCTGGACTACAAAGATTTTTATATATATTATTTTTTCCAAAAGTTTTATAGTTTTAACATTTTATACTCAAAGCCTGTGATTCACTCTGAGTTAATTTCTGTATAAGGTATGAGACGTGGGTCAAGGTACATTTTTTTTGTTTAGGGATGTTCACAATGACTCCACTACAAATAGCTGAAAAGGTGTATAAGTTTTCAGCATATGAGACCTATACATGTTTGCTTAGATGTGGGAAGACAATTACAAATGGTATTGTATTTTCAATTTTGTTGTTCACATGTTCATCTCTAATATACAGAAACATAAATGATTTCTGCATGTTTATCCTGTATCCTGTGACCCTGCTGCACTCACTTGTTAGTTCTAGATTTCTCTAGAAAACCATGCTATCTGTTTCTTTCTGATCTGTGTATTTCTTTTTCTTCCCTTACTATGCTGGTTGGAACTTCAATGACACATTGAATAAGAATGGTTAAAGAAGATAGCCTTGATCTTAGGGATAAAATATTCAGTCTTTCATTACCAAATACAGTGTTAGCTATTAGTTTTTATAGATGTTCTTTACCAAGTTGAGGAAATTTCCCCATTACTTTTTTTCTGAGTTTTTATCATGAATGGATATTGACTTTTGGACTTGAATTTGTCACAATCTGCAAAGAGAATTCATGAAGAAATATTGCTCTGAAATAGTTTTCAACTGTTTGTTTAACTATGGAGCCTGTGAATAGAGAAAATTGCTTACTACATCATCTGAATTAAAGTACATTCCTCTTTATTATACAACATATGCCTTATATCAACAGCTTAAGGTCTTTTTAGTCTATCAGGAAGCAATCCACAACATTATCATTTGGGCAACATGTCAGCAATCTGATACTTTTTTTTAAGTCAGTTCATCAAAACTAAGTACTCCTTTGCATTCCATGCTCTTAAAAGTTCACTTATTTATTTATTTTGTCTTTTTGCATTTTCTAGGCCCGCACTCGCGGCATATGGAAGTTCCCAGACTAGGTGTCTAATCAGACCTGGCTGTAGCCACCAGCCTACACCACAGCCATAGCAACGTGGGATCCGAGCCATGTCTGCAACCTACACCACGGCAAAGCCGGATCCTCAACGCACTGAGCAAGTCCAGGCATCGAACCTGGAACCTCCTGTCCTAGTCAGAGCCACGACAGGAACTCCGAAAAATTCACTTATTTTAATTTCTGCATAAAATGTAATGTACTGTACAATTTTAAACATATAAAAACAACACAATTTGATCCTGTCAATGGAAATGAGTTATTTTCTTGTCCTGGGATGTTCTGTTGTTACCTTGAAAATCACAGCTTAGTTCAGTCAAGAAATTAGTCATTTCCTATCAAATACCTCAAACAAAATTCTATCCTCTAAATCACTATTTATATCATGTTTAAAAACTGCAGTGGTAACTCTCAAGGACCCTATGATGAAATACTGATCAAACTCTGAATTTAAACAAGCATCTGCAGAATTCATGTTGTGCCTCAGCGGTAACAAACGGAACTAGTATCCATGAGGATGAGGGTTCAATGCCTGGCCTCGCTCAGTGGGCCTCAACGTTGCCATGAGCTGTGGTGTAAGTTGCAGATGCAGTTCAGATCCAGCAATGCAGTGGCTGTGGCACAGGCCAGCAGCTACAGCTGCAATTTGACCCTTAGTCTGGTAACTTCCATATGCCACAGGTGTGGCCCTAAAAGTGACTTAAAAAAAAAGCATCTGTTTTTACTCTCAATTTGAAACTGAGAATTTTAAGGGCATACAAATTTAGGTTTAATTTAAATTTAAACTATAGCATCACAATAAAAAGTCCTTAATTTCAAATCACCGAGGACTATCAAAGAGAAAACAAAAGAGACAAATATATACCCAAAATATTAATAATGTGTTTCCTACCTAAACAGTATTCATTTTCCTAGTTTTTGGGGAATAAACACAAAAAAGTAGTTAAAACAGGTTATGCTAAAATAGTTAACATTCAAATGCTAGGAAAGTAGATAAAATTCTTTCTTTCTTTAAGGTTTAATATCCAATAAAACAATTAATGAAAGAAAACCAAAACCAACAATAAGCTTACAGGGCTATGAAAGGGTTATGGCTGTTGCTTTTGTAGAATCAGTCCCCCCCACATATTCCTTTCAGTAAAGAGGACCCACCCCTGATCTTACACTCCTGCATCCCACATGACAAAGCATAATAAAACACCTTTTTAAATCGAGTGTACCAAAACTTGAAAACTGCTAGCATAACTGGGGAAAATCTAGCTCTCTAATATCTGTGTTGGTTATGTTTGCTTTAAAGATAAATGAAATAAATAGGATTTCTACCTGCTTAAAAGAGTAAATAAAGGAAGAGTAAGAAAACAGAAACGCAACTGCAAAAACAAAACAAGAATAACAGAAATAAAAGTTAGAAGTATATCTCAGTTAATTAAAAGAATATACCACTAGTAAAAGGTTTCACTGTCTATAACTTCATAGGATTTACTCTAGAAATGCAGAACTGTTCTTCCTTAAGTTACATAAAATACACTGGGGATCTGAATCCACCACCATCAAACTTGTGTTACAAACTTACTGAGGAAGTAGATAATTTAATATGCCTCTATTTCCACGACAATGACAAGAACAAGTGAAGGGAACAAGAAAAACTGACTCTTGTTTTTATACTTCACTACTAAATTAAATCATTTAAAAACTAATTTCTTTTTTAAATAATCAGAAGTATGTTTCAATGCAATAAAAGTATGATATTGCCAGTTCTTTGTCTTAGAACCTTAAAAACCTAAACTTTAAATTTAAATAAGCACAAATATCAACTGACATAGGTCTACATATTATTTTAGAAATAATTTCAAATGTAAGACATCAATTTATTTTTCAATATTTCAACCAAAAAAATCCAACACATTATCAAATCTAGTTAAGATGAAGATTTAGGGTTAAACTGAAATTTCAAGAAAACCCAGTTCCTCACAATCACCAATACTCCCAAAAAAAACATAGGTAAGAATTCCTAATTTCTCTTAATCACAGTCCCCAAAATTAAAGGAAAAGGTATAAACAATGAAAACCACATGTGTATTCCTCAGAAAGAAACCATCATGGGAACAGTGAAAGTGACAATCACGAACTGCCTCCAGTCCAAATGAGAAGTGCAATTCACCAGGAAACTGATTGTTTGATGTGTGTATCAAAAATAAAAATATTGCAGAATATTTTCTATATTCCATTTTTTAACAGACAAAAATGACAAGAAGGGTGAGAGAAGGAAAAATGGAAGGGGAAAGGAAGAAAATACTGTCTGTACCCACACCCCTATTTTTTTTAAGTAGAGGGAGATGTCTAATCAGTAGAGGGCTGGTAAAAATCATAATTTTAAGACTTATCTATAACCCCCCCCTTTTTTTTTTCTGCTTTTTAGGGCCGCACCCGCAGCATATGGAGGTTCCCAGGCTAGGGGTCTAATCAGAGGTACAGCTACCAGCCTACACCACAGCTCATAGCAACTCTGGATCCTTAACCCACTGAGCCAGGCCAGGGATTGAACTCCCAACCTCATGGTTCCTAGTCAGATTCGTTTCCGCTACGCCACGATGGAAACTCCTATTGTATCTGTAACTTTTAAACATCTGATGTTTAAAACGTGATGAAATTCACTTTCATCACATTATATTTCAAAAATATAAAGCCTATAAAGTAAAATAAACTTTTGCTGAATTGCACAGAGATAAAAATGTATATGTCTCACAGAATATAAAGAGTCAGAAGATTGCTTTAAAAAAAAATCAAAGGAGTTTTCATTAGCAAGTACGACTGGGAATATAATAAACAAGAACCATTCTGATTTTTAAATTTAGTCACACTTAAAGTTATAAAACTCAGGATTTCCAGTCAAGATGGCATCATAAATTGCTTTGGAAACTCATCCTGCTCCAAATACATAGCAAGTGCTGGGAGCTGTCAATCTAAGACCTGGTTTTAGATTGGGGATTGAGGAAAAATGGCAGTGGTAAAGCCAGTTAAGTGCTGACAATGGAGCCTGCATTTACACCAAAGTTTTTGGTGGTTCAGCTATCTATAAGGCTAAAGAATCTGATGATTTACCTGAACTGGTTAAGATACACGACTGATTAATGCAGCAACAGAAGTTCCCATTGCGTCTCAGCAGTTAAGGAACCCAATTAGTACCGGTGAGGGCTCGGGTTTGATCCATGGCCTCGCTCAGTGGGTTAAGGATCCAGCATTGCATGAGCTGTGGTGTAGGTCACAGACACAGCCTGGATCTGGCGTTGCTGTGGCTGTGGTGTATGCCAGCAGTTACAACTCTGATTTGACCCCTAGGCTGGGAACCTCCATATTATGCCTTGGGTGCAGCCCTTAAAAAAAAAAAGAAAGAAAATACAGCAACAAACACGCAGCCTAACTGTAAAACTTGAATCGTGGATGCAGTCAAGGGGCTGGCAGTTCAAGCAGCATCTGTCTGACAGTAAAGAAACACTCCATGTGCTTATTCAGTTACCTATAAGTGTCAGTAGGCCTTTGGCTCGTGGCCGTAAGGAGCTCTTATCTCTCTCCTCTGCTTTCTCTCTTTGTCCATTCTTCAGTCATTTAGCACAACCACTACTCTATTTTCATCAGTAAGATGTTCTCCTGGGACAAAAATGGGAGCTCCAACAGCTTCAAAAGCAGTTAGTTACTAGCTTCTAGCTAAAATCATGAAAATTAGAAAACAACACATTCTTTAATCAAAGGAGCATAACATTTCAAATTGGCATTTACCACCCAGCAATCCATCCTCTATTACAGAAAGCCAAAAATACATATATTAACGTGTTCACATAAAAGCAATCACGTTGATAAAAAATTTTTATGTAAGAGAACACTTACTTAGAAAATGTCTATGAGGAGTTCCCATTGTGGCGCAGTGGTTAACGAATCTGACTAGAAACCATGAGGTTGCAGGTTTGATCCCTGGCCTTGCTCAGTGGGTTAAGTATCCGGCGTTGCTGTGAGCCGTGGTGTAGGTCGCAGACATGGCTCGGATCCCACGTTGCTGTGGCTGTGGCTGTGGCGTAGGCCAGCAGCTGTAGCTCAGATTAGACCCCTAGCCTGGTGAACCTCCATATGCCGCGAGTGCGGCCCCGAAAAGCAAAAAAAAAAAGGAAAATGTCTATGAAATCACAAACTCATTAACAAGAAGAAATAACATCAATAGTGTTTATTTAAGTATGACAGATAACCAAAACATGAGCTGTCATTTGTTACTTCCACGCACCAAGACCCAGTAATTTTTTTTACTGAATGTAAAAGAAAAAAATTAAGTATTTCATACTTTCTCAAACTTAGGTCCAAACTACATAATCAATCTAACACCAGAACCTGGCCTCAATTTGCCCTTGCCCCCCGCCGACATAAAATTCTATGTACAAGTGACCCAAGTGTGTTCAACGTATTCTGTGTGTGCTCAAAAAATTAAGTAAATAAGGAGTTCCCGTAGTGGTGCAGCGGAAACAAATCCGACTAGGAACTATGAGGTTGAGGGTTCGATCCTTGGCCTCACTCAGTGGGTTAATGATCCAGCATTGCCATGAGCTGTGGTGTAGGTCACAGATGAGGCTCGGATCTGGAGCTGCTGTGGGCTGTGGCTGGCAGCTGTAGCTCTGATTAGACCCTTGGCCTGGGAACCTCCATATGCCACAGGCGCAGCCCTAAAAAAACAAACAAACAAACAAAAATATAAAATACAAAAAACATGCCTTATGTTGTACTACCTGCTTTGAAGCAGTTTTTCATTCCTCTCCTAGAGAAACCCTATGTTTTTTAAAGATGATAGCCCCACCCACTTTTGCAAAGTTTTCATCAATAATCAAATAGGATAAATTGCTTTCTTCCCATGACCCTATACAGAACTGTACACCTGACAGGCTGAGTATTTTGACTGGAAAATATCCTGAATAGTAGTTATTGCTGCCATAACTTTCAGTGTGACAGTTAACCTCTTTCTCAGTGTCAATCATCTTGCCTCTAACACCTCCTCTAGACTAAAAGCTCCTTAAAGGCAGGGCCTCTTATAGTCATAGCTCTTAACATGTAGAGTTCATATCTCTCACATAATAACCATGTGAAAACTGAATGCATGAACACACTAAGAAAATTAGTACAAGGAATTACAGCTACAGAGTTTTAGATAAAGACATAGGAACATAAGGCTTTAAAAGTACAATTATACAACATTAATGTCTCCTACTACCTCTCTCAAAGCCCTAACTCCTATCCCCTCTGCCCCTAGGAAACACTAAAATGTGTATTATCTACAGCTTGGCACACCGATTCAGGACTAGAGTATGCACAGGTTACTGTCCGATCCATTCAGAGAAAAGAAGTTACCATCTTCTTACATGCTGTTCTTTCCACCTGCTATAAACATCTCATACTGTCAACCTCTATGATTCCCTTCCCTGTTCAGTCCCATTTGTCTCTTTTATCTCTTCCATCTTCTCTCTTATATCAGCTTTTACATGAGAGAGCTCACCCATTTTATACAATGCTAATCAGCCAAAGAAACACATTTTATTCTATGAAGTAAAGCAAGCTTTTGTTTTAATAGATTTTGTAAACATAATCTCAGCCATTTCTGTCTAAGAAAATCGAGGAGAATTTAGACAAAAGAGATACAGGCTTCACATACACTTTACTTTTATACAAAGCAACTTCCTATAGCAATATCCTCATTTGCACTAAACACTAAGTCCTTATTTAGGAGTGCTTAATTCTGTCAGAATTACAGAAGGTTATCATCGGACTTTTAAGCATTCTCTATTAAAATACCTTCATCAAATGCTTAAATTACTACTTTCATTTAGCAGGTAAAAGCATTAGCACTGATTGCCCTAAAGAACTTTCTGGAAAATACTTTGCATTTGGCTGAAGAGTCTTCAAATTTTAAGACTAGAACTCCATACTTACACACTCTGGGGGGTAGGTGGTGTGAAAACTATACCAGGAGAATCAATATTCTAATCCAGTATCAAATCCTACTCTTCCCCACATCACACCAAATAAATGTATCTGCTCTAACACCTTACTTCCCACATTTAAGAAGCTAATCAATGAAAACTAACAACTTTATACAGTAAAGGGCATCAATTAAAAGGTCAAATTGTTTTCTTAGGAAAATAATTTAAAGTTCAAGGTTATATGAGCATCTTCTATCCTAAATTGTGTTGTCTAGGTAATATAATTTTTTTTTTTGTCTTTTTAGGGCCACACCCACGGCATATGGAGGTTCCCAGGCTAGGGGTCAAGTTGGAGCTGTAGCTGCCAGCTTATGCCACAGTCACAGCAACGCAGGATCCATGTCTGTGACCTATATATACCACGGCTCATAGCAACGCCAGATCCTTAACCCACTGAGAAAGTCCAGGGATCAAACCTGTGTCCTCATGGATACTAGCTGGGTTCGTTAACCACTGTGTCACGATGGGAACTTCAAGGTAATATAATTTAAATTGGCAGACAAACAAAATGTTATCACTGTAATAAAGGAGGAAAAACAAACACATTTTAAACAGCCTATTTAAAAAAACCATACATAATTAAATTCATTTACAAATGTAAAATTTGTTTGATACAGTAACACCAATCCTCTGCCTTCTTAAGTGTCTCATTTCCTTCTTAGACCAGGAAAAAAGTAATAATGGCCACATGGCAGTCATTCAACATTTCCAAAGTACTTTTCTATTTTTTACAATGTTAACGGTCAATATAATTTAGCCACCTTTCTCATCACAGGCTGCATAAATGATGCTAAACCAAGACGTCAATTGTATTCATAACAAACTATCACACTTATTAGAACACCACCATTTGTGGTTCAAAATAATTTGAAACATTAAGAGAAGCAAGTGAAGAAAAATAATCTTTCCTATCAGGTCTAAATCATAGAAGTCCTGGGAATTCATTCAACTAGCCACTGTTCAACTACTGTTGAATTATTTAGTAAGCATTATGTTAACAATGCTAAGAATATGTGTGGAGACTGTCTTCAATAAGCCTATAGCCCACTGGGAGGAAGAATAAGCAAACAGTTCCGGTGCATGAAACCTATGATAATACAACTGATATATACAAAGCATGCTTCAAAGACCTCAGTGAACCTCAACTTTCTGTCAGTATATTTGAATTATCTGAATTAGTAAAGATAATTGATAAAATCTGAGAACATTAGTCAGCAAGTTAAAATTTTAAGATAAAGAGCTAGAGGTAGAGACTGTCATAAAAGTTACTGTCACAACAGCAGATATGATAACTATTGCTCTTGTTATAACTTAAAAGGGCGAGGAGGGGGGCACATGCAAATGAGCCCATCTTCTGCGTTTAAAATATACAGAAATCTGGAGTTCCTGTCGTGGCTCAGTGGTTAACAAATCCAACTAAAAACTATGAGGCTGCGGGTTCGATCCCTGGCCTTGCTCAATGGGTTAAGGATCTGGCGTTGCTGTGAGCTGTGGTGTAGGTTGCAGACGTGGCTCAGATCCTGTGTTGCTGTGGCTGTGGCGAAGGCCGGCAGCTATGGCTCCTGTTAGATCCCTAGCCTGAGAACCTCCATATGCCGCGGGTGCGGCCCTAGATAAGGCAAAAAAACCAATAAATTAATTAATTAATTAATTAAATTAAATATACAGAAATCCAATTTGGAAAGAAGGTTACAAAGGAACAGCCATCCTCAGTAAACTAGTAAATATACATGCTAGCCTTGAAGTCATCAGCAAGATTCCAAACTGCAAAAGGAAACTGACACAAAGACTAAATCAACTAAATATAATACACATACACTGGTTTGATAAACAAACCCGTGACTTGTCATATGAGAATATCTATCTCTACCTAAATCTCAGTTCTCTCTGAAGCATTCCATTCTAAAATGAAAATATCATTTTGAAACATTAAATATGGTTGCAAAGGAGTTCCCTTCGTGGCTCAGTGGTTAACGAATCCAGCTAAGAACCGTGAGGTTGCGGGTTCGATCCCTGGCCTTGCTCAGTGGGTTAAGGATCCGGCATTGCCGTGAGCTGTGGTGTAGGTTGCAGACGCGGCTCAGATTCCACATTGCTGTGACTGTGGTATAGGTCGTCAGCTACAGCTCCTGTTAGACCTCTAGCCTGGGAACCTCCATATGCCGCAGGTGCAGCTCTAGATAAAGGCAAAAAGACAAAAAATAAATTAATTAACTAATTAATAAAATAAAATAAAATAAAATAAATATGGCTGGAAAGCATAAAGGAAAAAACTTCTGCAAGATGAAATCAAGTAAACCCATTCTTATTTTAATATCATGTAACCTACCACATAAACTGTGGTGATCAAATGTATCCAAATAAGGGCTATAATAATAAATCAAGAAACCCTGGAGTTCCCGTCGTGGCTCAGTGGTTAATGAATCCCACTAGGAACCATGAGGGTTCGATCCCTGGCCTTGCTCAGTGGGTTAAGGATCCGGCGTTGCCATGAGCTGTGGTGTAGGTTGCAGACGTGGCTCGGATCCTGCGTTGCTGTTGCTGTGGCTGTGGCGTCGGCTACAGTTCGAATTAGACCCCTAGCCTGGGAACCTCCATATGCCATGGGTGCGGCCCTGAAAAGACAGGAAAAAAAAAAGGAAAGAAAGAAACCCTGAGATGGACATGTTTCCTTCACTGAAAAAAACTGTAAGGACAAAGAAAAAGAATAAAAACAGACAATAAGACAAAGAAATTAAAATGATATATATATATGTAGATCAACATAAAATATTTTAAACAGTGACTCAAATATTCTATAAACCTAAAATCTGTATATAAAGAAGGTAACTTTGGTCCACAGTCAATAGCATTATTAATGCACCTAATAACACATGTGAAGCAAAGGACACGGACTTCAAGGGATCTGCCCTAGGGTGCTCTACCTCCTTACAACCACACAGAGTTTGAGAAGCATGTGCACAGGTGCTTTTTCTAGACCATCTAAAGCTTTCTGTAGATCATGGATAAATAACCTAAATAAATTAAGAGCCACCCATCTAAGGCTATAAGCTCCCAAAATTCTTAATATTTTTTTCAACAATGAACAATAACAGTAAGAAAACAAGTTATAAGAAGAATTAGCTTAAAAATAAGGCTAGCATAAGCTATCAAAACTCTGTGGGAAACTTTTAACAGCATAAAAGAAATATATTTTCTTTATAAACTGCAAATTTGAAAATTTAAAGTTTTATGGAACTAAACTAGCTTTACAAAACAGATGTTGTTGCCTATGCCATTTAATCAATTCAAGTCACATTCCTAGAAGACAATATAGCCATCTGATGAGTTCAGCGTCAATGGAATGAGCCAAATTCACACAACAGCATTTTACAGAAATAATCAGTAGTTTAAAGCAGGGCATGTGCAAAATTCCTGAAATAACACATACATAATTCACTGCCAAACTCAGATCAATTCAAAATCTGCAGAGGCAAGAAGCATTATTATGGCTCTGAAATCCGTATTAAATAAGGCTGCGCTCAAAAATGTTTCATCCCAAATTCAAGAAAGTAAATGACTAGAGAAGCTGGATAATGATTTTGGCAGATATCGGTACCCTTCATTCAAAGCAGGACCGTTTTACACAACTTGAGATTCTTTAAAAGATAAATACCAATTTATAGGACTGTCTTGATTTTAAGGATAAAATGTCATCTACCTGAGAAATATAATACTGCATCCTCTCAAATATTATAACCATCTAGATAACAGAGACAAAAGAGCACAATGGAAAGAAGAAAGCACAGTCTTATTAGAGATCAGGCTGTAACTCTGGCACTGCCACTAGCAAACTGTATGTATGGCTTTGAGCAAGTTACTTCACCTCACTAAGCCTTGGTTTACTTTTAGGCGTTTCTAAACTGCCTGAGGCACAAGGAACCCTTAAACTCCCCTAACAACCACCAACTTCTAACCACCCCCATAGCTCAAGTCTTCCTTAATAAGACAATTTTAATGCTTTAGGAAAATTAAAATTCCTCTTCATAAAAGGCTTGGGAGTAAATGCAAAGCTAGAAGATTCTCAAAAATGTAAAAACATTTTGCAAAAGGAGAAAGAAAGAGAAATTACAAAGATTTATAAAAGCACTGCTGTTCTTATCAGGACCCAATGCTAAATATGTGGAAACCAGAGGAATGAGATTTGTTAAAACTTTTCAGATTTGATTCATGACTGAATGCTTTCCACAGAAATGCATGTAGGACCTTAAGTTTGAGTTCCCTCACCTGCGGGGGGTGGGGGTGGGAGGTACTGGACTAAAATCAGCGGCTTTCAGATCACTGAAATTCTGTGATTCACTGTGAACTCTGAATTCTCAGGTCCCATGAAAGTGCCTCACAATTCTCAGGACAAAAGTCTTCACACCATCTTCAAGCAAGAAAAGTAACAGTTGTATTGTTTTATGTATGATTTGGTTTTATATTAAGATAAAGCCATTTAAGAGCTCTGTGTAAGATTTTGTCTTAAAAGAAGGTTTTGCTTATAAATGTTTGCAAATGAGGCACAAAATAAATAGTCCTTAAAGCTCTGACATCTTTAAGTAGATACTATCATTTTGAGTGGAATTTAACAGTAAAATGAAATCTGCTTTACGGAAACTTGCTTTTGTCAGTAGATAAAATGATAAACTAATCTATTTAGTACTGCAAGCGATACCTAGCATACTTTACAAATAATACCGTGATGTGGTGCTATTTATAAAAGTTAGTTAAAAATCTCAATGTAATTCAAAAGACTGGGTAAAATAAAAATGAATTTAAATGTTAAAACTCTAATTGAAACTCATTAGTCCTTTCATCCACAATTGGAAAAGATAAAAGTTTAAAATGTCAGAAACTTGAAAGCCTGACATTACAACTAAAGGGACCCCACTAAACTGTTATTTATTATAGCACAGGGATCCCCCAAAAACAATACAATGAGGGAGGGAGGGATGGATGGATGGATGGATGGATGATTAAATAACAAGGCTCAATAACTCAGCATCACTTATCACTATGATATATAACACTTAAAACTAAACTTTGAAAGAAACTACAACTTGAGAATTATAGACATATTAAAGTACTTGATAGCAAAAGTTTAAAGGAAGGGAGGGGAGGAGAGAGAGTTCTGGTGTCTAACTGATGGACACAATTTTATTCCACCAAAAGAATTTCTAAATGACTGAATTCATTCAACAAAATACGTAATAAAATTGTAAATCGCAAAATTTCAAAATTCAATATCAAGAAGAATTTCAATCACACTGTTATTAAAAGTATTTAACTATGGTTTTCAGATGCAGTACCAAAACTGATCTACATATTCTTAAAAACAATGTAAGAGATTCACCATACTTTAAAGATGTGTAAGAAAACCCAATAAACATTTAGCCTTTGCTAAATAACAGGTCCAAACAATTATGCTTACCTTCTTAAGTCTATGGGCAAGAAATGTTACTAACTGACAGTGTTTATGAAAGATGGTGGTGGTAGGATGAGTAGAAAGCGTGGACAACAGAAGGTATGCACCAAAATACGACAACAGTTACAGTAACTTATAAACTGATGACATTTCCAAATTTTTAAAAAAGAAGCAAGCAATAACCTAAAGAAATCAAACAAATGTTTTCATATAAGCAGGATGTCAGAAAATTATACCATTACATTTATCTCCAGAGCTAAATGCCTACACTTTTGGGAGGGTAACATCGAAAATGTTATCTTCAGAAACAAATCTCACTAGCACCCATGAGGATGAAGGTTAGATCCATGGCCTTGCTCAGTGGGTTAAGGATCCAGCATTACCACGAGCTGTGGTGTAGGTCACAGACGCAGCTTGGATCCCACGTTGCTGTGGCTGTGGTGTAGGCAGGCGGCTACAGCTCTGATTCGACCCCTAGCCTGGGAACTTCCATGTGCCTTGGGTACGGCCCTAAAAGATCAAAAAAATAAAAATAAAATAAAATAAAATGTTATCTTCATGAAATTTTAAAGGGAAATCACACCAGAAAACTGACAAGAAAGTCAGACACAGAAACACATGCTAGTCTCTGGTGAGAACTTTATTTAATATGGTTAGAATCATAAAAGCACGGAAACCCAATTACTGTAAAGTTAGTGTTAATTTACATATGAATTACTTTGAATTTTTTCAAAGAAACCCACATATGAAAGGAAGGCTATAAAGAAGATCTTTAGCACTGACAGATTTAAAATCTTAAATTTCAGCTATTCAAGATGCAAGGCCACTGAAATGTAGCAACCTGCAATGTTGCAGAAGCCAGAATGTGAACTGCTGGCACAATGAGGCTGGTGAAAAGGAGCAGTCATTTCCCTTGCAAATAAGCCCCACGTGTAGGTTGCTTACAATTTTTTACTGTTATTTCTTCTTGTTGCCAGAATATAGTAACTTTCCTAAAGCTATTATTAAGAAAATTTTTAAATCAGAAATGGACATAAAATTAAAAAAAAAAAAAACAGCCAACTGCTGGAGTCAGTGGTAGACGTGAAGAGGTCTAAGAATATTAGTCATGCCTAGCCAAAAATACAAGGGAGGAAAGTCATTCAAGACTTATGGGAACTGAACCAGGGAACCACATGCTTAGTCAGAAACAAGCAAAAGCCATCTGCAAAAAAAATTTTTTGTGAGTGGACCAGCCAGGGCAAAAATTACATTTTATGGAGGAACATTATATGTCATAACAGCATTTGTAAAAATAGGGGACTTTTAGAAGGCTTCAAGATACACCTCTTTCAAATGTCAATGGTATACTATAACACGATAATCTAGTGATCTGCTTCCAAAAGTCAGCCTAACTTGAAATGTGTATAATATAGATTGAGATTTTACAGACCACAATCTAGAAATCTGTCTACTTTGAGAGGGAATAGAACATAACAGAACCTAACTTAGCATAAAAACCCTTGTGATTTGGGCCAGCTGCTCAAGAGTCATAAGCTGCCAGATGTAAAGTGAATTGCTGCATTCTGCTATCCATCTGGGACAGGACCTGTAAGAACTTTCCTGGCTGGGAAAGACCACTGTCTCAGCAGCCATGCTGCAGATGGCTCAGCCCAGTTTTCCTGTAGCCCTCTTTTTAAGTTCTGATTCCCAAGTTAAAACATTTAAGCAACAATCTTGCCTCTAGTATGTGTCCTGGAGTTTGGCTGCTGCTGCGACTTAATACAGAACCTTGCCTCATTCCCCATTAGATGCTCTCCTAGTCATTACCCATTTTTTCTCTATCTTGTGCTCCACTGTATGTATCTATCCTTTGGTCTACCGCTGCTTTGTTCTGACCCACTTTATTCCTGACACTTGACTCCTGCTCTGAATCCTAACCATTCCTTGTCTTGTGTGGATTCCGGCTTGCTATCTTAACTTTTATAAGCTAACCCAGCCAGGGTCCAAGATAAATTGGCAGAGGATAAGACATGATTCCTTTCAGAATACATGAAATATAGCTAAGGCAAAGAATAGGAATACTGTCACTGCCAAGAAAAAGGAGTAGTGTGTTAATGGTAGTGATCACAGGTGGCACTCATTCACAAACACCACTTCTTTACTGTCTCCTCTCACAGCCACCCAGGACACTTCAGGGGGTAAAAAGGGACAGCCCTGACTTCCAAGTGCACATGGCCTTCTACAAATACCCAATTACATGTGTGGTTTGCCTTTTGGGGGCACACAGGTTGATTTTTCACATTGCTACCAAAGCCTTACCAGAACTGAGAAAGCAGTGATGGAAAGAGCAGACACCAGAAAAGGGAGAGAGAAGTCAGTTTTTACCTCCATCCAGAGTTCTAGCCTCATAAGTGCTTCATAATGTCACTTAAATGTCACTCCAATAAAAATGAAAAATGAGATAACACTTCAAAAAGACGCACTCTATAGGAATTGTTTTCTAAGGTTTTGTTTTTCATTTTTTTCTTTTGCCTTTTTAGGGCTACACACACAACATATGGAGGTTCCCAGGCTAGGGGTCGAATCTACACCACAGCCACACCTACAGCACAGCCTATACCACAGCCACAGCAACACTGGATCCAAGCCAGGTCTGCAACCTACAGCACAGCTCATGGCAACGCCAGATCCTTAACCCACTGAGCTAGGCCGGGGATCGAACCTTTCTCCTCATAGATACTAGCCAGGTTTGTTAACTGCTGAGCCACGACAGGAACTCCAAAGTTATTTTTTTTTCTTATACCTCTTTTTCCCTAGCTAGGAAAACACTCAAATAGGACTAGGCCTCTTCTTATCAGTTACTTGGGACCAAAGACAAAATATTACTAAATTCCTTCCTTGACATCCATGAAGAAAGCACAAATGGTCACTCACACCTCACCCACACAATAATCAACCTGTCAACTGAACCTGTCAAAAAAAAAAAGAAGTCTTCCAAAAAAAAAAAAAGAGCTAACACCTTTTCCTATCCTTTCCCACTCCAATTACCCCGCTTTCCCACTTTCTTTGGACAGAGGAAACTCTGGGCTACTAGTTTCATTAAAAAGAAATTAGGAGGTTCCTCTCTGGCTCAGCGTGCTAAGGACCCGGTGTTATCGCTGCTGTGGCAGAAGTTCAATTCCTGGCCTGGGAACTTCCACACGCTGCAGGGGAGGAGAATTAAATTACAGGCAGAATTACAAAAACAAGTATGTGTTGATAAATGGCCATTAACCTAATCCACTTGAGACTGATCCCAATTATTTTCCTACCCTGTCCTTTCATTCAAATACACCTTCTATCATCCTTAGAGCCTGAGGAAGCAACAACACTTCCTATTTTGAGGAAGTAAAAGTTTCATCATTGGGATAATCTTAACCACACATATTAAATCTCATAAAAATATATTTAATATGAATAAAACACTTTTCTCTTTGAAGAATTTAAAATATATTGCATTAACTAAAACTGAGTTATTTTGTTTTAGCTGTATAAAAACAAGAAACTTAACACAACAATGATAAGCTAGGACAAAATTAAGGAAACCTACCAACCTCCGAAGAGATTACTGTCAGCAGATACAGCAATATTAAGTATTGTTATTTTAAAAGTTATCAAAGCAGAGGAACATCTAAAACCTTACCTTAAGATCAAGATAACAGAGCCATGCTAATGAGCAGAGAAGGAATGATGCTTCTTTACATGGAAGATAGAAGTAAAGTTATTTATACCAGTTATTTATACCAGTACATTCAAAACTCATCAGCCTCAGGAATGAACATTCTGAAAAGCATGAAGAAGAATGAATATAACTTACAGAAATGAATATAACTTACAGAAAAGAAAAAAATTATAATGAGTTGCAAAATTATTAAGTCAAAGGACCATCAGGGACAAAATGTCAAATAGCCCATGTTCCCCCCACCTCTGCCCCCACATTCCACTTTTTCTTCTTGCATTCCTCTCTATTTTTAATTAACTGGGGGTCCAGAGCCTAAGGAAATTACGAAAGCACTGATTCACAACTGTGTATCTGTCCCTATTTAAATATTTCAGACTAAAGCATTACACAAAAATGGATCTATATTCTTCATACAGCTGTTTAACCAATCAACAAAAAAGAAATTGTTTTTTGTTTTGCTGTTGTTTCCAGGCCAAGGATTGAACCTAAGCCGCAGTGACAATGCTAAATTCTTAACCAGCTGTGCCACAAGGAAATTCCCAAAATGTGTATTCTTGCTAGACTTTTTTTTTAATTTTTTTTTAAGTTTTTTTTAGGGCTGAACCCTTGGTATATGGAGGTTCCAAGCTAGGGGTCTAACTGGAGCTGTAGCTGCCAGCCTACACCACAGCCACAGCAATGCCAGATCTGAGCCACACCTGCAACCTATACCACAGCTCACAGCAACACAAGATCCTTAACCCACTGAGCGAGACCAGGGATCAAACCAGCATCGTCATGGAGGCTAGTTAGAATCACTTCCACTGAGCCACAAGGGGAACTCCCTAGACTTTTCCTTTTTTTCTTTTTGCTTTTTAGGGCCGCACCTGTGGCATATGGAGGTTCCCAGGCTAGGGGCTGAACTGGAGCTGGAGCTGCCTGCCAATGTCACCACCACAGCCACACAGGATCTGAACTACGTCTGTGACCTGTACATGGCTCACAGCAATACTGGATCCCTAACCCACTGAGTAAGGCCAGGGTTCAAACCCACATCCTCATGGATACTAGTCAGATTCATTACCGCTGAGCCACAACAGAAACTCCCATATTTTTGCTAGACTTCTTTGACTACACCTTGTTCTATAGATTTGATTTTGGAATCACATTTACATAATTATAAACAAGTCTAATTTTAAAAATAAGTAAATCCTAAAAAAAAAAGAAACAAACACACCTTACTGTTTAACCAGTTGGTGACAAAAGAGAGTAATTAGTGTTAAGTGAATTTAAGGTACATTCCTAATGGTATATACACAATGCGGAACAACAACAAATACATACATGTAAAAAGACATACACACCAATAATAGACAAAACAACAAAAAGGTATTATGTTTAGTAGTGATATTGTTCATAGCAGTGTGTTATTCTAAGACAACTATTTAGAGTGGAGGACAAAGCAAGTGAGAAATTGTGGTCTGCAGAGGCAGTTTTGGCATGAGAAAGAAGATACAGAAGTAATAATGATAACTAAGTAAAAACCCTATAGTCTTGAACCTGAATTGCTAATACAGGTACTAAGTACTAAGTTCTATATCTTAAAAATAAAACGTGGCTAGGTCTGAAAATTTCTATGCCTGGAAAGGCCTAGAAATAATGACTAAGCTAGCCGTAACATGAATCCCCAGTGCTCAGACTGTGGTCTCTTAATGCCATAACCCACTTAAAGGAACCAGAATTCTTGGGCAAAATGGCTGACCGCAGATCTGGAGCAGAAAATGTTCAAGCTAAGTCTGGAACATATTGTCATGACAAAAAACAAGGAAGGTAAGAATGACCACCAGAGTTACGTCAAAAAGGACCCAGAACCATCTTGCATAGGTTTTTACTGACCAAAGACAATTTAAACATTAAGAAGGATGACAACTGCAATCAATTGAAAGAATGTGTTTAAATCCATGAGTTTAAAACATTCAAAAACAGAAGCTTCCCTGTTGGCTCAGCAGAACGAATCTGACTAGTATCAGTATCCACGAGGATGCAGGTTCGATCCCTGGCCTCACTGAGTGGGTTAAGGATCCAGCATTGCTGTGGCTATGGCGCAGGCCAGTAGCTACAGCTCTGATTTGAGCCCTAGCCTGGGAACCTCCATATGCCGCAGGTGCAGCCCTAAAAAGACCAAAAAACTAAAAAATAAAAGAAGAGCTATCACTCTATAATTTTCTTCAAATATTAGTCATATTATAACTGCCATTTCAATAATAACTTAAATAAGATTCAAATGTTCTATTATTCATAAGGAAGTGGAAGCACAATATTCATATATTCGATATGATGAGCAAAGTATCAGGAAAAAAAAAACGAAATGGTGTCACCTGGTCAAAAGTGTGATATAAGGAGTTCCTATCGTGGCTCAGTGGTTAACGAATGTGACTAGAAACCGTGAGGTTGCAGGTTCTATCCCTGGCCTTGCTCAGTGGGTTAAGGATCCGGCATTGCTGTGAGCTCTGGTGTAGGTCACAGATGCGGCTCGGATCCCATGTTGCTGTGGCTGTGGTGTAGGCTGGCAGCTGTAGCTCCGATTAGACCCCTAGCCTGGGAACCTCCATATGCTGTGGGTGCGGCCCTGGAAAAGACCAAAAAAAAAAGTGATATAAAAGATGAAAATGTTAAACCACCAGCCCCTCAAAAAAGAGTGACTATGTGTATTTTTGCATTCTAATCAACATGTCTGCACGTACTTATCTTGGTTAAAAAAAAAAAAAATCTATGCAAGAATTATTAAGGGGAGTGCTGAGAGCCTAATGGTTTTTTAATTGTCTACATTTTAGGTACTTATTACCAGTGTACTTTTATATTTCAAGTATATTACAGAGAGGAAAGGCTCTGAAGTTTCTGATTCCTGAGGAAAAATTATAAACCAAGGTGATATACCTTAACATTCAACATCTTTTAATAACTTCTATTTTGGACTAAATGAGAACCCTAAGGCCACAATGAGGAAATAACCTCCACATGCGCTGGTGCGGCCCTAAAATGACAAAAAGGCAAAAAAAAAAAAAAAACTACCACTACAACTGCACCACATTATCGATCTCAAGACCTTTCTTGATGCCTTGTCCAGCTAAGACCACCCCGTGTTTTTTTGAGCACTGACTCAAAAATCACTCCTTACCTGGTTTACGTACTGAAGTATATAAACCCAACTATCCTCTACCATGCTTTCCTTCCTAAATAATTTTTTTTACTACTCCGCATTGCTTCCTATCAACTGCTAAGGGAGTGGTCATATAAACTACTAGGGCCAGCCTCCTACCACAGTGAGATTTGTTCTAGACCTACTTACACAGTCCCAAAGCCAAAATAAAAACAAAACAACACTTCCTCAAATGATACAGAGTCCTTAAACTGTGATAAGCCCAGAAGATTTTCAACTGGTTCTACTATAACCTAGGCTCTTAATGCTAATAACATTTAACCATGGCTTAACTTCCTCTTGAAATACTCTTCTAAAAACTCTAAGAAAGTTAACGATATCCCCCCTAAATTTCTCCAATGTTATGAGCAGTCAATTGCCACAAACTATACTAAACTAATCTGAGTGAAGACAAATTCAACCGCTTTCCCCTCCCATTTCAACTTGCACACTACATGAAATACAGCATCATGGAAAGGGAGGGCATGCAGGTTTAGTTGAAAGAATAAGCCTCATTGTTATGATTAGGTAGCAGGGGCACCTTGAAATGAATTCCAGTTACCACAATAACACACATTCTCTAGACTACATTCAAAGGATTAGAATCCTCAGTGAAATCTTTTCAAGATAGAGTAAAAGTTAGACTGCATATCTGGATCTTCAGCTACATTCCAGGAAAGCAGAACGCTCTGAAATGCTGCCACATTTACATTCCTAAAGGAAATCAGAAAAACGCAAGCAAACAGTATGAATAACAAACAACCTTATATCATTAATAAATGTTTATGTCATGGAATACATATCATTATCTCCTAAATTTCTTTCTACTATTCTGCCCAAATAAAATAAACAGTCCAAAATTAGTCTTGGAATGTAACTAACATATACTTATAAGACATTTCTATAACGGTATCATGGAGCCCTAAAATCCAACCACACGTCCTTCAGGCAAAATGCATGTGTTCTACAAAGCACTAACATTCATTGCACAAACAGACTACGAAAAAGACACCAAGGATTCTAAAATCCCAAACTGGCACAATTAATCTATCATGTTTATTTTTGCACATAAGCAGAACTGTATCAAATAAGCCTCCAAAAATCCTGCCTGGGTTTAGGAAAACTTTATATAGTAAAGTGGCAAGATCATGAATAAAGAAACCCAAAGCTAATGGAAATGAAGTGGTATTTAAAAACGAAAGCTCATGAGGTCAAAATAAATCATATAAAAAGTAGACACTGGCAAGCACTCAGATTTACTACCTGAAGCTGTCACCTTGAAAAGCCTAGGAAAACAAACCGTCAAGAAAATCAATTCTCTACATAATAAATAATTTCACCACCATCTCAAAAAGGAAGGAAGGAGGAAAAAAGAGGGGGACAGAAGAAAAGAGGAAGGAACCAAGGGAGGACTTAGGAAAACTTCAGGACACTCTTATTAGGCCCCCAGGCAGATAAAGAAAACTTTCTACCACATTCCTGCTCAACGGTCTTCTGTTAGAACATTTTAGTGTCTCTTCCTTAAGATGGTGTCAAAAATAGCCTTTCTACCATTTCCAACTATTGCTAGTTGTATCCCTTAGATCAGCACTGCCAACCAAACTTTCTGTGGTGATGGAAAGATTTTGTAACTGCACTAACAGGGTAGCCATGAGTGGCAACTGAACACCTGAAATGTGTCATTAAACCAAGGATCTGAGTTTTTCATGTTACTTAACTTTAATTAACTTAAATTTAAATAGTCACACGTGACAAACAGCTATCATGCGGAAGAATACAACTCTAGAATCAAAGTGAGTAATCTAATATTCTATTGTTGAAGGTAGTTTTACTGACCAAAAGTACCTTTAAGGTAGAAGGGTGGCTGATTGACTCTGAAAGGCATAAACTCAGAAAAAAAAACTTTTCTTAAATATATCTCTATGTATCAGTCATACAGCCTCCTTTTACTGAAATGCATACCCTGAATTTGCTTTATTTATACTTCAAGACAGCTGAATTTTGGAGTTAAAAATAATTTTTATGATAAACAAGAAAAATAAGTAATGAAAGAACAGAATAAGGAAATAAATCTAGGAAGCTCCCATGTCACACAGCCGGTTAAGGATCTGGCATTGCTGCTGCTGTGATACAGGTTCAATTCCTAGCCCAGGAAATTCCACATGCCACAGGTGCAGGCCAAAAAAAAAAAAAAAAAGCCTAGAAAGTTCCAAGCTTTTTCTTAGTTTAACCGTTTCAAAAATACAAGTACCTACTCATCACAGGTCCCAAACTGCCAATCACCACATGACTGGTTTTAAAAGTTTCCTTCTCAATTATACTACTTACTGCCTGTATCATATTGTAATCTTTTATATTTCATTATACTCCATTTTAAAATTTTGTTATACATGGTTCTATTAGGTAGCATTTTCTAAGAGTATTATGACATTAACATTATAAAGCAACATAAGGACAGGACTACAGTAGTTCAATAAATAACTACTGAAATAAGTTTAATGAAAACCAGCTTTTTTAAAATGCTTATTAAGTGTATATATAAAATATTCTCTGATGAAGCCAAATCTACTAGATAATCATATTATACCTCTATAATTAAATGCTAAGTTTGCAAACATGCTCTTAGAAACCCATGAGATTAGGTTGCTAACTGTTTATAACATTAATTTTTATAAATGATTAAAATTGATACTATTACCATTTCCCTATTTGAAGAAATGTAACTCAAGAATAATAGATTCTCTCACGTGAAATCATTAAAACCTGTGAGTATCAGAGAATCTGATCCCACAATTTTCTCTGGTCTTTTCATCCAAATATTCTATGATCGTTTAACTAGACCTTTCTACTAGAAAGATTTTTTTTAAGACCAAATAATTACAGTCAAAATTATTCCTAAACATAGTACACATGGAGCATGTTAAATAAAATCTACTTCTCTAACCTAATATAGCATTCGAACTTAATCTACCGCAGCTCATTCAGACAAAATAAAAAACAAATACACACATACAAAACTATAACCTACGGCCTGAGCAAAACATATGTAACAGAAAACAAAATCAAATATGTTCTGCCCTAAAAAAAAAAAAGAGAAAAGTTCTGCCCTAATCTCAAATTATTAAAAAAAAAAAAAAAGCCTTCATATAATACCAGTAATCTCAAGTGATTCCTAAAGATAAACAATTCTTACAGACAACAAAACTACAGCAGAGAGGACACTAGGAGAATTATAACATACATTATCACCTTCCTTCTGAAACTAAAAATCCCAGTACAATTTTTGAAAGTCAAGAGTAGTGCTCAAGGCAACTCCCTGCCATGCCAGCATTAGACCAAGGAGACTGTCTTCAGGGAAGCTGCTATGGCAATCAGAGATGGCTATCCTAAAAAGAAAAAAGCAACAACCATTGTCGATTATAGTCTCAATACTGGCATTTAAAAACAAATCCAATAACCGGAAGAAAAATCTTTTTATAAATTAAGTATAAAGCCTTATGGCTTAATACTTATGCCTGATGAACTTATGGCCTGATGAACTTTTACAGTTTACAATTCAGTTTTTACTCTCCTTCAATAAACCAAGCACATTCCTTTCCCACCATTTCCCTTTCACAAGAATATAGGGACCAATGGACTAAGAGAGGGATGGGGAAAAGAAGGGAAAGAGGTAGGGGAAACCTCTCAGCTGTATAAGAAACAAACCAGGAGTTTTTACTTTTGCTTCTAAATCAATCTCAAAAGCAAGTATGGAAGGATAAATATTCTGGAACTAAAAAATAAACACTAGGAGTTCCTATTGTGGATCAGCAGGAGCAAACCCAAGTAATATCCACAAGGGTGCAGGTTTGATTCCTGGCCCCGTGAGCTGTGGTGTAGGTCACAGACGTGGCTTGGATACTACATGGCTATGGCTAGGGTACAGGCCGGCAGTTGTAGCTCGGATTAGACCCCTAGCCTAGGAACTTCCACATGCTGCAGGTGTGGCCCCCCTAAAAAAACACAATAAAATAAATTAAATAAAACCACGTTTGCAAGTTTCTCCTGCAGTGCAAGTTACTTTTTTTTCCCCTAACAGTTTGCAATTTATTCCTTCAAATTCCCAAATTTGATGCTTCTGATTTACTTGCATATAATGATCACTAGCAAATAAGAGATATCTTTATTTTAAAGGGCATATTTCTGGTTAAGACTAAATTTAGCTGTAAATAGAAAAACCACGAAATGTTCTTAAGCTCAGAATTTAAAGTTTATATCTAGGAAATAAAGCATTACATCCATCTCTTATAGATTCTCTCTGTAACTCCACTACAAAAACACACTCCTGAAGGAAGGAAGGAAGGAAGGGCCCTGAGGTATCTTTAAAAGTACAATCAAGTCACAGAGAAAAATGTAGGATTCCTTAGTGATATAAACAACTTGGCTGGATACAAAGTTCTGAAACTTTTTTTTTAATCAACAGGTCAGCTTAAATAACAACTACAAAATATTCTCCTGCCAATATGTTGTAGTCGTGGTAACAAAAACAACAAAACTAAACTGTTTCTTTCCCATCTGACTCATCCTGTTACGCAATAACTCAGTTCTGAGAGTCAAGAGCCATCCATGTAATGAAACTGGAATTACTAAGAAACCATCTATCTTCCCTTAGACTGTCAAAAGATTTTTTAAAAGAAAAAGAAATAAAGCTTTGCAATACCTATTACAAAGATGTGAAGCTGAATCAAATACTTTCAAAATATTAACTATAAAAAACAAAATAAAATAACCACAAACCAAAATTTCAACACTAGATTTATATCCATCACAAATTTGGATTTAATATAAATCCACTAAAATTTCCCCGTTTAGGCACCAGCATTATCTATAGAAAACTGAAAATAACAGCTTCCTTCTCTTGGTCTCCTTTGAACAACTTAGGAATTAGTAAAAATGGCTGACTCAAAATCAACATGCTCAAAAGTAAATAAAGTAACCCAATCCACAAGAAAATACTTTAACTCACTATAATTTCTATAAAGTGGCCAGAAAGTGTATTTCGTTAGCTCTGCACTACTCCACAGCAAAGGCGGATCCAAGCTGCATCTGTGACCTACATGGCAACCTGCGGCAGCACCTGATCCTTAACCCACTGCAGGAGGCCAGGGATCAAACCTATATCATCATGGATACTATGCTGGGTTCTAAACCTGCTGAGCCACAATGAGAACTCCTGTTATGGAGGAATTCAATTTCACAAGTTATTAAAATCTACAGAAAATTTTCAAAGGATATCATTATATATATATATATATATATATATATATATATATATATATACACACACACACACACACAAACTGAACTAATAATAGATTAATTCTTTAAATGTTCGAATAAAAATGTTTTGGGGAGTGGTGGTCTGAATATTTAATTTTTGCTTTAGTCATGCTCAATAATCTACATATGATCTTTGTTCTTTTTCACCTACAAATGAAGTTGTCTAAATGATAATGAATACCTCCTTTAGGAGAATATTTCCTAACAGCTTTCTTTCAAAAGTGACAGAAGTGTATTTACAGGCTATTTTTCTCAGCAAAGAAATCTGTCACCACACATTCCATATAACTTTCAAAGGCTTTTTCATTGTCTACAGAATAAAGCCTTACACCATCTGATTCCTATCTATCTATCATTCCAGCCTCAACCATCCTCTCCTACCCAGTCGCCTCCTCTACCACATATTCTTTAAGCCCTGAACACTTGGTGTTACAGCCTCAATTCAATTCAACTCCTCCTACCCTGTTAAAATACAAAAACCTAAAATGGTGAGATCAGAGTTCCCGTTGTGGCACAGGGGAAACGAATCTGACTAATAACTATGAGGCTGCAGGTTTGATCCCTGGCTTCACTCATTGGGTTAAGGATCCAGCATTGCTATGAGCTGTGGTGTAGGCTGCAGAAGCGGTTTGGATCCCACGTTGCTGTGGCTATGGTGTAGGCCAGTGGCCACAGCTCAGATTCAATCCCTAGCCTAGGAACTTCCATATGTCACAAGTATGGCCCTAAAAAGCAAAAAAAAAATTTTTTTTAATTTAAAAATTAAAAAAAAAATAAAGTGGTGGGATCATATATTTCTTACTCTTTTTTTTTCTTTTTAGGGCCATACCTGTGGGCACACAGAATAGCCAAGCTGAAATACTAGCTATGACCAATATTTCTCTAATGTGCCTTTGCCCTGGGTTAGTCACTTTTACTAGATTATCTTTTCTTCCTCTTGTCCCTGAAAGTCACATATCCCAAACCAACTCTAAAGCATCACTTTAAATGCCACTTTCTTCATTTGACTTGCTTAGTCCTGGTAACTACAGGTCATTTCTCCTCTTCCATTACAGTACATGATAAAGTGCAGTACTCTTGTTGATAATCACTACTACTAGCATCTAAGCATCTTTAAGAGTCAATGGTTGGCTCAGAAGAAGGGGACAAAGATGCTTCTGGAAGAAACTATGTAACGGTCTTAAAGCAACTGGAAAAAGTAAAAACTGTTACAAAAGCTGTTTAAGAACACCAAGTTTAGTTTAAACACATTCTGACTGGTGAGGCAAATACCAGGGGAAAATTATGAATGGTCACTTTACTGGTCAATGTAAGAAGCATACAGCCGTGCTAAGTATTGAATCCATTCTCTTGTGTTCCCTACTCAATAAACATCCTAGTCAATGTAAGAGATACAGCTGGTCAAGAGAAATTTGGTGGTTTGAGAGATGGTAATTGCAGCAAAAACCAATGTGCTATTACTATGCTTGATCTGACACTGAAAATCCCCAACAAAGATGTATCTGACTAGCAAGGAGATCTGGTATACGTAATACATAATAATAATAATATATGACAACAAAGTTGATATTAAGGACAGAAGACTGGGCAAAATCCATTTGTCTTACATTTGAAGTCTTAATATTTTGACATTTTTGACAAAACTGATAACTTGTAAAGTCTTAACTTTTAGTCTCATAGAATATTAACTGAAGACCCTACTCACTTGGGTTGAAATATCTGCTCTCACCCTCTGAAGGTTTGTACTGCCCAAAAAAGACAGTACAACGCATGAGTATGACTAGTTAGTTGCTTGGGTACCTAGCTACCTAGATGAAAATAACTATCTACGTGGGCAAGAGGCACGAGTCCAGAAAGAGAAGCCAAGTTTTTATAAGCATCTGTCTTTTGCTATTAAGTACAAAACATGGGAAGACAATCTTGGGATGGAGGAAAAGATAAATAGCTAAGTAACTGTTTTATTTATTTGTTTACTTTTTAATTATTTTTGCTTTTTAGGGCCACAACCATGGCATAAGAAAGCTCCCAGGCTAGGAGTCAAATCAGAGGTACAGCTGCAGGCCTACGCCCCAGCCACAGCAACACCAGATCCAAGCCGTGTCTGCAACCTACACCACAGCTCACAGCAACACTGGATTACCAACCCACAGAGCAAGGCCAGGGATCTAACCTATATCCTCATGATACTAGTCGGATTCGTTTCCAATATGCCACAACGGGAACTCCCTAAGCAATTTTTTTAAAACTTTCTATTTTGCAAATTTAGCTGCCTTGAATCATAACATGTCCCTTGAGTTTCAAACAAAAGATTAGTAAAGTTCTATCATCCTCTTTCCACCAAAAAAAAGTCACGTCCAGCTCATTTTTCTATCATCCCAAGGTGATGGCACCTTACAAAAGACAAAAATGTGGCTGGCTAAACACTTTAACCTACAGATACAAATCCCTGATGTCACACAGGAACAAGATCTTGGAGGAAGAAAAAAACATGAACGGAGAAGGGAAAAGAAGTACTACCACTATCAGCATTTATCACACTGTACTGTGTACTTATCTAATTAACCCACTAAAGAACACATCTAAGAGATCACGAACCAAGTTGCCCAATTTACCAGTGATTGCCAAATACCTAAGCATGGTCAAAGTACCTGGAGATTGAAACCTCACAAGCTACTCAGTATTACATCAAAATAAGATGATCTAAATTCAAATTTTCATAAACTAAATTTCTGGGAAAATGAACAACAATAATAAGCATGTCATTCCTGACACAGAGCAGCACAGTGCCTAGCACTCAACAAATGCTTGTTGAAATGAATTTGATACTTCCCTCCTCCTCCAAGTATGAAAGAAAGAATATAAAGAGATTAGATAAAATATCTAAACAGGCTTTTTCTAATTAAACCTTTGCCAGGTTATTTTAGGAGGTACAGAATATTATTTTAACCTAGAGGCATTCAGTAATCAAATTTACCTCAAATAATCCCTTTTTTTAATCTGAAATACAAAATAATGAGATTTTAATTTTTTTCTTTCTTTAATCTTAACATTAATCCAGCTCTACAAGCAAAAAAACCTCTTTAAATCTATTGTTTAATAAATTAGGAAATTTTTACCCACTGCCCCTAAATATAACAAAGTCAGGTTTAGTTTTTACCCTGTTCAAAAAGACAGGCACTTGAAGACAATCCCTGCAATGTCAACAATTACAATTATGTCAACTAGCCAACATTTACAGCAAAAACATGCTTTTTATATCCAACATGCCTTTATCCTAACTCTGGAATTCACAGTTCAGTACTCTGTGTACTTTTTGGCATTCTCCAGAAATTCAGTCTCCAGAAAATAGTTTCTTTCTTAACACACCAGAATTTATTTATTTATTTATTTTTTTACATTAAGACCACAGTTTTAGGAGGAGTTCCTGTTGTGGCTCAGCAGTAACGAACCCAAATACTATCCATGAGGACACGGGTTCAATCCCTGGCCCTGCTCAATGGGTTGAGGATCCATCACTGCTATAAGCTGCGATGCAGGTTGCAGATGCAGCTTAGATTTGGCAATGCTGTGGCTGGGGCCGGCAGCTACACCTATGATGCAACCCCTGGCCTGGGAACTTACATGTGCCACAGGTGTGGCCCTAAAAAGAAAAAAAAAAAAGCTTCTAAGAATAGGTTGTAAAAGACTATCCAATATCAAATTTCTTCTCCAAATAACCCAAGACAAATTCTGTAATTTCATAGAGTACTTACCAGCACTTTAGTAAAGCATTTAAGACTAGCAGTAAAATGCTGTAATGCTAATTTTTCCAAATAACTAACTACATTTAGGATTCAATGGTAATTTGTATCTTCCTCACTATTTTCAGAAATATAAAAAGCCACAAAGGATAACTTTAAAGACTTCTTCAATTATAAAAGTAACACACAAATGAACTGGATTTTAAATGATCTAAACAAATGTAAATCTTCAGAATTTAGATCACAGTACAAGTTAGACACTGTGAATGGATATTCAATGGATAGTCAATTCCATACATCATTTTAGTCGAAATATTTTGGAAACAGATAATAAATAAAGAGACAGGATTTTAAGTTTCTTTTCCTATATATATCTAGACTTTTTTTTTGTCTTTTTGCCTTATCTAGAGCCACACCCGCGGCACAGGAGGTTCCCAGGCTAGGGGTCTAACAGGAGCTGTAGCTGCTGGCCTTCACCACAGCCACAGCAACACGGGATCCGAGCCGCGTCTGCAACCTACACCACAGCTCACAGCAACGCAGGATCCTTAACCTACTGAGCAAGGCCAGGGATCGAACCCGCAACCTCATGGTTCCTAGTCGGATTCGTTAACCACTGAGTAACGACAGGAACTCCATAACTAGATTTGTTTTTAAGTTATACTGAATTTCTAAAATGTATAATCAAGGAAAATTAAATAAAAGCAATTAAACATGAAGACATGCAAATTATGTTATTAGTGCAGTAAACATTTTTGCTACATTAAAAAAAACCTTGCAAACTGTTAAGGATAAAAGGCAGAGTTCTATTTTTACCAGTATTCTAGTATTATAACAAATTATTTAAGGAATAAACTTTAGATCAGCATTACAAATATAAAAATGATTTCTTTCAAAAGAAAATAAAAAAAAAAGATCTCTATACCCAAGTCATTCATCTTATGAATCTTCAAGTGATCTTTCAGACTTCTTTACAAAGAAATATATAAATATGGAGATTAATTCAATTTTAAGTTCATAATGTGACCCCAATTAAAATCCCTGAATAGCCACAAACCAGACTTTCAAAAGCATTCATCTACTGTACATCAATTGTAATTCAGATTTTTATAATTTCAAATTCACATCATTTCCAAGGCAAAACAATTTTGAAAGTAAAATGTCAACACCAAAATTGAACCATAGCTATTCTTAAGAAGTATTCACTATGAGGTACCACCTTACACCAGCCAGAATGGCCATCATCAAAAAGACTACAAACAATAAGTGCTGGAGAGGGTGTGGAGAAAAAGGAACCCTATTACACTGTTGGTGGGAATGCAAATTGGTGCAGCCACTGTGGAAAACAGTATGGAGATTCCTCAGAAAACTCAAAATAGAATTACCATTTGATCCAGCAATC
>PVHT021183555.1:15687522-15747594 GCA_004024745.2 Catagonus wagneri
ATTACCAACATTTATAGCAACATGGATGGACTTAGAAATTATCATGCAAAGTGAAACCAGTCAGACAATTAGACAGCAACACCCAATGATACCGCTTACATGTGGAAACTAAAAAGACACAATGAACCTTCTTACAGAACAGACAATGACTCACAGACTTTGGAAAACCTTGGTTTTTCAAATAAGACAATCTGGGGGGCTGGGGGGATGCACAGGGGATTTGGGATACAAAATCTGTAAAATTGACTTGTGATGATTTATGCACACCTATAATTGAAATAAAATCCATTAAGAGAGAAAAAAAAAAAGAAGTATTCAACATTTTATTGCCTACAGACTGAATTCCAGAAAGTTCTTCTCAAATTAAGTTCAGTTGCCAAACATCTTTTTACATGAAAAAGCGAAAATACCTGGAAAGCCACCTAAATAGACTAAAACTATAAAGTATGGATTACCTTAGCTCTGTTACAGCCCCTATAAAATGATGAATGTCTTCATAAAATACATACATATTCAATAATCAAAATCATTTTAAATCTCCATAAGATAATAACCTGAGTTACTGTTCCAATGAATATTTTTCCCAAACTCCTATTTTTTTCTACTTAGATTTTCAAGAGAAAATGATGAAGTCAATATTTATATAGCTGACTTTCATATTTCCCACTGCTTTCAGTAGGCCATCTTAATACACAGACTGAGTTTTAAAGGAGGCTATAACAAATCAAAGACTTTTTGCCTTGGTATATCTAGACAGGCAGAGGTTAAGTTTTATAGTCCATATACCTGAGAATTAATCAAGCAACTAAGATGCCAGGTGAACTTCTGGGCACAATATTTAACCTTAGGAAAACTAAAAAGCTGGAAAACCGTGTGGTTTTGCATCTCAACTAATACGCTACTGAACTAAAAAGTCAGTGATTAGTCTGCAGTTCCTATACAGTTCAACTTAATAGTTAAAATGGTAAAGACTGCTACTTATTTATTTCATAACTACTAAATCTGTTCTATATAGTAAATAAAGTGAATTTCATAAACAAAAACAAGGTGCAAAAATGAATCAACAGAATCTTAAATTTGTCCCTGTGTATCATTCAAGTTAAGATTTAAAAAAAAAAAGAATAAATCCTATATTGTTTTCCAGTGCAAGATTGATCATCAAGCACCCAGCATGATGCCTAGCACATAACAAGTGAATTATAAATATTTGATTACCGTTTGGTTCCTGGTTTCAACATAAAATTACTTCAAGCCATCATTTATTCTTTGTTTATTACTACCACAAAATTAGGAACAGTAAGCATAAATAAAAACTATTCTGGGGAGTTCCCATCGTGGCACAGCGTAAACGAATCCGACGAGGAACCATGAGGTTGCGGGTTCGATCCCTGGCCTCGCTCAGCGGGTTAAGGATCCAGCGTTGCCGTGAGCTGTGGTGTAGGTTGCAGACATGGCTCGGATTCCCACGTTGCTGTGGCTGTGGCGTAGCTCCGATTAGACCCCTAGCCTGGGAACCTCCACATGCCGCGGGTGTGGCCATAAAATGACAAAAAAGACAAACAAAAAAAAAACTATTCTGCAAATTAAAAAACCAAAGGTGGAAAGAAGCATGCAACATGAATTTGTAGTAATTCTTGTTAATCAAATATTCTTGCTCTCTATATGCAATGGTCACAAAAAGTCCAAAATGCTCGTCAATTAATAATTAACATGCACCACATACTTACTGTAATTTTCAAAGATTAGATCATATTTAAAACAATATAGGACACAAGTTTTTAATTCTAAAATCCCTTCAGCACAGGCACGGATATTACCAATGATTGCTGCACTGCCAATGCCAAAAAACAGTCAATTGTAAGAGACAACTTTTTAAAAAATCAAATGGCTACATGTACTTTTAACTAAGATAATACTGTCAGTGTCAGGTGAAAAATAATTCAAATTTTATCCATAGGTAGAAATTATGACCAAAACTATGAATTATAAAATAAGTTCATAATATGTTGACAGCAGAGCTCATTAAAGGAAAAGTATGACTATGAAAATCATTTATGCAGCATTTAAAATCTATGAACTTTGCATATTCACATCATGTTGTATCATGAAGTAAAGCTCTAATTCCCATATTATGGGCAAGAATAAAAAATGAAGCAAATTTAAATGACTTGTCTCTGATGACACATATCACAAGAAAAGACATGGTATGAATACTCAATTTTATTTTTAGTTTACTTACTTAGGTCTCTAATGCTTCAAGGTAAAAGAAAAACCAAAGAGTGGTAAATTTCTTCCTAGCCTCTGTTCCATTTTGGATATGCGAGGGTGAATAGGAGGGAGTAATCCACAATCTATGACCTACACTTCTGCTGAATGCCAGCTGAGCTAAGGTCACAAATGGAAAAAGAGAATGACAAATGGTTCCTAGACAAGAATGGGTGATTTTGCTGATGATGGAAGGACACTTCAAGCATTCTCTGCAAGACAGGACTGCATTCCATATGTTGCCAAATGGAAATTTCAACTTACACAGGAAATTCAAGTAATCACGTGTATATATGTGAGTATGTTTACAAGCATCTTTGGAGGAGACAGGTCAACTCTGTTAACAGTCTTTGAAAAATGCCATATTACAATTTTGAAACTTATAAAGCACTAACTTGCTATCTTAAACATTTAGAAAGTAGATGGAAGAGTTCCCCTGTTGGCGCGGAAGGTTAAGAATCTAGCATTGTCACTGCAGCAGCTCAGGTGGTTGCTGTGGTGAGTGTTCAATCCCTGGCCATCAACTACTGTACACCACAGGCATAGCACAAAAATAAATAAATAAATAAAACCTAAATAAATAAAAGTAGGTCAAATCAAAAGGCTATCTTTACAGAGTTCCTATCATGGCACAGCAGAAACAAATCCAACTAGGAACCATAAGGTTGCGGGTTCGATTCCTGGCATCGTTCAGTGGGTTAACGATCTGGCGTTGCCATGAGCTGTGGTGTAGGTTGCAGATGCGGCTCAGACCTGGCATTGCTGTGGCTCTGGCGTAGGCCAGCAGCAACAGCTCCGATTAGACCCCTGGCCTGGGAACCTCCATATGCTGCAGGGGTAGTCCTAAAAAAGAAAAGACCAAAAAAGAAAAAGAAAAAAAAGAAAAAAAGGCTATCTTTGTAACAAAAGACCGAAAACATGTATACTGACACTGAAAAAAGTCTATGAAGGAGTTCACTGAAAATGTTTGGCTAAACCATATACTAACTCATTTTATCATGCAGTCCATAGACATAATTTTAAAATAGGTTAAGGATTACAGGATGAAAAAGCTCAATGAAAGCTTTCAGTCAATTTGATTCTATAATGAAACAACATGCAGTTACCAGTGAGACAGACCCTTGGCCAAACAATCTTAGCTACTCATTTCTACATAGCAAACATGAACTCTAGTGTTGGACTGGAAACTTATGTTGTAAGACAGCAGAGGTCATTCAATACATGATGTATTTACAAGTTAACAAGGCTTCTGGCACATAAATATCATTAAGCACTTTAATTCAAAAAACAGTACTCTCCACAGCCTGCTGCACATAACAATTAGAACACAAGTTTTCCAATTGTCCAAACTACTTGCTACCTGCAACACTAATAAAAATAATTTATAGAAAATAATTCAATTAAGTTTAATAAAACTTTTTAAATTAAACTATAAGCTATAAAAAAGGAACTACACCCGCCAAAAGTAAAGAAATCTTATCACTCTTTTTAGTATTTAGTTAAAAACAAATCAATGCATCAAGAAAATCTTTCAAATGTGGTCATACACTTTCCTTAAAGCAGTCTTCAATAACAGCATGTTTTCCTATGCTTCTAGGAAGCATGTGACTACCAGAAGGACTATGTGACTACCAGAAGGACTTCATAGTATGCACTGGTGCTAAACTGATAATATATATATATATATATATATATTTTTTTTTTTTTTTAAGGCTGCACCCACAGCATATGGAGGTTCCCAGGCTAGGGGTCAAATCGGAGCTGCAGCCACCAGCCACAGGCACAGACACAGCAATACGTCTGCAACCTACACCACAGCTCACGGCAACACCAGATCCTTAACCCACTGAGCAAGGCCAGAGACTGTACCCGCCTCCTCATGGTTCCTAGTCGGATTCATTACTGCTAAACCATGACTGGAACTCCCTAAACTGATAATGTTTATACAAACTTCTCTTGCACTCATTCATTTACTAATTAATTTATCCAACAAATATGTGCCAGGTATTATGCTGGTCCTGCAATCACAATGCTGGGCAAGGTCAGATGCAGGTCTTGTCTCACCATGCAGTTTATAGCCTACAGGGAGTTTTCCATCTAATCCTTCCCAAAAACTTTCAAAATCCCCTAGTACCTACTAAGTCCAAACTCCTAAGCCTAGCGTTTAAGCTCCATCACCATCAGGCACTAATACACAGTTTGAATCAACTCATCTTTAACTTTTCCCCAACAGATACTCGAAACTTTCCTACCCTATAGCTTTACACATGCAATTTCCTATCTGAAATGTTCTTGCCCTAACATAGTCATATATTCAAATACACTAATTCTACCCATCCTTTAAGGCTCAGCTCAAGAATCAACTCTTCCTCTAAGCTCTGTCCCCTTCCAAGTAACTCCAATAATACTGTATGTCCCTCTTAGGACATTGTTATAATGCTCTAGGTACATATGCTATCTCTTCTATTAGACTGTCAGCTTCTGAAAATCAGAGTATGCTTCTGATGCACTGCTGTATTCTGTACAGCACCTGAGACAAGGTAGGTTCAATAAATATCTGTTAAATAAATACATTGTGGTAATTCTAAATATAAAAGATCATTAAACAGTGATAACATGTTATAAAGCTCAAAGAATGCTTTCAAAACATTCTTTTGTACATTATTTTACCGCTGTTACAAAATATTATAAATTTACATGTGTGAGCAACTGAGCTGAACCGGTACTGACTCCAGGACATCCCATGAAAGTGTTTTTGCCCCAAGTATATTTTACCTCATTATCCCAGCCATATTGTGAATCAAACTGATACCTGTTCATACTGGGTCTAATCACCGACAACGCTATATTTAAGTCATTTATCCTTTTTTGGTAAAATGGTTTGTGCTTACTGAGAATGGGCTGAGGGGGGAGTTCCCGCCGTGGCTCAGTGGTTAACGAATCCGACTAGGTTACGGGTTCGATCCCTGGCCTTGCTCAGTGGGTTAACGATCCGGCGTTGCCATGAGCTGTGGTGTAGGTCGCAGACACACCTTGGATCCTGCGTTGCTGTGGCTGCGGCGTAGGCCAGTGGCTACAGCTCCGATTAGACCCCTAGCCTGGGAACCTCCACATGCCGCGAGTGGGGCCCTAAAATGACAAAAGGCAAAAAAAAAAAAAAAGAGAATGGGCTGAGGGGGACAGATGTGTATTTAAATCTGTCTGAGGGCTGAGTTCTGGCTAATGAAACATTTACTGTAGAAGTGAGGATAAGGGCCCCAGCCCCAGATTTGCTACTGGAATTGAGGGTCCTTCCTTGTTATATTTTTCATGCCAATAAATAGCATGATAGATTTTTCCATAACAGAGTCACTGTCAACAAATGTTATTTCCACCCTGAACAGAATTGTATGTAATTTGCCCAAGGATGCCAAGGCAGGCCTCCTTTTCGTTATTACCATCTACTAGGCTACTTTAAAAAGTTTAATATGTATTGCCTGAAACTGAACTGACAGTTTCTAAATTTTTCTCTTTTAGACTAAATATATTTCAATGTGAATAACATGCCCTCTTATAAATAGCAAACATCAAAACTGCTTATATTTAAACAAGCCAAAGATTACCAGTGAAAAAATAAAATAATCTTAATGAAAAGACCTCATCTTGATGAAGCTCACACTTCCTTTCTTCAGGCAGTCACTCCAAAAATATTTACTAATTTCCTACTGCTGGCAGAGAATAAAGTTACAAGAAAATTAGCAAAAAGTGTTACCTCCCCTCAAGGCTAGTAAAGCCATAAATAAAGGTACATTTTAAAACGGAACATGACACTATATTAAACAGGAGTAAGAAGTTTCTAAAAACAGATCTGTGAATGCTCTACTCTTCATTTTACTAGTGTATATATACAATTCTTTCCGACACAAAGACACTTCACCCTTAGAATCTAATTTTTAATCTTATTCTTAAATTTTTTTAAGTCAACCCAGTTTTGTTGCATGACTGACTGCAAACTGCAGGGTATTATTCTACTACCACATCCTGACAACCAGCTCATATTCAGTTACACTATGACAGCCCTGCTCCAAAAAAAAAAAAAACCTAATTGTATGATCATGTGGATACTGTAGAAGCCCCTTAGCTCAACCCTAGATGGGCCTCAAGAGGATAATGCTTATTCTGTTGAACTCACTGCCAAATCACAATATGAAAGAGCTAGGATCAAAACAAGACCCAATTATACAAAGAGTGCATTTTATCAATGTTGGGTTTTTAAGAAATAGGTATGTGGCCCAGTACTTGTGGAAAATTGTTCAAAAATATTTACACAGATGGAGCAGTAAAGAAAATTATCAAGTACTCACTAGCCATAATGATGAGAAACTCCTCAGGTAGCATCAGGACAGCTTAGTCATGAAATATTTAAAGCAACAGAATCCAATTTCATAATTCTCTAGTGCTTAAAGCATATCTAAACTTTTGGGATCTTTGCAGGGGAGGAGGGAGTATATTTACGTATTATTTCTGCTGTTAAAATATTTTTATGCAGAATAAAAAATTTTGGCTCCTACTAATGCTCATGGCTCTCTGTGTGTGTATGAAGTTCTAGTTACCATTTGTTCAAGCATCAAAAAACAAAACAGAAACCATCAGCAAATACTTTTTCAAACAATTATTCACAAAAGTTAAGATAGCTATAAACTGGTTTACTCTAGTCTAATTTAAACAAGTTCAGAAACGATATAAGTTAACTAAATAGCAGCCTCTACAACTAACTCCTGCTTCACATAATAGTTATCCTATTCTTTTAGCATATAGTTCTGATTTCTCAAGAACTGGACCTATGATACTAGATCTATAAAAAGAAAAGAGGAAAGAAATGACAACAGATATGTAATTCTAGTTTTTTGCTACCTCAATAAAATTATAAAAGCAAATGCTAATCTCATATCAAGTCTAAATATTCAAATGTGTCATTTGTCAGGTTTTTATGACTCCCAAACTATTTGTATTTACTTTATTTTTCCTCCATTATCAATTTGGTGTGTTCAGTTCAGAGGATCTAAACTAAATGAGATGACATTTCCAGAATAAACATTTGCCAAACGTCATACAAAACATTTAAAATCAAAAAAGATTAGCCCACTGCCCCAGAATTACACAGTATTCTTTTTATAAGTTTAGGAAACATATCTGATTAGATATAGACTCTAATAGCTATATGGGTTTTATTTTAAACGGTACTGTATAACTGATTTACTTTTTTTTTTTCAGCTGCACCCGTGGATCATGGAATTTTCCAGGCTAGGGATCAAATCTGAACCAGAGCTGCACCATAGCTGGATCAATGTGGGATCCTTAACCCACTGTGCCCGGCCAAGAACTGAACTAGCGCCTCCACAGAGACAAGCCAGATCATTAACTCACTGTGCCAAAGCAGGAACTTCGATTTGCTCATTTTATTATGGCACAATCACGTAGTTTCATGTTAAGTTTGAGTTTCAATGCAACTAGTGACATGACTAAGTCACTAGTCTTAGTGACTTTTTATAAGCTTCAGTTTCTCTTTGAGTATGCTAATTTAAATTTATAAACGGGAGAGGACATTCATTGAGCTCTCTCAATGATGAACTACCAAGATCCATTCCCACTTTCTTCTTTCCTTTAAAAAACCCCGGTTTTACTTCAGAGACTTTTTATTTATCTCCTGTGTAAAATACTACAGACTGATCTGATGCCATCTGAATATGCCAGCAAAGAATCTGCTTGTAAATTTCGTAGCAAAGCTGTTCTTGTTCTCTTTATGTGTAACTTTGTATCTTCACATCATTCAATTTTAGTGCTCAAGCACATCTTTTTTATTGAATTAATTGGGCCTTTAAATTCAACTATGTTAACTTTTCCTCCAATTTTTAGATCAACCTACCTGAACAGGAGTAAAACAAAGAAACTGTTTTACTGGGCAAAGAAATCTTAATATTACTCGAATGTATAGGAAACTCTTCTAAATCTTAAAGTTTTCTTTTTTATTATTTTTTATTAAAGTATAGCTGATTTACAACGTTGTGTCAAAGTTTCTATTGAGGAACAATATTTTGAAATGTATTCATCACTAAAAATAATATATATCAAGCAAAAACAGGGAAGGAGGGAGTAGGAAGGGAAGAAGGAAAAAGAAAATAAAAAAAGGAAAAAAAGCTGGAATACACCAAAAACAGTTTACCTATTTTTAGGTTAATATTCATCTCTGCTTGTGGTTGTGATTTTAATACCTCATTACAGGGAAGTTTTACTCAGGTTTATTTTATAGAGTATGTGAGTTTATATATAACGCCTATACTTACCAAAACACAGATCTCCACCTCCCCCCATCAAATGATTAGATTAAATTTTTCCCTAAAGCAATACTTTTTAAATTATAATTTTTACCAACTGTTTAATTTTCATACCACTAGAACATAAGCCCTTTACATGCTATTTCATCACAATTTCAGTATAAATGTCTCATTTTTTATAGAAAAAAATTAATTACATGGTTCAATAAGTTGCCTGTGGTAACACATCGATTTTATTTACATTCAAAAGCTAGACTTTAGATTATTCTCTAAATTTCAAGCACATTTAACCTAATAATTCTATCCATTAGATTTTTTCCTATTTTCATTTGAAAGGATTCTGAAGTCACTATGATCTTAATCACAATTTTATAATATAAATTTACTGCTTACCAAAGCTGAAATAAGTATTTTATTCTTTTAATAAATTCATAATTTTCTATTAAAGCTAATATTCTAGTAATTATATACTAAAATCATTTGGATAATCATAATGCAATGAAAACTATTACTATTCTACAGTTTTTGCAGACTAGTTCTTTCAAAACTAAACAGTGAAAACAAGGAATATTTACTTTATAACTACTTAGAACTAGCTATCATTTACCAGTAAGCCTGTCTTTTCCCTAAAAGTGTTTTCTGTTTCTCTTGAAACACAAATGCATTTTTCTATTGTTAACCACAAAGTAACAGCAAACAGAAAATTAAAATAAATTTACTTTTCAGGTATATGGTGTTAGAATTATTAATGCCATGTAATAAAATCTCCATATAAACGTTGATACATAAAATACTACAACTCTAGAAAGCTGCAGAATGATTAATTCATCTGTTTTCAAAATCAGATTTATATATGAGAAGAAATAAATGCAAGCAATGTAAAAAAATCTCTCAATTTAGTCAGATTAATTTAATGAATAAGCTTGCTGTTTTTATAAAGATATAAAATAATATAAAAACAATAAAAAGTCAGTGATCAGATTTTTCTCTTTAGAAGAAATTTTCAAACTGAATGACATTTTAACTAAAGATAATTTCATTCCTGTTAATTTTTTTTTTTTCTTTTTGGCATTTGTCCTTCTAGGGTTGCATCCGGGGCATGTGGAGGTTCCCAGGCCAGGGGTCCAATCGGAGCTGTAGCCGCCGGCCAACACCAGAGCCACACCAGCGCCAGATCCGAGCCGCGTCTGACCTACACCACAGCTCACAGCAACGCCGGGTCCTTAACCCACTGAGCAAGGCGGGGGATTGAACCCGTGTCCTCATGGTTCCTAGTCAGATTCGTCTCCGCTAAGCCATGACAGGAACTCCATTCCTGTTAATTTTATAGGGTAAAGGAGCCACTACTTTCACAGAACACAATTCCTTTTCATTTCAAATTGGGAATAAACTCATTTACAGAGTTGATTAAGATTCATTTCATTTAGTCAAAGATAACCAGAAATCACCAAAAGTCAACTGAAAATTCACAGACTATAAAATATGCAAACATGGTATTACATTCCTACATACTTTATTGTCTATGATTTTAGAAAATTCAGTGTCAACACTTCTCCTTTTAGTATGCTATGCAATAAGTGGCTATTTATTTTCAGTTTAGCTCTACCATCATAATTTGCCTTCGCCAGATCTTAAATGTTTTTCTTCCTTTCTCCGCTCCCCTGCCCGCCCCTCATCTTTCCTATGACTTAGGAGCAGTCTTTATTTGATTTTTTTAAACTGCTTTTGTAAAATCAGATGATTTAAGAAGTTTTCTGTTGTTTTCAAATAGGCTAGAAGTTAGACTTTTTCCTCAAGCCAGACTGAAAAGTTGTCGGGGAAAAGAATAATCACACAGTCTCAAAGTTTTACCCCAAATTTACTTAACAGTTCAAAAAGTTAAATAAAGAGTATCTTCACACTGAAGAAATCTGACAGACACTATGGTAACCAAGAAATCAAACTTAGCAGGATTAATACTGGGACTAATTGACATAATATGTCTCTGATGTGATGCCACAAGAAGTACACATCACCTCCACTCGATATTCTTGCCAAAATGTTTCATGAAGAAACAATTAGACAAATTTAGAATATGGAATATTTGACAGGACAAATGAACTACTCTCTTCAAATAATATCAGTATCACTGAAGGACACCACCACCCCCACCACAAAAAAAAAAAAAAAAAAAAAAAAAAACCTTGGGCAATATTCTAAATTAGGGGAGACTAATAAGAGATAAAACATCTAAATACCACATGTGAAGCTTAAGTGGATCTTAGATTGGTGAGAGAGGACTATAAAAGGCATAATTGGGAGAAGATGAAAAAATCTGGATGTGGACTGAAAATCAAGTAATTTAATTTTATCAATGTTAAATTTCTTGAGTTTGATAATGGTTATGTTTAAAAAAATAGTTCAACATTCTCTAGGAGTTAGAAGCTATTCAGGGGTAAAAATTCATAAACTCTGTAAATTACCTCCAAATGGCCAGAAAAAAAAAGGTATATGTATACATGTATGTAAATATTTTTTAAAATAAAAAGTTGAGGAGAGGGGAGTTCCCCTCGTGGCTCAGTGGTTAACGAATCCGACTAGGAACCATGAGGTTGCGGTTCGATCCCTGGCCTTGCTCAGTGGGTTAAGGATCCGGTGTTGCCGTGAGCTGTGGTGAAGGTTGCAGACGGGGCTCGGATCCCGCGTTGCTGTGGCTGTGGCAAAGGCCGGCAGCTACAGCTCCTGTTAGACCCCTAGCCTGGGAACCTCCATATGCCGTGGGTGCGGCTCTACATAAAAGGCAAAAAGACAAAAAAAAGTTGAGGGGAGGGAGTTAAGTCCTTCCTTGAACATATCTAAACAAAGTTATATCAATCTCATCATTTCAGATTATAGATTATAATCCATATATGCAGATTATAATAATAGCAAAACTTTTTCCATTCTCTTCTTTCAGCTTTCCTTCATCCTTACAAAAGCCCACTTCTTCCAGAAGCTTGCAATCAGTTCAGTGGTATAAACAATAATATAAGAATTTCTCAAATTAACTTACACTGGCAAATGTGAGAAAGCCAGACCCGTTTTTCCCAGGCTCTAATGTCTAATGCTGTTTTTGCAATGGCCCACATCTCCTGGCATAGGTAACAGCAAACCAAAAAATGGGAAAAAAGGCAATACTTAAACAACTAATACAGCAATAAAGGGTAACAACTGCCAATCTGTCTCTACACTGACAGTAAAGCCAATTCCTAAGATTTCTAATATTGGTATCAGGATAATCATTTTTTAGAGGTCAAGGGGTGTATTCCCATTATAATTCCCAAGTCTATCTATAATAATCAAAAGGAAAGGGGACAGCACATATAAGTTATATTTTTAATTTACAGACAATGCACATTTGGAGCTATATTTATTGATAGAACATATACTAAAAATGGATATTTATACTTCTCTGGGAATTAAAAATGGAAATAACAATGCCTTATTTTAACTAGGTTTCAATATCCTATTAACAAATCATTTGAATTTTAAGCGTATTTACAAGTCAACCTGAGAGTACAAACTATGCTGTTAGAAGACGTTTCTTTAATTCATTCATCTAACAAACATTAAGCACATACACTACTAAGCGTATATGATATTTCTTCTGGACCAGGGACTTTTTTTGGGCGGGGGATGTCTTTTTAGGGCCGAATACACGGCATATGGAGTTTCCCAGGCTAGGGGTCAAATTGGAGCTGTAGCCACTGGCTTACACCACAGCCACAGCAATGCCAGATCTGAGCCGTGTCTGCAACCTGCTCACAGCAACACCAGATCCTTAACCCACTCTGAGGCCAGGAATCAAACCTGTGTCCTCATGGATACTAGTCAGATGTGTTTCCACTGAGCCATGACAGGAAATCCCTGCCAGGGACTTTTTGCTTTAGGTCAAGCCATGTCCAATCACTAAAGTTTGCTAAAAGCTTGCTCTTTGTACCATTTTGGGGTTTCAAGATTGCATGTCTTTCCCATTACTAATAGGCAATGAAATGGTCAAAAGATTGTGCTTATAAAGTGATTTTGTTTGGTAGATTAGAAGTCAATTTAGCATACTATATCAATCTCTAAAATTCAAATTAAAATACAGAGAAGAATTTAGTCAAGCAAAAAGAACAAAGGTATAATAAAACCAGCAAAGACTATAAATATAAAGCTCAGTACATAATCATTGGTATTTTTTAATTTAAATAAATCTGTACCCTAAACTAAACAGAATGTTTAAGTTCACAGCTCAATTTAGAATAAAATAATTTATTACAAAATATTATGGTCTTTCTGTTCATATTCATCTTGTGTATAATCTTTCTAATTATATTCTTTCCTGAAAAGAAATCCACAATTCCTCAAAATCTATGAGATTAAGCCCAAATTCCTCACCCTTGCTTCCATGTATTCCATACAATGGTCTACCTTCCCTCAACTATCTCATACCCTACGCTCTGGGAAAACCTGCCTTTTCCAGAATTCGTTCACTGCTTGCTACTTCCAGGGGCTACTTCCTGTGACCAGGACAAGTTCCATCCCAAACTAGATAACACACTTATCCTGTAAGACTCAACTCAAGCCTTGCCAACACTGGGCTTCATCACTATCTCCGTATTTTTTGTTCCCTGACGTTGAATCTGATGCTGCTCAAAAATCCCTAACTTAATCATTTGCTGCTTACTCCATTATATCATATTTCTGGACTCATTTAGCCACCTCCCCAGTAAGCCTATGAGCTCCTTAAGGATGAGGACACATTTTACATATCCAGAACTGATCAGAGCTCCTGCCTAACAAAGGCTAAATAAATGGACCAGAAACCAAGAAAGTTTCTCACTTGGACTCACAGTGTTCTTGTTACAAGTTTATAGAAAAAAACATTTATAAGTTAGTCCTGGAATTGAATGTTTGCTCATCTGGAATAGTCAATCTACTATATTTCTCTTTTATACTTATTCTATGCATTATACATATATATTATGTATGCATTATACATACTTATTCTCTGCATATATACATACTATATTTCTCTTATATATTTATTCTCTGCATTATACATACTCTGTGTTTGTCTTATACCCTTTTTTATACTATAATTTATCAAGGGTAGAGATTTCATCAAACCCCTATAATTGGACCCACTGATACATGTACTTATGGATGGAAATAAGGATATACACATACTCAGTGTTTGGCAAGTGCCTTTCAAAGCCACTATGCAAATAAGACAGTAAAGTTACAATCTACCTTATATGAATTCAACAGAATCAAATCTTAAAGTTCCGAACTCTTTATAACACAATTTAAGATTTGTTATGAGGAGTTCCCGTGGTGGCTCAGTGGTTAACAAATCCGACTAGGAACCATGAGGTTGCGGGTTCGATCCCTGGCCTTGCTCAGTGGGTTAAGGATCCGGCGTTGCCGTGGTGGTGTAGTTGCAGATGCGGCTCGGATCCAGCGTTGCTGTGGCTGTGGCGAAGGCCGGCGGCTACAGCTCCTGTTAGACCCCTAGCCTGGGAACGAACCTCCATATGCCTTGGGTGCAGCCCTAGATAAGGCAAAAAGACAAAAAAAAAAAAAGAAAGAAGATTTGTTATGAAACTTTACTACCTAAATCTAGACAAATTTCCTATTAGCAGAGGTATCTTTGCTGCTCTCTAACGTTTTGTCATTTTGTTTTGGTGTTTTTTTTTGTTTTTTTGTCTATTTTTTAGGGCTCCACCTGCGGCATATGGAAGTTCCCAGGCTAGGGGTCAAATTGGAGCTGTAGCTACCCAGCCTAGACCACAACCACAGCAACTAAAGGATCCAAGCCACCTCTGCGACCTACACCACAGCTCAAAGCAATGCCGGATCCTTAGTCCACTGATGGAACCCACGTCCTTATGGATACTACTCGGGTTCGTTACCACTGAGCCACGACAGAAACTCCCCATTTCTAACGTTTTATTATTCCCAGTTATTCCTCCCCACTGTTAACACTCAAACTCAAAAATGATTACCTTAACCTAAAAGTACACTTTAAAAATTAGTATTTGCCAAACATTAGCAAATACTGAAATGCTATATAGAATAGACCAATTGTCAAAGTGTTTTAATTTTGATGTCTGAGTTAACTGTTGTTATTGTAGTAGTAGCAGCACCAGCATTAGCTACAACTATAGTTTAACAGTTCTCTGTGCTATTTTAAGTCCTTTAACTTTTTACATCCTTATAACCCTATTTAGAGTGACGAACCTGAGGCATCCACAAGTTAAATAACTTGACCAAGGATACATAGCTAGCAAGTCACCAAGGAGAGATTAAAACGCAAGCCTCTGGTATTCCCGTTGTGGCCCAGTGGTAAGGAACCCGACAGTATCCAGGAGGACACGGGTTTGATCCCTGGCCCTGTTCAGTGGGTTAAGGATCCTACATTGCTGTGAGCTGCGGTGTAGGTTGCAGACACAGCTCGGATCCTGCATGGTGTGGCTATGGCATAGGCCAGTGGCTAAAGCTCCAATTCAACTCCCAGCCTGGAACCTTCTGTATGCCATGTAGGTATGGCCCTAAAAACACCCCCCCCCAAAAAAAGAAAAAAAAGTAAAAAACCCAAGCCTCTGAACCAAAATGCCATATAATATAAATAATAATTCCCTAAACAAGAGCCCAAGTGTTTGACAGTAACAAATTATAAATGTGTCTTAGTCTTCTTGCAGACTATTTCATAGATATTTAAAGCATTTAAACAAAAAATCAATATAAAACTCTGTGTATCATACAGGTTTATTCACTTTTTGCAGGGATTACTTTATACATTTAAATTAAAGGTGGTGCTTTGTGAGGTTTCTTAGTAGTATGCTATTTGGGCTACACTGTAAAAACAAAAGGAAATACCTAATAACATAAATAAAAAGCATTTGAAAGAACAGTAAGAGTTCCCGTCATGGCTCGGTGGTAACAAATCTGACTAAGATTCATGAGGAGAAGGGTTCAATCCCTGGCCTTGCTTGGTGGGTTAAAGACCCAGCTTTGCCATGAGCTGTGGTGTAGGTTGCAGAAGCGGCTCAGATCTTGTGTTCCTACAGCTGTGGTGTAGGCCAGCAGCTGTAGCTCCAGTTCGACCCCTAACCTGGGAATTTCCACATGCCATGTGTGCAGCCCTAAAAAGCAAAAAAAAAAAAACAGTAAAATATCCCTATAAAAAGAGAATGCTATACATAACGGTATGATTACATTTAAAATTAAAGGATTCTGCTAAAATTTTAGCCAAAATGAAATGACTCATATACTAGAGAATGAAATAGATTGTGAAATACCCTCAATTTGTGTGACTACCAATTAAAATACTCCCTTTGTAGCCTTTATGATTACTTTATCTGTCATATTTTCCCTCACTTGAAACAAAATTATCTTTATACCATTAGTTTTTCTAATTGTTTCAAATATTTCTATTAGGTTGAAACATGAAACTACCCTTTTGACCACTTTTACCGACAGAAATGGACACTTCATTTGCTTCAATCTAACTTTCACAAATTCAACATACTAAAAAGGGTAGATGTACTTAATGAAGTTATGATTGTTCCATCATTGTAATAGTTCCCTGGTAGCACACAAAAGAGTAAACAGTTTACACCGTTTTCAGACTCGACAGGAAAGAAAATTAAAAAGTAATCATTCTTGTGTGAAAACATTCACAAGAAAACTGTTAAGTGAAAAGGACTGGAGTTCCCATCATGGCGCAGCAGTTAACAAATCCAACTAGGAACCATGAGGTTGCGGGTTCAGTCCCTGGCATCGCTCAGTGGGTTAATGATCCGGCGTTGCCGTGAGCTGTGGTGTAGGTCACAGACGCGGCTCGGATCTGGCGTTGCTGTGGTTCTGGCGTAGGCTGGCAGCTACAGCTCAGATTAGACCCCTGGCCTGGGAACCTCCATATGCCACTGTCAGTGCAGCCCTAAAAGGGCAAAAGACAAAAAAAAAAAAAAAAAAGGACTGAGTTACAAAACAGTATACCATTTTCATTTATACATAGAAACACCAAATACTAAAACTCTGCTTTAGACTTCAGGATTTCTGTTTCTTTGTTCTCTTCCTTTGGTAGTTCTGTTTTTCTAATTTCCTAATTAAAATTAATAATTAATTTATAAAAACAATTTAAAATAAGTTCATCTTTGGAGTTCCCATTGTGGCTCAGCGGAAACCATGAGGTTGCGGGTTCGATCCCTGGCATCACTCAGTGGGTTAAGGAGCCAGCGTTGCCATGAGCTGTGCTGTAGGTTGCAGACACGGCTCAGATCTCACGTTGCTGTGGCTGTGGTGTAGGCCAGCAGTTGTACCTCTGATTAGACCCCTAGCCTGGGAACCTCCACGTGCCGTGGGTGAGGACCTAAAATGACTAAAGACAAAAAAAAAAAGTTCATCTTTGCTTATTCTTTACTATAAAAACACTTAATATACTAATGAATCTAAAGCAACCATAAAATATTTAAAGAGCCTACATCTTTTTGTTAGCTTGGTAACAAAGTCCATGAGAAAAAAAAAAACAGAATGATTTAATAAGTTAATTCTGAGAACAGTGATCACATGCCTTGTTAGTCTGGATAAATAGCTTTATACAATCAACTAAATAAGTCTAAATAACAGTCGGGTCTGGTTTCATCATCATTATCAAATAATGATTTGTGTTGCTAACAAATAAAGACCAGACCAAAAAGTTAAAACATAAGCCTTGTTCAACAAGTAGTAGAGAAATCAAAGGAGACTGAATCAGAAACAATCATGGAAAATGAAGAAGAAATTAAAACAAACAAAAACGCTATATTCCTCTACTACCTGTGTAAAAAAATTTCTAAAAACCAAAAAGATATGTTTTGATATTTAAATGGACAAATATAAATATACAGTATAATGTAAAATATCTTCTAGGAGATATCTTACTTTAAAAATTCTGATACACAGAAACCAGAAGCTTTAAACTAATTTTACCTGAGTTTACTGCTAATTACTGCTGATTTACCAGCTAAATAAGCAATCTTACCTGGAATAGGTTCTTATATTTATAAACCAAAAACTCTAAAAACTACGGGAGAAAAGTTTGAGTTAAACGAATGGATCATAAACAGCTCAATTAGTCCACTGTGGTTTACTGCCCTCTGCCTGTTGTGGCAGGAGATATCACCGATTAAAAAAAAATGGCTGCAAAGAAAAGCTTGGAAGGTATCAAGTTGGCAGAAAACACTTTACGCAAATTTGAAGACTTTGGAATAGACCTTCAAATACAGTAGTTAGTTTTAAAAAAAAAATTAAGCATATGAAGTAAAAAAACATTTCAAATACTATTTGAAAAATTTCAACAACAAATTAATAAACTAGAGTGACTTAGACATAATGGCTGGCTCTAGGAGACAAAGTCAAAAAGAGTTAATGCTCTACCTAACCAAAGATCAGAATTAGTCCTAACTTAGAAAAATTCTTTTTTTTTTTAGAAAAATTCTTTAGCATACTAGATGGAAACATTCAGGTGAAGAGGTAAAAGGTTTTACTAGAAATTCAGAAAACATCAATAACATTTTCTCTGGTTATAAATCTATGGTAATACAAAATGTAGCTCAGAATAATGAAATTCCTAAGATAAGTCAAAATTTACAGATATCAGATATAATCTGATGTCAAAAAGTAGGCAACAGTGGAGCAAATATTTCCTGGAATCACCTAATTACATACAAACCAGGAACAAAGCACCAGAAAACTTCCTATGCCAAAATTAGAGTAGATGCTTCAAATAAATGTTTCTTCAAAATACTATCCAAGTCATATCATAATTCTGTCCAACAAGGCTTGCATTAAGTTTCTATTATCACTTTACAATTTTCCACCAGAGTTCAGCTGGCAATAAACTATAACAGCTACAGTCCAAGAAAAAAACAGTTCTGTTCATTTCACTGACTTGCTAATTACTCACATTTCACTATCATTTTAAAACACTGGTCTCAGACTGAATTCCAACCCAAACATCCAAGGGACACTATAGTTTCTTTTAATAAGAGTGGTTCACAAGGTTTTGATTCTTGGCATGACTGGGAAAGGACAAGAAAATCTGAAAACTGAAGACAAAAAAAAAAAAAAAAAAAAAAACGGGGTGGAAAGAAGAGGGGTGTGAGAATAAGGGGTTTCCTTTGGACATATCCATTAAACATTTGGATTTTTCTTTTCAGTAAGTCTTAATAATCTTTTCAGAATTTACCACTGTTCAAAAATATACAATGTGAACCATTTTTAAGAAAAAAAAACTTACCCTGTAGTTCATGATGTATTACACCCACAAGGTTGGGTTCGTCTCCCCACCAGAATATCCATAACTCTTTGCAATCTGGTTTGACATCACGACGCCATACACACAGCAAGTTGGCTTGCAGACAGCGGATGAAACTTAACAGGATTGGATCATCCTGGGCTGGGGCTGAAATTATGGGTCCACAGTCCCCATGCCCTCCAAAATTGTACCTACGCCATTTGATTCCTGTGAGTTCAGCCTGGAAAAAGAAAACAAAATTACAACAGTTTTGACTGTTCTTTCTACTTAACACTAAAAACAGGTTTTCGTACAGATAAGAAAATTTGCTAAAGTATTTACAATACTCCTCACATCGTAAGATTTCTCCCAATGAGGAACATATGTCAATACTTGATTTTTCAAGAGGAAAAGCAATTAATTTCTTCCTACATTTCTACATAGCTCTTTATATTAAATCCAAAACATAGCAAACAGATAAACATTTTCTGTTGCACCATTTTTATTCTAATATTTACTATAAAGTCCTATATATAAAACTACTTCCTGTATTATTATTCCCTATTTAATTCATAAATTACATTTAGAAATCAGGTAAGAGTTTAATAAATAAGTTTGTAGAATTGAAATAACCTCTTCCAAAGAATTTCCTCAATTTCTTCTGATCAAGAATTTACAGTTTAAATCCTTTTTAATCAAGGAAACAGTTAATACGCAGTACCATAGTGTTTCATAATGAAAGCCAAAATAACCTGCTTACAAAACTGATGGTTGGAGTTCCCGTCGTGGCTCAGTGGTTAACGAATCCAACTAGGAACCATGAGGGTTCGATCCCTGGCCTTGCTCAGTGGGTTAAGGATCTGGCGTTGCCGTGAGCTGTGGTGTAGGTTGCAGACGAGGCTTGGATCCCACGTTGCTGTGGCTCTGGCGGGTGGCTACAGCTCCTGTTAGACCCCTAGCCTGGGAACCGCGGGTGCAGCCCTAGATAAGGCAAAAAGACAAAAAAAAAAACTGATAGCAAGTTAACAGCAATTTATTCATGTTATTTAACATGTATCACTGAAAAAAGCTTTGCTTCCATAACTATCCCTAACATAGTTACTAGATCTTTTGTCTTTTAGACACATTTTAAAACATGGTAAACTTTAAACCACCTGAGAACAGATCTTATATATCTTTGTTCTGTTACACAGATTTGTATTTTTAAGTTTCTTAAATCTTATGTTTAAAAGAAACTAAACTTCAGGGAGTTCCCACTGCGGCTCAGTGGAAACGAATCCAACTACTCTCTATGAGGATGTGGGTTTGATCCCTGGCCTCCCCATTAGCTGTGGTGTGGGTCACAGACATGGCTTGGATCCTGTATTGCTGTGGCTGTGGTGTAGGCCAGCAGCTGCAGCTCCAATTCAACCTCTAGCCTGGGAACTTTCATATGCCACGGGTACAAACCTAAAAAACAAAAAAAGTAAAAATAAAAGGAACTAAAACTTCAAAGATATTTCAACACAAAAGCTGAATTCTTTGCTTAAGTAACTACAAACTACAACTATGTATCCAAAACTTATAGTAAAACTGATTCATAATTCTGTACCAAAGAGTCTATGTGTCCCTTGCATTTAATCCTTTCCCTTCTCACTTCCCACCACCAAGTCAGTAATTTTTATCACATTGTTTTTCAAAAAACAAGTACCACAATGTGAAAAATAACCATATCTTCTACTAACATAACTGAAACAAATTTAAAGTGCTAAAATAATATAATGAACACATCTAAGAAAAAAAATATCACTTTCCTTCAATCCCTAAAAAAAAAGCTTCACTTAAGAAAAATGATCCCCAAACGAATAATATTCAAACTAAAACTGTCTGAAATTCACTATATTTTCCTTTCACACTATGAAGTATGGGAATCTAACCTTTAATGAATATTATCTTTTTCCTTTTCTTTTTTTTTTTTTTTTTTGCTCTTTAGGGTTACACACGCGGCATATGGAGGTTCCCAGATTAGGGGTCGAATCAGAGCTGTAGCTGCCGGCCTACGCCACAGCCACAGCAACGCCAGATCCCAGCCACGTCTACAATCTACACCACAGCTCACGGCAATGCTGGATCATTAATCCACTGAGCAAAGCCGGGGATGGAACCTGCAACCTTATGGTTCCTAGTCAGATTCATTAACCACTGCGCCACGACATGAACTCCTTTTTGAATATTCTTTTGTTTGTTTGTTTGCTTTTTTAAATTTTTATTTTTTTATTAATTTTCTTTTCAGGGCTGCACCTGCGGCATATGGAAGTTCCCAGGATAGGCGTCGAATTGAAGCTACAGCTGCTGACCTATGCCACAGCCACAGCAAGGAGGGATCTGAGCTGCATCTGCGAGCTGCATCTATGACCTGCACCACAGATCACAGCAAAGCCAGATCCTTAATCCACTAAGCATGGCCAGGGATCGAACCTGCATCCTCATGGTTACATGTCAGAGTCTTTTCCACTAAGCCACGATGGAAACTCCTTGAATATTCTTAATAAAAGCTGTTATTGGCATCATTTAGGCCTTCCCTTTGTGCCACTTGGTTTCCTCTGCTATACAGGCTCAATGAGAAGTTCAAAAATAAATACAAATGAGTAGAAAATTAATCATACAAGATAAATTTTTTTGCCATAATCACACCCGAAATAATTATTAGCATCTTAATCAGAGAAGAAAAAGGAATCCAAGTTGGGAAAAGAAGAAGTAAAACTGTCACTGTTTGCAGATGACATGATACTATACACAGAAAATCTTAAAGACGCAACCAGAAAACTATGAGAGCTCATCAATAATTTTGGTAAAGTTTCAGGATACAAAATTAATACATAGCAATCTCTTGCATTTCTACATACTAAAAACAAAAGATCAGAAAGACAAATGAAGAAATAATTATTAGCATCTTACTGTATGGTCTTCCTGTTTTTCTGTACATATACCTTTTTTTTTTTTCTTTTATAGGGCCATGCTCATGGCATATGAAGTTCCTGGGCCAGCGGTCAAAGCAGAGCTACAGCCACTGCCCTACACCAAAGCCATAGCAATGTGGGATCCAAGCCACGCCTGCAACCTACACCACAGCTCACGGCCACACTGGATCCATAACCCACTGAGCAAGGCCAGGGATTGAAACTGCATCCTCATGGGTGCTAGTCAGATTGGTTTCCGCTGAGCCACAAAGGGAACTCCAATTACTAATTATTCTTGAAAGACAATTCTTAATGTTTTCATAATATTCTATTCACTATTCACTCTATTGTATGGAGAAAACAATTTATTCCACAACTGGACAATCTTCCTTTTATTCACTATATTCAGCATTATAATTGCTGAACGTCCTTGAACACTGTTATTTTCCTGATTATTTCTTTAGGAGAGACTGCTTGATATACAGAATTACCAAAGAACATGAATATTTTAGGACTCACAGATGAACACTACCATAGTGCTTTCTAGCAGTCTCGCCAATACAAATAATCTCCTCCCAAACTGTACTTCTTTTAAAATACCTGCCAATTTACCTGGGTCACTGCAGAGGGGCAGGTTCAATCCCTGGTCTGGCACAATGGGCTAAAGGTCACAGCTGTGGCTCAGATTCAACCCTGGCCTGGGGACTTCCATACGCCGTGGGTGCAGCCATAAAATAAAATTTAAAACAAAAAATCTGCCAATTTAATAAAATGCTACATCCTGTACTAAATGGTAGTTCTCCTTTTACTTGGAGAAAATCATTATCATATATTTGATCAGAAGTATAACCCAGGGCCAGTCTTCCTGGGTTTGATTCCCAGCTCCATACTCAAGAGCTGTAAGTAGTAAGAACCTAGCAAACTATTTAATCTTTGTCTCTCAGTTGCTTTACTGGTAAAATGATAGTAATGATATTCAGAGTTGCTTAAATGCGTTGTACACAGAAAAAGTGCTTAGGACAGTGCCTGGCACATGGCAAAAATATAAATGATACTGTTACCATTACCAGTAGTAGTAAGTATAGTGGTACTATTTCTCTCTAGTTGTCTGTTCACATCCTATTATACACGTTCCTTTCTTCAAATAAAAGCTGTGTGTGTACTGTGTGTATTTTAATCAGAAAGCCTAAGATCAATTTCTGAACAAATACCAAAGAAATTAAATAAAAAAAACTAAATTGCAGCTGCAATCAGCAAAGTTACAAGACTAACTTTTCTTATTATCACCTAAACTAGTGTTCTGTGCCTAAGGATCTTGGGGGTAAGTAGGGGGAAGAAAAGAAGAGCGAGAACAAAAATGTACCAATAAATATGAATCACTAACACACTACTAACCACACTTCAAAGTTTAGAAAATTAAAATATATTCAGAGATTTATACATCAGGTGAGTCAATCCCTAAGAAAAATCTATGAACAGTAATTCAATTACTAGAATACTTTCACCTGTAACACCCAGCATGGTTCAGCAGACAAAATATTTGGCTTTGATTCAAAGAATGGTTTCCTAATCCTAGCATGTCCACTAACTTCCTATCAGTGCTTCTATGGATTCAGTGGTAAAAGGAAGCTGTTGCCACCTGTTCTATATCTTTATGGAGTTGTTCTAGTAAGTGATATGATACAATTTCAAGTGATATAAACATCAAGTTAATCTCTTCAGAAGAACTAAAAAAATGTCCAATTATTTAAAAACAATTTATCCCCTTACCTTAAAGCTAAAATTAATTATACCAGTCTTCATTGGAAAATATAACAATGAAACACCATTCAAGCCTAACATAACAGAGATGACTAAGTGTAAAATCAATGTTCAAAGACTCAGTTTTAAATTTTGAATTAATATTTGATAAGAAGAAAAATGACTGAAACACTTTGTTTATAGCTAAAAATCAATTCCACACAAAGTTTTGCAGACCCAGCTTCTTCTTTTTTCTTTTTTTTTTCTTTTTTTTTTGCTTTTTAGGGCCATATTTGCCACCTGTGGAGGTTCCCAGGCTAGGGGTCAAACTGGAGCTGCCGGTCTGTGCCACAGCCATAACAACGCCATATCCAAGCTGCATCTGCAAACTACACCACAGTTCATGGCAATGCCAGATCTTTAACCCACCGAGCTGAGCAAGGCCAGGGATCGAACCCACATCCTCATGGATACCAGTCAGGTTAATTAACCACTGAGCCACAACAGGAACTCCTGTAGACCCAATTTCTGACAAATGTCTATTTCCAAGACTCAAAATTCTTGAAATAACCCTTTAAAATAGTTCTAGATGCAGAATTCCCATTGTGGCTCAGTGGGTTAAAAACCCAACCGGTATCCATGGGGATGTGGGTTCAAGCTCAGGCCCTGCTCAGTGGGTTAGAGATCTGGTGTTGTCAAAGCTGTGGTGTAGACTGCAGATGCAACTCGGGTCCCACATTGCTGTGGCTGTGGCGCAGGCAGGTAGCTGCAGCTCTGATTTGATTCCTAGCCTAGGAACTTCCATATGCCAGGGGTGCGACCCTAAAAACACATATATATATTTCTAGATGCAACTTATTCCCAAAATGCAATTATTTATCACTGTCAAAGATGAACAATCCATATTTAAGTTTAAGATTATATGAACTTTACAAATTCCCGTCATGGCTCAGCAGTAATGAATCCAACTAGCATCCATGAGGATGCAGGTTCAATCTCTGGCCTAGCTCAGTGGGTTATGGATCTGGTACTGCCGTGAGCTGTGGTATAGGTCTCAGACGTGGCTCAGATCCTGTATTGCTGTGGCTGTGGTGTAGGCTGGCAGCTGCAGCTCCAATTCCACCCCTAGCCTGGGAACTTTCATATGTCACAGGTACAACCCTAAAAAGACAATGAAAAAAAAAAGATTACTTGAACTTCTAAAATACAGAATCACAAAATAAATTAAAACATACAAGGATAGGAGTTCCCATCGTGGCGCAGTGGAAACGAATCCAACTAGGAACCATGAGGTTGCGGGTTCGATGCCCTGCCTTGCTCAGTGGGTTAAGTATACGGCGTTGCTGTGAGCTCTGGTGTAGGTCACAGACACAGCTCAGATCCCACGTTGCTGTGGTGTAGGCCGGCAGCTGTAGCTCTGACTCAATCCCTAGCCTGGGAACCTCCATATGCCACGGGTGCGGCCCTAAAAAGCAAAAAAAAAACCTATACAAGGATAGAGTTCCTTTGTGGCACAGTGGGTTAAGGTTCTGGCATTGTCACTGCAGCTGCTCAGGTCAATCCATGACCTGGGAATTTTCACATACAGCAGGTGTGGCCAAAAAAAAAAAAAAACTACCATATACATACACACACAAAAGGAAAAAAGCAGGACTGCATATAGATATAATACATTTATTCATTACCTACTTAATACCAGGCACCATACTAGGGTCTTCATACATAATTTCTAATCTTCACAGACAGCTAAAGAAATTAAGAGTCAGAAAGGCTAAATAATACTCCTATAACCACACAGGCAGCAAACAGTAGATCGCAAATATAACTGGATTTAAAGCATAACTGAATTTAAAGCGTAAATTCTTTCCACTCTGCCATGCTGCTTCAGAGAGCTAATGGTAAAAATTAGCCCTAGATGATTTTAAAATAGTACAAAGAAACTGTCATCAACTCAATTTAGAAATGACAAGATCTCATGGCCATACTTTCTAATTTAAGAAAGTTCATGAATCTTTCTTTACTCTTCCTGAGGTATGAAGAAAACTAGTATACTGCCCACTACACCAACCCATAAAAGGAAGAGACTTATTTCACTAGGATAATTATATGCCTTCTTTTACATGTTATCACTATAAGATTATATCCATACAAACTAATCCTTAGAGGATATGTATAACAAGCCAAGAAAATAACTTTTTTTTTTGTCTTTTCTCATTTTAAGGCCACACCCGCGCCATGTGGAGGTTCCCAGGCTAGGGGTCTAATCGGAGCCACAGCTGCTGGCCTACGCCACAGTCACGGCAATGTGGGATCCAAGCCGCGTCTGCAACCTACACCACAGCTCACGGCAACACCAGATCCTTAACCCACTAAGCGAGGCCAGGGATCGAACCCGCAACCTCATGGTTCCTAGTCGGATTCGTTTCTGCTGCACCACGATGGGAACTCCAAGAAAATAACTATTCTAATAGCAAGAAAGACTGGAAGGAAACCTAAGCAATGGCTGATGTCTGTTTTAAAGGTGGTCATGGTCCTTAGGGAACTGAACTTAACTGGCTGAGACTCCCTTCGTCTAAAAAGAACTTCAATTCAAAATGATTCTACTTAAATAGATTATAACAAAATCAAATAAATGTACTTTCTCATGGCATGAATGTATTTAAAGAAAATTTATATTGATTCTCAACGTACTATTCTCTAGGTATTATACACAGGAAAGGAGCTGATACATTTTCAATGCAGGTCTCTAAAGTCAAAATTTTATTATTCAGAGGTCATGGAATAGAGTAAAACTAACATGACTTGCTAAGAATGAACTCATAAGTCTCCTGGTGGCCTGGCAGTTAAGGACGCAGTGCTGTCACTGCTGTGCTTAGGTTCAATCTCTGGCCCAGGAAATTCTGCATGCCACATGCAAGACAGGAAAAAAAAAAAAAAAAAAACAGAATGAACCCAGAGTGTAGTATGGAAAGAACACTGGTTGGAGGTCAGGAGAGCTAGGTTCAAGTCCTGGTTTTTCAACTATTTAGCTAAATGATATCAGGAAATCTCCATCTCAGGGCACCTCAGCTCCCCATCCTATAATGTGATATGGTTGACCTAGATATTATAAATGGGTTCAAGTCACCTAGCCCAGGCTAATTACATCCCACTCACAAAAGCCAACTTGTAAATGAGACCAAACCCTTATAAAATGCTTTACAATGATTAGCAAAAATAGGAGAGCTGCCAGAAGACATCTGAATTTTCAAGAAATAGTTGAATGAAAGACTTTTCAAACTACAGAACAATTAGCTTAATATCAATCCTGGGCAGGATTCTAGGATGACATATAGAAGAGGCAGCAGTGATCATTTGGGACTAACATGAGTACACCAGGAAGTTCCAAGTTGGCCTCATCTCACTTCCTCCTGTGATAGAATTACCACTCTAGTAGACTGGAGAAATACAGTTAACAAACATTAAGTCACCTCTCAACTCAAATCACAGGAAGGAAAAAAGTCAGGATAACAGAAAATGTCTGTTAAAGCATAACTAATCAGCTCCAGGTAAAGACGACAGAGTAAACACACACATCTGCTTTTTCTCTCTTTTAAATCCCACAAAAAAAAAGTTTTATTTTTTTCTTTAAATCATAAAATAACAATGATCGATAGTAGAAGAGATGAGCACATTCAGATTTTGAAAGCTAAGATGTAAATGTTCAAGAGGTCAAGAAACTTATACCAAAGAAAACTGAATCTTAGCTATGGAGAACGCAAAGCTACAACCCAATTTACACAGAATTAATTATAAATACAGGTGCAGGCATCCTTCAGTGTCTACAGGGTGTTGGTTCCAGGAGCCCCACAAATACCAAAATCCATGGATACTCAGATCCTATCTATAAAATAGTGTAGAATTTGCACATAACCCATGTATATACTTTAATCTCTGGATTACTTATATAATACCTAAAACAATGTAAATGGTATGTAAATAGTTGGAAGTGCACAACAAATTCAAGTTCTGCTTTTTGAAACTTTCTGGAATTTTTTTTCCAAATATTTTTGGTCTGCAGTTGGTTGAATCCACAGCTGCAGAATCCATGAATATGGAGGACTCAACTATTTGCTGTGGAAGTAGAGAGGCAGAGAGGCAATCAAATAAAGAAAACTGGGTGAAAGCCTGCTTAGAAAGCACTCAGAACCAAAGTACCCTCCGCACTGTCACATTTTATACCAGCAAATCCTTGGAAGAGTATTCTCTGAGGTCAGTAAAACACAGGGTATCTGGACTGGCCCAACTGAAGGCAGGAAACCAGAGTGAAATCAGTACATCAGGTGGGCATGTACAGAATATAAGTCAAAAGTCATCCTCTCCAGGAGTTCCCGCTGTGGCACAACGAGATTGGCAGCATCTTGGGACCACTGGGATGCAGGTTCAATCCCCGGCCCGGCCCAGTGTGTTACAGCTTAGGTCACAACTGCAGCTTGGATCTGATTCCTGGCCCAGGAACTCCATATGCCAAGGGGCAGCCAGAAGACGGAGGAAAAAAAAAAAAAAAATCAGCCTCTGCAAAGCTCTTCCTCTAAGCATTTAAAAAGCTGGCAGCCAGTTTTTCATCCACAAGAAAGGACACTTGAAAGGGGTCTGGGAAATCTGACCAGCTCAGGAGAAAAGACCTCAAGATAATGACATTAGAGTTTCCCCACATAAAGAGTCCATCCACCCCGACCAGTGAATTGCACAGTAAACAAATGTCACACACATACTCAGAACTTCCAAGCAGATTTTTAGTCTACCATTCCTAAGCATGAACAGATGAACAGGAATTATTAAATAGTCGAGGAATTATAGAGACAAAAACACAGAAAAGCAACTTGGAGGAAACAGACTGCAATGGGAGACGATAACGTTTTAAAAATCTATTAGTATTCTCAGAGATAAAATAGTGCAACCATTAAAAAAAGAACAGGATGCTATTTTAGAAAAGTACAGAGAACTAAAAGAGTGATCTTGGAAATTTTACAACAATGATGTCAGAAACGATAAAGCTCCTTAGAAGGCCTGGAAGATAAAGTTTCTCCCAGTAAGTAAAGCTAGTAAACAAAAATGAAAAACAGGGGGGTGGGGTGAGATAAAACTAGAGAAGCAGCCCAGGAAGTTCAAAACCAAATACAAGAGCTTTCAGAAAGAGAAAACACAGAACATGAAAAAGAGGAAATGACTGATAAAATAATTCATGAAATTTTCTCAAGGGTGATAAAAAGAAAATTAATTTCTATATTGAAAGGGCTCACCTGATCTGTCTCTGCCCAATTCTGCTTGCCTCCCTTCCCTTCTACAGGCATCAATAACCAGGGCACTTTGTAATAAACATCCTATATAATAAATTCTGTTTCAAAGTCAAAAAAAAAAAAAAAAGAGAGAGAGAGAGAAAGAAAGGACTCACCTGCGTATCCAGAATAATAAATTAAGCGAGACTAACGGGAGGCATATTATTGTAAACTTTCAACACACTGCAGACAAAGAGAAGATCCCCAAGTCTCCATATAGTAAAAAGAAGTCGCATACAAAGAATCAGGAATCGGAAGGGTTTCTGACTTCTCAACAGTAATACTAGAAGCAGGAAGGCAATAATGCAATAACTACAAAATTGTAAAAAAAAAAAAAAAAAAGTATTCCAAACTACATACCTATGCCAATCTAAAATGTCTATCAAGTGTAAAAGTAGAATAAATATATTTTACAATATGCAAGGTGTTTACAAGCCACAAATTCTCAAAAAGCTATTGGAGGTGTATACCCCACCAAAAGGAGAGAAAAAACAATTAACAAGCCATGAGATTTAGGAAACAGACAGGAGAGAGCAAAATAAACCCCTAAAATTATAGACAATATTATAGACAATAATCAGATGATTCCAGGTTGTGAACTGTGCACCAGTGTAGAGAGCAACCAATCCAGATTATAACAGGTCAGATGGCTCCAGGAATGACTCTTGTCAAGAACGTGAAATTGATAGAACACCTAATATATGAACGTCTTAAAAGGAGATTCGAAGAGTTCCTGTCGTGGCACAGTGGAAATGAATCCAACTAGGAACCATGAGGTCGCGGGTTCAATCCCTGGCCTCGCTCAGTGGGTTAACGATCCAGAGTTGCTGTGAGCTGTGGTGTAGGTTGAAGACACGGCTGGGACCCACGTTACTGTGGCTGTGGTGTAGGCCGGCAGCTGTAACTCCGATTTGACCCCTAGCCTGGGAACCCCCATATACCACAGGTGCGGCCCTAAAAGGCAAAAAAAGGGGGGGGTTCAAATAATAGGCAAGAAGTTTGGGGATGAGTTAGTTAAAAATACATAGAAAAGTAAAGTCATGGCTCCAATATACATTAACATAATCAAGTGATTGTTAACACTGAATTTTTTTTTTTTGTCTACTTTTTAGGGCCCCACCCTCCAAATATGGAGGTTTCCAGGCTAGGGGTCAAATCGGAGCTATAGCCATTGGCCTACACCACAGCCAGAGCAATGTCAGATGTAGGTTGCATCTGCAACCTACACCACAGCTCAGAGCAGAGGATACATAACCCACTGAGCGAGGTCAGGGAACGAACCCATGTCCTCAGGGATACTAGCCTGGTTTGTTAACCACTAAGCCACAACAGGAACTCCAACGCTGAATATTAAGCTAGCCAAAATTATTATAGAACTATTTTGACAAAATGGAAGGATGGAAAAGGCATATTTGCTTTGTAGGAGGGAGAATAAATAAGCTAAATCCTCATATTCAGTAGTGCAAGATCCAGAATTTAAAAACCTAAAAGGAATCATAAACTTATGTTTTCAGAAACATTTAAGAATCAAGGAGTTCCCTGTGGTGCAGTGGTTAAGGATCTGGTATTGTCAATGCAGTGCCCCAGGTCACTGTTGTGGCACAGGTTTGATCCCTGGCCCAGGAACACTCACATGCTGCAGACATGGCCAAAAATTAAATTAAATTATTTTAAAAAAGAATCAAGATAATTAACAAAAAGGAGTAAAAGTGTGTGTCTCTGGAGAAAGTAAAATAGGGGCCGAGAGTAGAAGAATGCTGTTGGTCTAAACCTTGAAAAACTACTTGATTCTTTAACTATGTCAGAGTACAATTTTGTTTAAAAATGAATAAATAAAACTAACCAAAATGTGGTAGAAAACATATATATATATTCAAAAAGTTACTACTAATATTGAGAGCTCACTAACACAACTGTATAGATTGATTCTAGACAAATTTCTCAGCTTAAGACAACTTAGTAGCCCATAAATTGGGTTGCAAAAGCCAAAAAGTTGTTTACCATGGGTTAAAATAACTGTTGTTTTCTGTTTCCTCCCTCCATTTTTCAGACTAAAAAACTCTAGCTGGGCAGACACAAACCTCCAGCTGCATGCTCCCTCCCATCTAGCTCTGCTCACACCTTTTTTTTTTTTTTTTTTTTGGCGCTATTTAAGGGCCACACCAGTGGCATGTGGAGATTCCCAGGCTAGGGGTCTCTAATCGGAGCTACAGCTGCCAGCCTACACCAAAGCCACAACAACACAGGATCCAAGCCACATCTGTGACCTGCACCACAGCTCACAGCAACACTGGATCCTTAACCCACTGAGGGATCCAATCCGCTTCCTCATGGATCCTATCATGTTTGTTAACCACTGAGCCATGAAGTGAACTCCTCTGCTCAAACTCAGTACTCCCAGGTAAGTGAATTGCCAGGGATCCCCTGCACAAAGAGGCTGACGCCAACAGGACATTGGGCCTCCCATAAGACTCCCATCTAACACAGTTTTTTCACGTTTTGAAAAATGCATTGTGGGAGTTCCCACTGTGGCTCAGGGGAAACGAATCCAACTAGGAACCATGTAGGAACCATGAGGCTGTGGGTTCGATCCCTGGCTTCATTCAGTGGGTTACTGATCCAGCGTTGTTGTGAACTGTAGTGTAGGTCGCAGACGCGGCTTGGATCCCACATTGCTGTGGCTCTGGCATAGGCCGGCAGCTGTAGCTTCAATTAGACCTCTAGGCCTGGGAACCTCCACATGCCGTGGGTGTGGCCCTAAAATGACAAAAAGACCAAAAAAACAAAAATCACATTGTGATAACTCTACATACAATAAAGTATATCAAAGATATTTTCTAACATACATATACTTTGCTGATTCATAATGACTTTTTTCTTCAACTGTAACTTTCTTTTCAGCACTGTTTACCAATATTACTTCATACAGAGTTCTCTGGTGGCTTAGTGGGTTAAGGATCTGGTGTTGTCACTGCTGTGGCACAGGTTAGACCCCCAGCCGGGAACTTCCATATGCCGTGGGCACAGCCAAAAAAAAAAAAAGATTAAAAAATGGGGTTTAGGAGTTCCTGTCATGGCTCAACAGTTAACGAACCTGACTAGGAACCATGAGGCTGCAGGTTCTATCCCTGGCCTCGCTCAGTGTGTTAAGGATCCAGCACTGCCATAAGCTGTGGTGTAGGTCGCAGACGCAGCTCAGATCCAGCCTTGCTGTGGCTGTGGTGTGGGCGGGCAGCTATGGCTCCAGTCGGACCCCTAGCCTGGGAACCTCCACGTGCCGTGGGTGTGGCCTTAAGAAGACCACAAAAAGGGGGGGGGGTTTAGTATAAGTGAAAAGTGTCACAGTTTAATTTGAAAAAGACTTCAGCACAATTAAACAATCTGAAATAACTTTTAAAACTTACTGCCATCTGGAGTTCACGTCGTGGCTCAGTGGTTAACAAACCTGACTAGGAACCATGAATGAGGCTGCAGGTTCTATCCCTGACCTTGCTCAGCAGGTTAAGGATCCGGCGTTGCCGTGAGCTGTGGTGTAGGTTGCAGATGCGGCTCAGATCCTGCGTTGCTGTGGCTGTGGCAAAGGCCAGCGGCTGCAGCTCCTGTTAGACCCCTAGCCTGGGAACCTCCATATGCCACGAGTGCGGCCCTGGAAAAGGCAAAAAGACAAAAACAAACAAAAAAAAGACAAAGTTCCCAGGCTAGGAGTCCTAATTAGAGCTGCAGTTGCCAGCCTACACCACAGCCATAGCAATGCGGGATCCAAGCTGTGTCTGTGACCTACACCACAGCTCACAGCAACTCCCAGATCCTTTAACCCACTGAGTAGGCTAGGGATCGAAGCCACATCATCATGAATGCTAGTTGGGTTTGTTTTCGCTGAGCCACCATGGAACTCCAAGAAAAACATTTCTGAGGCAAATGAAGAGTCATTTATGTTTATCAATATAAAGTAATCTTCCAGAAAATCGTGCCTGAGAACACCTCTAATATTCTAAGTTTTATTCCCTGACAGCCCCTGAACTTTTTCTCCTTAAAGAAGTTTATGTTGTCACTCTGAATCTTATCACAGTGCTTCCTCATAAACTTTACGTAAAGGTAGAGGCTGATGATTATTTTTGTGGAGAATGCTGTTTCAAGTACTGATCAGGCATGCATACTAGATGCGGTGGGCTAACTGAGAAAGCAGTGAAAGTCAAATTGGACTCAACACTACAGTCATTTTTTTCTCCTTTAATATAAAGTAAAAATTTTAAATGTAAATAAATGTAAGCAGGTTAAAAAAAAAACAGATGAGGAAGTCTAAACATGTCATATGGCTACAGGCTCATGTTTAATCTTTTTAAGCAAAAAAAATAACAGCAAAAATAAAATAAAATAATAAAGCCATAGTTGGATTAACTTGAATGAATTTAATATAAAGTTAAGAATCTGAAAAATTCTTCAATTACACAGAACACTGATACATGAAAGATGAATTCAATATGCTCAGAATTGACCCAAGTGGTAGCAAAGAACCAAAAGGAAAAACTAAAATAACAACGAGCGCTCCCTCAAGAAAAAAACCCTGACTGAGATCCCTGAGAATATATATACGTGGTTAGGAGGAGGAAGTTGGTCAATACTAGATGTGGCTCGAACGTTAAAGAGTTGGATGGACAGCATGATTTTATAAGGTTCCTTAGAAACCTGAAGTATGCATCTCAAAGATTCCTTCTTTTCAAGCATAAGATTTCATAATTCTTTTTTTTTTTTTTTTGTCTTTTTGCCTTTTCCAGGGCCACACCCGTGGCATATGGAGGTTCCCAGGCTAGGGGTCAAATCGGAGCTACAGCTGTGGGCCTACACCACAGCCACAGCAACGCGGGATCCGAGCCGCGTCTGCAACCTACACCACCAGATCGTTAACCCACTGAGCAAGATCAGGGATTGAACCCGCAACCTCATGATCCCTAGTTGGATTCATTAACCACTGAGCCACAACGGGAACTCCCAGATTTCATAATTCTAATAGTATTTGCATCTCAGTCAACTAGCTTAGTGGTTAGCAAACTAGGGCCTGAAGGCTGGGCCAATTGGTTTTGTAAATTGTCTTATCAGTACACAACTACACCACTACAACCACACTACAACCACAGAGTGGGCTAAAGTAAGTCCCTGGTTCTGTAAGAAAAAGTCTGCTGATCCTTAAACTATAATAATACACACAGGTAAACAGAACATATAAAACATAATTAAGTACCAGAACTATCCTCCTACCATAAACAACTAGAAAACTAGACAAAAAAATATGAAACTATTGTTTTCAGACTTTGAATAGCACACAACACAGAGCGGGAATCTAAGAGAAGGAAAACAAATGAAATGGGTCCTTAAAGCCTAAGGCAGCTAGAATATGTGAAACCAGATCACCAGAAAGCAGTTACATAGTTTAAAAAAAAAAAAAAGGACTTCAGAAATCTGACTGGGGTTCTTCTGAGACTGTTCCTAAATACAAAGTTCCACATTCAAACAACAAAATTCATTGGAGCCCGGCAAAGAGCTACTAGAGAATTATCATTCTAACAGCTCACACAAAGCTGGGAGGCATTTAAAAAAAAAAAAAAAAAAAAACGGCTGGAAGACAGTCCAGTTCCAAATAGCCAGAGTTTAAAAAAAAAAAAATTGTTAAATATCTAGGGCATAAAATAGAAACCACAGAAGAGTCATGCCTCAAAAGTAGGATTCTAAGCCTTACATAACCCATCCTAAAAATCAAACTTCAACCATCCTCACCATCACCACCACCATTATCATCTCATCTACTAGTAACTTAACTGCTAGCCAAAAGAAAATTCAGCTTTTTAAAAGAAAAAACATAATCCAGACTTTCAACAACGGAAGAGTCACAATGCCTAGTATCCCATAAACTATTAAATATTCAAAGAAAAAAACAAAAGGAGACCTATGACAGGTGAAAAATCACTGAAGAGAAGCAAATTCAGAAATGACAGTGATGATGGAATTAAAAATCAGTTTAAAACAACTACTTAAAGTATGGTTAAGGATTTAAAAGAAAATACGAACTTAAGGAGAGAAACTACAAACACTTTTTTTTTTCTTTTTACGGCCACCCCTGCAGCATATGGAGGTTCCCAGGCTAGGGGTCGAATCAGAGCTACTGCTGCCGGCCTACACCACAGCCACAGCAATGCCAGATCAGAGCTGCATCTGTAACCTACGCCACAGCTCACGGCAACGCCAGATCCTTAATCAGCTCAGCAAGGCCAGGGATTGAACCCACAACCTCATGGTTCCTAGTCTGATTCGTTAACCGCTGCGCCACGACGGGAACTCCTACAAATACTTTCAAAAAACGAAAAATTTTGCAGTTCCTACTGAGGTGCAGTGGGTTAAGGATTCAGCATTGTCTTTGCAGTGATACAGGTCACTTCTGAGCTGTGGGTTCAGTCCCTGGCCTGGAAACTTCCATATGCCATAGGTGTGGCCAAAAAAAGGGGAGAAAAAAGTAACAATAATTTCTAGACCTCAAATATGCAAAATATGAAATGACAAGTTCCTTGAATGGACTTAACAGCAGATTAGGGACTGTCCTCCCCTCCAAAAAAAGAAAAATGATCAGGGGACTCAAAAACTTACAATATAATTATCCAAGCTTAAGAAGAAACAATTTTTAAAAATTAAAAGAACAATGAGTAAAGCCAAAGCAGTCAGAATAATACCAAGAAGCAGCCCAACATATGTGTAATTAGGGTCCCTACATACAAACAGGGAAGGGGGAGGGAGACAAGAAAAAAAAATTTTTTCTTTTTATGGTCGCACCCATGGCATACGAAGGTTCCCAGGCTAGGGGTCAAATCGGAGCTGGAGCCGCCAGCCTATGCCATAGCCACAGCAACGCAGGATCCAAGCTCTGTCTGTGACCTATACCACAGCTCATGGCAACGCTAGATCCTAAACCCACTGAGCAAGGCCAGGGATTGAACCCACATCCTCATGGAACTCCAAAAAAATTATTTAACAATGGCCAAATCGTCTCAAAGTTTCATGAGAACAATAAATCTCAGAACCAAGGAGTTCAGTGAAACCTAGGCCATATAAACCAAAAAAACAAATAAACAAACACACCAACATACATAGAATTAAATTTCTGAAAATCTTAAAAGCTATCAAGAGAAAAAAAAAGACATGGTACATAAGCAGAAGCAAACAATATTTATACAAGAGACTTATCATCAGTAAATATGCAAGCACTAAACAAGGTGAAAGGAGAAAAAAATCTATCTAGAATTCTAGATCAAGCATAAATAAAAAAGGAAGGTAAAATACAGACCTTTTAGATCAACAGAAAACAGAACTGCACTTTAATAAATATAACTAGAATAAATGCTTTCTAGAAAGTTCTCTGGGGGGAGGTCCTATCATGGCGCAGGGGAAACAAATCCCACTAGGAATCATGAGGTTGTGGGTTTTATCCCTGGCCTCACTCAACAGGTCAGGGATCTGGCGTTGCCGTGAGCTGTGGTGTAGGTCACAGACATGGCTCAGAACCTGCGGTGCTGTGGCTGTGGTGTAGGCCCGCAGCTGTAGCTCTGATTAGATCCCTAGCCTGGGAATCTCCATATGCTGTGGGTGTGGCCCTAAAAAGGAAAAAAAATAATAATAATAAAATGATAGGAAGAGGTGTATCATGAAAACACAAACTATAAGAGAGCTGAAATTACTAGATTAATACCGAAATTGACTCCATGAGGACTATTACTAGGAAAAGAGAAACTTCATAATGATAAAAATGTCATATCTTCAAGAAAACATAAATCCCAAACGTGTAGTACCCAAAAGCAAAGCTTCAAAATACTGCAGTAGGAGTTCCCGTCGTGGCGCAGCGCTTAACGAATCCAACTAGGAGTCATGAGGTTGCGTGTTCGATCCCTGGCCTCGCTCACTGGGTTAAGGATCCGTCGTTGCCGTGAGCTGTGGTGTAGGTTGCAATCCCGCGTTGCTGTGACTGTGGCAAAGGCCGGCAGCTACAGCTCCTGTTAGCCCCCAAGCCTGGGAACCTCCACATGCCGGGAGTGCGGCCATAAAAAACAACAACAAAAGGCAAAAAAAAAAAAACCACAAAATACTGAAGCACAAAACTGATATATCTAAAAGGAGAAACTGACAAATCCAAAATTATAATTGGAGATTTGAACAGGCCTCCTCTCAAGAACTGATGAAATGAGTAGACAGAAAATCAATAAGGATATAGGAAAACATGAACACTATCAACCAACATAACCAAACTATCATTTATAACATAATACAACTCAACAAAAGAATACACCTTTCTTTTCAAATGCATGTGGAACATTCAACAAGAGAAACCATTTACTGGCCATAAAGGAAATACCAATACTTTTTTTTTTTTTTTTTTGCTTTTTTAGGGCCACACCTGCAGCATATACATGGAGGTTCCCAAGCTAGGGGTCTAATCGGAGCCGTTGCTGCCGACCTACGCCAGCGACCTATGCCAGAGCCACAGCAACACCATATCTGAGCCACAACTGCAAACTACACCACAGCTCACAGCAACACCAGATCCTTAACCCACTGAACAAGGCCAAGATCGAACCCGCAACTTCATGGTTCCTAGTCAGATTCGTTTCCACTGCACCACAATGGGAACTCCAATATCAATACATTTTAAAAAACTGAAATTTCGGAGTTCCCATCATGGCTCAGTGGTTAATGAATCCAACTAGGAACTATGAGGTTGCAGGTTCGATCCCTGGCCTCACTCAGTGGGCTAAGGATCCGGCGTTGCCGTGAGATGTGGTGTAGGTTGCAGACGTGGCTAAGATGCCGCGTTGCTGTGGCTGTGGTGTAGAATGGCAGCTGTAGCTCTAATCTCACCCCTAGCCTGGAATCCCCATATCCATGGGTGCGGCCCCAAAAAAAAAAAAAAAAACTGAAATTTCTGAACAGAACTAAATGGGAATTTTTTTTGTCTTTTTGCCTTATCTAGGGCCACACCCGCTGCAAATGAAGGTTCCCAGGCTAGGGGTCTAACAGGAGCTGTAGCTGCCGGCCTTTACCACAGCCACAGCAACGCAGGACTGCAACCTACACCACAGCTCACGTCAAAGCCAGATCCTTAACCCACTGAGCAACGCCAGGGATCGAACCCGCAACCTCATGGTTCCTAGTCGGATTCGTTAACCACTGAGCCACGACGGGAACTCCCACTAAACCGGAAATCAACAAAATATCTCAAACACTCCTCGCCCCAATAAAATCTGTAATAATGCACGGGACCTGCCCCCGCCCCCCCAAAAAAATCACAAGGGAAACTAGGAAATATTTTGAACTGATTATGAAAACAAAATATACCAAAACATGAGGGATACAAGTAAGAGTGCTCGAAGAGAAATCCGTAGCTTTAAATATTTATATTAGAAATTAAGAAAGGTGTAAAACTGCTCTAAGCTGCTTCCTTCAGAAGCTACAAAAGTGGTAAATTAAGCCAAATGTGTATTGATAGAATGAAATAATGAAAAAATAAATAAAATATAAAGCAGACTAACAACAGAGAAAACCAATAACATGAAAAGCTGGTTATTTTAAAAGATCAATAAAACTGACAAACTTCTCACTAACTTAATCAAGAGAGGAAAAAAAAGACAAATTACCAATATTAGGAATGAATGATGAGTAATTACCTCACATCATAATGACACTATAAAGATAATGGAATTATTACAAACAACGTTATGTCAATAATTAAAACTACTTAGATCAACTAAATGGACCAGTTCTTTGAATTACCAAAGAAGCACACACACACATCTGAATAGCCCTATATCTATTAAAGAAATGGAATTCATAAATTAAAATCTTTCCTCAAAGAATTATCTCCAGGGCAAGATGACTTCACTAGTAAATTCTATCAAACATCTGTTGAAGATACACTATCACGTCTATACAAACTTTCAAAAAACAGAGGAGAGATTACTTCCCAAATCATTTTTATATACCAACATTACAAAGACATTACAAGAAAAATCTATATGCCAATATCCTTCATGAACACAGTAAAAATCAGTAACAAAACATTAGCAAATCACTTCGACAGTACATAAAAATGGTAACACACCCTCCACATGGAGTTTATCCTGGAAATTTAAGCTTAGTTGCATTAGTTTGAAAGCCCATCAATTTAATTTGAATCAAACTTAGTTTTTAATCCATCAATAAAAACCCTCATATTAACAAAACAAAAGCTGCGATCATCTGAACAGATAGAGAAAAGACATTTAACAAAATTCAACTCCAATCACAGTTAAAACAAAATAACACTAAGCAAACTAGGAATTAAAAGGAACTTCCTCAACCTGATTATGCAGATATTTGAAAACCTATAGTTAACATTACAATTAATGATAAAAAACTGAACACCCTCCACCTAAGATCAGGAAAAAGCAAGGCTGTATACTCTTACAATTTCTATTTGTACTGTGTACCCTAACCAATGCAATAAAGCAAGAAAAATAAAAAGCATACAGATTGGAAAGGAAAACATAACATCATCTTTATTCACAGACATCGTGTACATCTTTTTTTTTTTTTTTTTAAGGGTCGCACGTGGAATATGGAAGTTCCTGGACTAGCAGTTGAATCAGAGCTACTGCTGTCAGCCTACACCACAGCCACAGCACAAAGGATCCAAGCCAAGTCTGCAGCCCACACCACAGCTCACGGCAACACCAGATCCTTAACCCACTGACCTAGGCCAGGGACCAAACCCGCATCCTCAGGGATACTACTCAGGTTCGTTACTACTGAGCCATGACAGGAACTTCCACCATCATGTACGTTTACAAAAATTAAAAGACTTCATAAGAGCTACTAAGACAAATACAGCTGACATTCAACAACACAAGTTTGGACTATGCAGGTCTACTTAAGAGATTTTTTAGTACTTCAGTACTACACAATCCATGGTTGGTTGAATCTGCAGATGCAGAACTGTGGATATGGAGGAACTGTGGGCATGGGAGGCTGCCCATAATTTATACTCAAATCTGCAACTGTGGGGAGGGTTGTTTCCCATACACTCCACATTGTTCAAGGGTCAACAGTAATTGAGTTTAGGTAAGTTACAGTATGTAGGAAAAATATATAAAAATTATATTCTACATACTAGCAATGAACAATTTAAAAATAATATTTAAAAGCAATGCCACGTATAAGAGCACTGAAAACATGAACTACTTAGGGATAAATCTGGTGATACATGTTCCAGACTTATAAACCAAAAACTACAATGCTGAAAGAAATTCAAGCTAGAACATGTTCATGGCCTGCAATACCTAAAATTGTTAACCTGTCAATTCTCCCCAACTTGATCTACAGACTCAACAAAATCACAATCAAATTCCTGCAGGTTTTTTTTTCTTTTTTTCTTTTTTCTTTTTTTAACAAACTGACAAGCTGATTCTAAAATATACTGAAATGCAAAGTACACAGGAGAGCCAAACCAATTTTGGAAGGAAAAAAAGTTGGAGAATTTACCCTGATTTGAAGACATACTATAAAACTTCAGTAATCATGACAGTATAGTATTGGCATAAGAGAACTGCAGAACAGAGGAATAGAATATATAATCCAGAAAACTATCCACACATACACATAAACACAACACATCCAGTTGATTTTTGACAGGGAAAAGAAAAACATAGTATTTTCAGAGTTCCCATCGTGGCTCAGTGGTTAACGAATCCGACTAGGAACCATGAGGTTGCGGGTTCGATCCCTGGCCTTGCTCAGTGGGTTAAGGATCTGGCGTTGCCGTGAGCTGTGGTGTAGGTCACAGACTCAGCTCAGATCTGGCGTTGCTGTGGCTATGGTGAAGGCCAGCAGCTCCAATTAGACCCCCTAGCCTGGTAACCTCCATAGGCCACAGGTGTGACCCTAAAAAGCAAAAAGCAAAAAAAAAAAAAAAAAAAAGGTTTAGCAGTACTTTATAAAGTGAAGTCTATGAGGTCATTAATATGTGGAATCTAATTTCAAAATATACAAAAGAACTTATTCACAAAATGGATACAGTCTCAAAGATTTCAAAACCAAACTGATGGTTAGCAAAGGGGAAACTCTGAGGGGAGGGATAAATTAGGAAGGTGGGATTAACATATACATACGGGTATACAAGGACCTATTGTATAGCTCAGGGAAATCTACTCAATACTCTGTAATACAGGGAAATGAATCTGAAAAATAATGGATATATGTATAACAGATTCACTGTGCTGTATACCTGAAACTAACACAACATTGTAAATCCAATAATATTTTTTAAAGCAAAATCTATACTTCCCGGAATTCCCTTCGTGGCTCAGTGGTTAACGAATCCGACTAAGAACCATGAGGTTGCAGGTTCAATCCCTGGCCTTGCTCAGTGGGTTAAGGATCCGGCGTTGCTGTGAGCTGTGGTGTAGGTTGCAGACGCGGCTCGGATTCCGCATTGCTGTGGCTGTGGCGAAGGCCGGCAGCTACAGCTCCTGTTAGACCCCTAGCCTGGGAATCCCCATATGCCACAGGTGCGGCTCTACATAAAAAAAAGGCAAAAAGACAAAAATAAAAAATCTATACTTCCCATGATTCATTATGATTCTATTTATAAAATGCTCTAGAAAATCAAATGAGTCTATGATAACAGATCAATGGTTGCCTAGAAGTAGGAGGTGGTTTCAGAATACACATTTGTCAAAACTCATAAAACTGGACTTGTTTAAAATGGGTACATTTTATTGTATGTAACATATCTCAATAAAGATAACCAAAAATTTATGTATTAATGGAAGGAACCATGCAAACCAAAAAATCCCCAGAGTTTCCACCATAGCACAGTGGGTTAATAATCTGATTGCAGTGGCTCAGATCATTGCAGAGGTGCAGGTTCAATCCCCAGCCTGGCACAGTGGCTTAAATGATGTGGTATTGCCACAACTTCGGCATAGGTCACAGCTGTGACTCAGAATCAGTCCCCAGCCCAGGAACTTTCATATGCGGTGGCTACAGCAAAACTCTCGAAGAAACAAAATATATATTTTTAATATAGCCAAAGTAACCATCTTGTGTATCTCCAAGGTGACTGTGAATCTCTTTCATAAAAAACATACAATATTTTCGAAAAAACTATTTTCATGCCTAACTACAACCAAACACTGGTTCATGATTTATATTTATTAACCTTAACTAAAAGAGAACTCTTGTGAAATTTCTGGGAACTGAACTATTTAATGAAGTTCACTAGTGATGTTGGGATGATTTCTTAACCAACTGCAATAACAGACTATAAACACAAATTTGCATTATTTTCTCTGTATAGCAGCATATTTAGTTACCTATCTAAACATGAATGGCTCCTTCCTCTACAGTAATACATACTCTATTTTTCTGGGGATAACAATGTACTTACTTGAAGAACTACATTTCCTAGCCTCCCTGAGGTTAAACATGACCAGAAGTCATGTATCTTATAAGGAATTTCCTAGAAGTTTCCTTAAAAAGCAGGGCTGTGGCCTTCCTACATTTCCTCCTCTTCCACCTAGAATGCCACCATAATGACTAGAATTTGAGCAGCCATCTTGAACAATATGCTACTTGAGATAATCTAGAGATGACAGAATAACAAGAAAGAGCTAGCCTGGGTCCCTTGATGACTGAGAAGTAATCGAACCAGTTCGGAAATGCTGCCTCCAGGTTGCATGTATGCAAAAATATAAATATAATAAATAAAACTATCAGTTTAAGGTATTTGTCTATGTTTACATAAGCACATGATTATGTTACTATATAAGCTACTTCCAATGAGTATTTCAGCAATTGCCTTTTTTTTTTTTTTGGCTTTTTAGGGCCATACCCATGGCATATGGAAATTCCTAGGCTAGGGGTCAAGAATCGGATTGAAGCTATAGCTGCCAGCCACAGGCGCAGCCACAGCAACACCAGATCCGAGCTGTGTCTGCGATGTACACCACAGCTCACAGCAACACCAGATCCTTAACCCACTGAGCTAGGCCAGGGATTGAACCCACAACCTCATGGTTCCTAGTCGGATTGGTTTCCATCGCACAACAACGGGAACTCCAGCAATTTCCCTTTTATTTTTAAAAAACTAAAAGACTTTTAGTGATTTTTTTTGAGACCATGCAGCTACCTAAGTTTTTATTTTGCCCCGGTTATTGCTCAAAACAATAAGCTATCCTAATTTTTCATTTTCCAACTGATTTCTCCATTTGGACTAAAGTAGTCTAAGAGAAAAAAAAGCTGCCTATCTGTGGGAAGAAACTGTAAGCTGCATTATTACTCCATTAATCTCTGATGAAACTTTTAAAAAATGTAAACTGTATTATCACTCCATTAATCTCAGGCAAATCTATACGCTCCAGTGATTTCTACCTTCATGCATGTGCTAAATTATATGGTCTACACTGTTAATTTTTAAAAGGCTCAGAAAAGAACAAGACCAATAATGTTTGGAATAGCTAGGAGGAGTTTCAAAGAAGCCCTAAATGGATTTAGACAAGAAAAGAAAGAAGAGCACACATTACAATATACTGGGATTAAAGTGTTTAGATTCTGAAGTCAGTGATTCAGCTCCATCACTGGCCGTGTGACCCTGGGCAAGTTACTCTCTTGCTTCAGTTTTCTTATCTGAAAAATGGGAACCGTAGTATCTATCTCATCAGAATCGTTTTTTTTTTTTTTTTTTTTTTTTAGGGCTGCACCCGCAGCATATGGAAGTTCCCAGGCCTGGGGTCAAATCGGAGCTGTAGCTGTAGCCGCCAGCCTACCCAATAGCCACAGCAACACCAGATCCGAGCCCCATCTGCGACCTACACCACACCTCACGGCAACACTGGATCTTAACTCAGTGAGCAAAGCCAGGGATCGAACCCGCAACCTCATGGTTCCTAGTCAGATTCATTAACCGCTGTGCCACGATGGGAACTCCTCCCATCAGAATCTTGATGAGAAAATTTATGTAGCTAGCAAGCAATCAAGCAATTCCAGGCATTCAGTGCTCTGAGAAAGAGCAAAAGCTCTGAGATGAGAATGTGTGTAACATGCAAAGATCTGACTTGAAATAAAGATTCCTATTTTTGAGTGGTTGGAAATTTTAAACAGAAAAAGAAAATAAAAGGCTTTTTAGAGATTAAATGCTTTTAAAAAATAAGAAAACTCACAAAATATATACACCCATTTGTATGAAATGCTCATTAGAAATAAAGAAAATAAAAATTTAAATAGTGAGGTTTTTTTGCTGAGAGCATAAAAAATTAAAATAAGTTTCACTATAGGTAAGATTAAAGAATTGGGCATTTATATAGTGCCAAAAGTAATGTAAACTGACACATCTTTTTAAAGACTTAATGGTTGTAACTATCAAAATGCATTACTGTAATACTACAGAAAAGAAACTGAATTTTAATATTTCTCACAGTTGATGGTTAAATAAACAGACATCCCATCCTATGAAACAGGATGCAACTGCTTTAAAAAAATAATAAAAAAGAATGACTTGAAAATACTTTGAGACTTTGATTATATGACTTTAATATTTTTTAAATATTAAGCAGAAAAAGCATATTTCAAAAAGTTGCAGAATTACCTCCACCTGTAATTTTTTTAAACCACAACTCTATCAGAGTTCCCTTGTGGTGCAGAGGGTTAAGGACCTGTTGAGACTGCAGCAGCTCAGGTCACTGCTCTGGCATGGGTTTGATCCCTGGACCAGGAACTTCCTTGCTATGAATGAGGCACAAAAAAGAAAAAAAACTACGCATACTTCCATCATCAACAGAATGCATAAATAAACTGTGGTTTAAGAGTGAATTAAAATTGCACATTATTGGAACCTAACATTAAACTAAAAAAGCAAGCTGCCTAGGAATATAGTTCATTTATAAAAAATTCAAAATTATGTGTGTGTATACGTATAATGTATTATATATGTATATATACACACACACACAGAAAAACATATACATGATTAAAACTTTTTTAAAAAACTAGGAAATGATAAACCTAAAATCCAGAATAACAGTTATCTCTGAAGGGAGAGGGGAGAGAATGGGAAGGAAAGGTATCAAAGGACTTAACAAAAGATAAAATGTTTCTTACTCTAGGTATCAGGTACATGGATGTTCACTGTATCATGACTGTTTCTACCTTATGGATGATTTATGCATGTTATTATCTAATGAAAACAATTTTAAAATTGCACATGTATCAGCACACAAACATTAAAAAAAAAAAAAACTGGAATGATAAACCTCTCGGTGACTACCAGTTTTACGTCAGATCCTTCAATACTGTTGGAATTTGAGACTAATTACATAGTTCGTTTATTAAATTTTTTTTCAGTGGCCACACCTGCAGCATATGGAGGCACCCAGGCTAGGGGTCTAATCAGAGCTGAAGCTGCCAGCCTACACCACAGCCACAGCAACACAGGATCCAAGCCGCATCTATGACCCACACCACTGCTCACAGCAACGCCAGATCCTTAACCCACTGAGCAAGGCGGGGGATTGAACCCGCATCCTCATGGATGCCAGTCAGGTTCGCCAACCACTGGGCCATGACAGGACCCCAATAATTTTTCCTTAAATTTATAAAGTAATTTTCTCTTAATATTATAATTATGAAAGTAGTAACCACATGGAAAACATGTTAGCGCACACAGCTAAAGAACTATATTTATACTTTGATTACGTCTGTTTACCAAAAGAAATGTGCACATTAACAAGAATAGAAGAGTTGGGGTATATCTGATCTAATGAAGTGGCTGGATGACTATGGGTAATTTTTTTTTTTTTTTGCCTTTTGTCATTTTATGGCCACACCTGCGGCATGTGGAGGTTCCCAGACTAGGGGTCTAATTGGAGCTGTAGCCACTGGCCTGCGCCGCAGCCACAGCCACGCAGGATCCGAGCCGCGTCTGCAACCTACACCACAGCTCACCGCAACGCCGGATCGTTAACCCAGTGAGCAAGGGCAGGGATCGAACCCACAACCTCATGGTTCCTAGTCGGATTCGTTAACCACTGCGCCACGACGGGAACTCCAGTGAGTAATTTTTTATATGCAGTTTTAATTTCTTGGAAGTTTTATTTCTTGGAAATATTTTGTATTTCATTAGTACGACCTTACTTAGAAATTTAAGGAATATGTCAACTGCAAGAAAGCCAACGCTCCACCTTCAGGGTAGCCAAGTGAAAAAAATCTACCCACATGGGAAGGCTGAATGAATTAGAGCCAATTGACAATGGATAGCACACGCTGTGCCAGTAAGTGCACTCAAAACAACTGGAGAGGATCCCCACCACACCAAGGAGATTACATCAAAAGGTTCTGAAGTGCATATGTACATTTTAGCGCTTAACTGAGAACTGGTGCTGCCAAGTAAAAGTGCAGCCAGTTAAGGAAGGCTCTAGAGCAAAAGGAGGCCAGGAAAGTGCTGAAAAAGGAAAGGGGTATGGAGTGATAGGCAGAGAGGGAGGGAGGAAGCGAAAATTTTTCCCAATATGTGAAGTAGAAAAATGACACGGCATAACAATTATACTCTCAATATATATAAAAATATTGTCCAATCAGAAAGCTAAGTGCTGGAGTTACTGTTGTGGCCCAGCAGTAATGAACCTGATTAGTATCCATGAGGACTCGGGTTCGACCCCTGGCTTCACTCAGGGTTAAGGATCCAGCATTGCTGTGAGCTATAGTGTAGGTCACAGATGTGGTTCGCATCCACATTGCTGTGGCTGTGGTGTAGGCCAGCAGCTGTAGCTCCGATTTGATCCCTAGCCTGGGAACTTCCGTATGCTGCGGTGTGGCCCTAAAAAGAAAAAAAAAAGAGAGAGGAAAAAAAATTTTTTTGAGGAATATTTTTAGTAACTTAAAGACATATTTCAGAAGGTAAAAATTTACGGTCTTAAGTAGCTACAATATTATGGTACAAATTCTAAATGTTAAACTGCTCGGGTATTACATAAACCTGTAAAATTTTTAAATGCCTGTTATTTGTTTAGAATAATTATCATGTAAGCAAATTTCCCTAAAATATCTATAGCTCTAGGATTATACTAACATACTTTTTGACAGGATTTCTTTTTTTTTTTCTTTTTTTGGCACCCCACAGCATATGGAGTTCCTGGGCCAGGGACCAGTTCCAAGCTGCAGTTGCAACACACATCACAGCTGTGGCAACTCCAAATCCTTTAACCCACTGTGCATGGCTGGGGGTGGAAGCTGCATCCTGCAGCTACAGAGACACCACCAATCTCATTGCACCACAGCAGGAACTCCTGACAGGATTTCAATTCCCACTTTTGATGTGAAAAGTACTTAGAATTATAAATAAGATCACCCATGTAATCTGAAGAACATAGAAACAAAGCTGATTTAGAAATAACTCATTATATTCCTGAATTCAGAAGTAGAAAATAATACTTGCCACTGCAACCCATAATCTAAATAACAAACACAGGCATCCCTGTCATAGGTAAAACATCCTCTGCACCTCTCCTAACAGTGAATATTAAAGCAGTCCATGAGAAAGTAAAACCCTAGATATATATATGAATGCAACTGTTGCTAATCTTCTTCACCTGTGGAAGAAGTTACTGAAAGAATATGTGTGGGATACTAGATGATTGGGCAGTCTCAAACGAGTAAAGCATCACTCAGTGGGCAAAGGTAAAAGTACTCTGGTCTCATAGACCAAACTTTCTATTAAAACCTTAAGAAATTATCTCAACAGGATACTTTATCCCAAGGGTCGTCTTAAGGATTACTTCAGTCTAGCCAAAACTGAACCTCAGGATATCGGACATTTGCTAGACACAGGGCACAACTTACAACTCTACTCTTCCCCTTAATTTGTCTTGATCCCCAAAAGCAAAAATGCCACCCCTATTGACTTTGTCCCAATATCTAGTTTTACCAATTAATGGACCACGAAGTCCACCTCCACTGAAACCGTATGAAAACAGGGTACACTGAAGCGCTAGACTCAAAACCTGGGTGGGAGGCAACCATACAAGGAAAGCAGCAGGGAACTCTTGGCACAAATGCAGCCCTTCTCACCCATGGATTCAATCGACCGCAGATCACAAAGTAATGCAGTGTTTATTTACTGAAATAAATCCATGTAATAAGTGTACCCATGCAGTTCAAACATACGTTGTTCAAGGGTCAACTGCATATCCAAAAGTAGAGTTCTTCCTAGGACTTTTGCTCATCATCAGTAAGACCCCTATGAGAAGATAATAAATTGCTGACTTAAGCAACAATTTAGAGGAAAAAGCAGAACTAAGAAGAAAAGACGATGACCAAAGAAGTATACTTTTTTTGGGGGGCCACACCCCATAGCATGTGAAATTTCCCAGGCCAGGGATCAAATTCATGCCACAGCAGCAACCAAGCTGCTACAGTGACAATACCAGATCCTTAACCCACTGCACCAAAAGGGAACTCCCAAAGAAGTATACTTTAAGATTTTCTCAGGGATTTCATTAGTGGTCTAGTGATTAGACTCAGCACTTTCACTGCGACAGCCTGGGTTCAATTCCTAGTCTGGGAACGAAGATCCCACACAAAGCCAAAAAACTCAAATAAAATAAGATTTTTCTCAGGTGGTTGGCTAAACTGTTTCTAAAAGAAATTCCAAAAGATATTACATACAATGGCATCAACATTTGATGTATTTCAGAGGAGCTTACTTTGAATAAAGCTTCTCGTTTGGGCAGACGTGTACCAGTTCTGGTATGACTCTAGCTCAAAATCAGTTTTGTTACTGAGAACTGTACAGCCTAAGGAGGTGACATTTGCCCTACTTAAACAACCATTAAAGGAAAATAAAAACAAATATGGTTGATAATAACAAGCGTATCAAGTAATATGCAAATTTAGCTAAATTTTTTTATGCCATCTCAACTTTTTCTTTTTTGGTCTTTTTAGGGCCACATCCGCCGCATATGGAAGTTCCCAGCCTAGAGGTCGAATCAGAGCTGTAGCTGCCAGCCTACACCACAGCCACACCAGATCTAAGCTGGGTCTGCAACCCACACCACAGCTCACCGCAACGCAGAATCCTTAACCCTCTGAGCGAGGCCAGGGATCAAACCCACGTCCTCATGGATACTAGTCAGGTTCATTAGCGCTGAGCCACAACAGGAATTCCCAGGCTCAATATTTTTAATCTTTGAATTTAAAAAGCACTCAAGCTACAACTAAGATTGTTCCCACTTTCTTAACACGAATTCTTATATCTTCACATCTTTTATTTTTCAGAGGTGTCTTACTCCTTTCCAGTGCTAACCTCATCACCTGGGTTCTTAATACCACTTCCAGCCAGATTTGTTTGAGTAATTATCAACTTTTCTTATATCTTTCACCTTTCTTGTTGTCTCTCCACCATTGTTGCTCCTAAATCTACAAACACAAATGAGGGAGGCTCTTGCCTTCTGAAAAATTTCCTTCAATTCGCACCTTTCAATCTCTTACCCTCCCTACTCCCACATCACTGCTTGCTTCACAATCAACCTTCAACTGAAAAGTGTACCATTCATTCATTCTACATGCCACTGTAATCCAGATTCTACCCTCAACAGTCAAATGTTATTTCAATTAAGTACCAAATTGCCCAAAGGGCAAACTTTCTCACCTTTCACTCCTTACCTCCCCACATCAAGATCCACCACAACTGTCTTCGAAAAATCACAAATATTCTCTTTTTAAAAAATTTTATGGAGCTCCCGTCGTGGCGCAGAGGTTAACGAATCCGACTAGGAACCATGAGGTTGCGGGTTCGATCCCTGGCCTTGCTCAGCGGGTTAATGATCCAGCGTTGCTGTGAGCTGTGGTGTAAGTCGCATACAGTTCGGATCTGGCGTTGCTGTGGCTGTGGTGTAGGCTGCCAGCTACAGCTGTAATTTGACCCCTAGCCTGGGAACCTCCATATGCCCAGCGTGCGGCCCTAAAAAGCAAAAAAAAAAAAAAAAATTTATGTCAGGAGTTCCCATAGTGGGTCAGCGGAAATGAATCTGACTAGGAACCAAGAGGTTGTGGGTTCGATCCCTGGCCTCGCTCTGTGGGTTAAGGATCCGGCGTTGCCGTGAGCTGTGGTGTAGGTTGCAGACACGGCTCGGATCCCGCACTGTTGTGGCTGTGGTGTAGCCCGTCAGCTGTGGCTCCAATTAGACCCCTAGCCTGGGAACCTCCATATGCGGCGGATGAGGTCCTAAAATGACAAAAGCCCCCCCCAAAAAAGAAATTTATACCAAACAAAGGAAATTATACTGTCTAGTAAAATCACAGGTAACATATACTTCATGACTTCAAGGTCTAGGCTTCATGAGAAGTAATTCTGGACCAAAATGTAATTTGTTTAAAATGCACAAAATTTAAAGAATGATAGGTTACACAGTTCAACAATTCCAATTTGTCTATGTAAGAGAGCAATCCTAGAAAGGCTTTTAAACATATTATTAAATATAATACCACTTAACACACTTGTTTTTCCTCAATTCATTTCTCATAATAGTTTCTATATCGTCTTGGATTATCTCCCACTTTTACTTTCATATCCCATCTGCTCATTTAAGATTCGCGTCTGTCCAGTTTCTGAAATATTTGTCACTTTAGTGATTAGCATTTTGCATAACATAGCACTGTTTTTTTAAAGTTCAGTACTGAACTATTTTGGAAAACTGATTATTTTAACATCACCGTTTCTTAATCTAAATCAGCATGCCCACACTTCAAATTTTGTACCTAACAAAAATCGGATTTCAGTTAAGTTTTTGTGTTGTTTTTTAAAAGTGAACCAAGAACCAAGGCCATAAATTAGAAGTGCTCTCCTATAATACCACTTCAGGAAATATTCTCAAGAACAGACTCAGAGTTGTCAACTGAGCTTACAAAGAATATCTGCTCTCCTCTAGCAAGCCATATCCATCCATTCAAGATTCAGCTGAAAATTTCCCTGCTTAATTTTTCTGGCTGTGAACTACTATGGCTATCTGCCCATGTTTCTTTCTCTCTTGCACTTATCATATAGAGTCTCAGAAACTAAACAGTTCATGTAGGTCTTAGCTCACACATCAGACCCTCAGTCCTTTGGTAAGCCCAAGCCAGACTTCATTCACTTCAAATGTATGTCAATTATTTGAAAATGAATTATATATGTCATAAATTTCACAAATATAACATACAAAAAAATAATAATAATAAAACCAATTTATTGGCTACCTCATCTAGTCTTTTCACTTTTTCACTTCACTTTGTCACTTCACTGAGACTCTTAAGTCCTCATTTTCCACACAAAATAACAAGTAGAAAATTGGTCTTGTAGGGCTGATCAAAATGAGAAAGAGAAGGAGCTAAAGGGCAAAGAAATACAAAATCTTTTCCTTATGACATCATAGGACCTATCACTAGTCTCATTTTTTTTTTTTGTCTTTTTGCCTTTTCTAGGGCCACACTCGCGGCACGTGGAGGTTCCCGGGCTAGGGGTCTAATCGGAGCTGTAGCCGCCGGCCTACACCACAACCACAGCAATGCGGGATCGGAGCTGCGTCTGCAACCTACATCACAGCTCACGGCAACTCCGGATCCTTAACCCACTGAGGCCAGAGATCGCATCCGCAACCTCATGGTTCCTAGTTGGATTTGTTAATCACTGAGCCACAATGGACACTCCATATTTCAACATTTTAATAAAAGCATATCAACAAAGAGGAAGCAGCATTAAATACATTCAGAAAGGGAAGGGAAAATATGCTTAAATCTTTGCTCCCAAACTGCTGCTTTTCCCCTGAGGTGGGGCGGCGGAGGCCTCACTTCTCAACACTCTCTTCAGGCTTCTCTTTCAGATAGTAATCCTCTCCTAGACTTAGAAGTGGGCCTGGAGTCTGGGTCGTCCTCACTCCACTGCCAGGAACTAAGATGAGTCTTAGGGAGCGACTGCTCTGACTGCCAGCACTATACTCACAGGAAAGGTACTCCTAATACCCTAAACAGGAACAATAAATGTTAACTTCATTTCTATAAAAATGCTGCCATAAATAACATTCTAGTTCTATAACAAAAGTAATTGAGTATAATACAACAGGGTAACCATCATTTGTAGCAGAATTAAAAGTTTTTTACGTGAAAGCAAACTCACATAGGAGTTAACTTCCTAATATTTAGAATGCTGGAGGAGTTCCCGTTGTGGCTCTGTGGTTAACGAATCTGACTAGGAACCATGAGGTTGCAGGTTCGATCCCTGGCCTCACTCAGTGGGTTAAGGATCCAGTGTTGCTGTGAGCTGCGGTGTAGGTTGCAGACACGGCTCGGATCCCGCATTGCTGTAGTTGCGTAGGCCGGCAACTACAGCTCCTATTAGACCCCTAGCCTGAGAACCTCCATATGCCACAGGTGCAGACCTAGAAAAGGCCAAAAGGAAAAAAAAAAAAAAAAGAATGCTGGAGACCCCCTACATGTAAAATTCTACACTTTGGATATAAACTTAGGACACTATCCATATGCAACATTACTAATACAAAAACTACAGACTGGGAGGGAGGGGCTTTCCTTCTTTCAACAAAGTCTAAGCAGTATTTTTAGATGTTGCTGCACTATTAAATGGAAAATAGAAACTGGCTGGCAGTTGAGGATATATACTTTGTTTAAAACATAGTAAGGGTTGTGACATGTGTGTCAGACTAAAACATGATTTTAGTCTTTAAAAAGAAAAAGATATTTATTAAGTACTATTTCTGACATTCCCTGAGACAAATCTCAAAATGTTAATAGAACTGCTATTTAAAGTTCAAAGAGCACTCCAGAGCTGCCAAGGAATTAATAGCTTGAACTACCAAATAAGAGCTATAGTTCATCTCCAGTCTCAGCCAGCGAGAGCTCAGGCTTGATACAGCAAAATCACTCAGCTTATTAAAGACACACCACACAACTGTGAATCATATACACAAGTGAAAAGTTTTAACATCTAAAGATGACTTATATATGAAGAAAGACACAAGAACAATTTATCTTCTGCTCCCCCTGAAAGGCACAACAAACACAACGTAACTTAAAACATGCCATACTTAAAACAAGTAATTTTGCCATTTCAACTTCCTGGTTAACTGCCTAGGGCTACTCTATAACTTTTAGTTGTAATTTGCTCTAAGTCTCTTCCTATTAAAAAACATTATGTAGTTATCCAAAGTGCTGTCCTTAAAAAATATTCAAAATGATTTCTGCACACTTTCTGACCTCCATATTTCCATCAAGAAACTGAGGCACAGCGGAATCATGATGCAACCAACCAGATCTAGCCATTAGCAAAAAAAAAAAAAAAAGTTTACATACCACTAAACTTACCCTATTACTGCCCCATTTCATGGAAAGTAATCCTGTAACTGAAGATTGAGCAAAAGACCTCTTCTTACAGCTTAGAGAACAAAAATGAAGGTATTCTGGATCAAGCCCCCAACAAAATCTCCAACAGGTTCCAAAATCTATAGGTTGCCTACCATACCATATAAAATCCAAATACTAACAGAATTCCTATTCCTTTGAGGTATAAGCATGCATCTCTCGACCAGCTGAAATTCTCTTTAATAAATATTTCCTAGAACTCATCTAAAATATTACTAAGCCACAGTATATACAGCCGAGATAATATATATTCAGAACACAGAGCTAAACAGCTACATGAGTTCAACAACAACAAAAAAAACAACCTACATATTGTGATCAGGACCTAAATGGGCAAAGAGAACTCCTTTAGGGAAAAAGATGGAAAAGAGTCCAGTAATTCATTCATTTAACAAATACTTAATTAGCACTTAACTATGAAAAGAATGCAAAGATGACTTAGGGTCACCGCCCTACAGAAGCTCAGATGATTATCAGAGAGAGCCAAAAGGAGGTACACAAAAGGAGCAAGTTCTATCTGTGGGAGTCAAGGAAAGCTTCACAGAGGAGGTGACATTTGACCTACATAAAAAGGTGAGTAAGACTGCGCCAGACATACACGTGCAAAAAAACTAGGAATTGGTTCCTGAATGAGATAAATGTATGTTCTTCCTTATTTCTCTTTAGGACATTAACATTCAATCATGAGAATTGCTAACACAAAATGTTTTTTCACACCAATGTTACTCTTTTGATTACCTTACCTATTAGCTCTCAGATTAAACAGAGATGGATTTAACCGTCTTTCCTGTATGTGAAAATATATGAGGAAGCTTCATGTGTCTTATGCAAAAATACTTTCTCAGAGATGAATCAATGTTCTGGGGGAGGGGGGATTCAGTTTTCATGCAGTTTAATAAACTTTAGATGATCAATGTTTGAAATTTCCCAATATTATGAAGAGGTCTATCCACAATTATGTATTTTATTTTAAATAAATTAACTCCTCAAATTTAATTTCAATATCAAATGTCTTAAATATATCCAATTAATGCAATGATTTAATACGTTAAGACAAATCATTTCAGTAAAGAGATCTAGTGATGACTGAGATAAAAAAAGAACTATTTACCTGCAAATTTACCTGATTCTCTTTATCTTCCCCTTTTCATTTTTTTAAGTTACAAATTTAAACAACGTAAAATAAAGACACAAAAGAAATTTTAAAATAATCAACTCAGGAGATGCCTCTAACAGTAACGGAATTTCACTGTACTTGAAAAAGTACAAAATGCAGAAAGCTGTCAACCCAAGCTCTGTGCTGTTTCACAGTAGTAGAAATATGGTTTTAATAAGATCTACCACAATTTATACAGAATGAGAAAATAAACATTCAGAAATATACATAATAAACCAGAGTACAGAAATGCCAATGACATAAACATTCTCCCTTGGACACCACTGACTCTTCTAACTCTCATCTAAAAGAAAGGAAAAAAACCTCACCTTTTTTTTTTCAGTCTACAATCCAAACATACTCAAAAAGACATTTTATTAGCTTAAAAAAGGAAAACAACTGCACTCCAAAAAATGTAACTAAAACACGCTAATAAAAATGCAAGAAAACAGGAGTTCTAAAAGACTGTGACAGCCCATTTATGAAGACAGAATCCAATCTCTACAACAGATGATTTCAAAAATTAAATAACAAAACAATATAGTAGGGTGGGGAGCTGTCTCTGAAATAAACACCAATCACATTTTAAAAGAATTTAAAACTATTTTTCTACCAGCTAAAGCAAAGATAGAAAACTATGCTGATATATGCAGTGACTTTATACTAAACAAAAATTGGGCAAGCATACATATTTCATTCATGCAAATGAATCTGAATTTACAATTCCTCATTTATGTTAATATTTACCAAGATTAATGGAAAATCATCTCCCCTATGTAATGAAGTTAATTCCCCCAACAGAACAAAGCTAACACCTTCAAATCTTTCAAATAAACAATGAAAGCATATACTATAAAAGGAAATTATCTGAACAGGATCAAAAAGAAGTTAAATGATTCAAGAGGGAAGAAAAGCCCTAAATTCCAAAGCACATTACAAATATTAATTCCAAATCTCTAAGCAAGCCCTATGAAATAAACGTGCACGCAACTGTGTGTGCAAAATTTTTTTAACTATCCCGCACAGCACAGTTTGGTCTATCGACCTAATTTACCTCACTTTGCAATGCTTTAAATGTCATTTCTCAAAAGAGGAATGTTTACACAACAACAAAAATTCTGGTGGTCACAACACTTGCAGTTTGTATAGCAGATTAGCACATAAACATTTTAAATAACAACACTAAAAACAATGTTCTAGAAATCCTTTTTCTTCATTTCTAAAATGGTTACAATGCACAGCTCAGTAGTAACATCTAAAATTCAACCATATTACTAATTCTTATAAACTCTGTCTAATCTCTCAATAGCTAATGTCTGTGAAATATATTATTCGCTTTCAGGAAAAAAAATCAGTACCTTCTACTGTTTCAAAGGAGATTATTTTCTTCTAATGAAAATAAGTCAAAGCATTCAGAAAAATATATAGTCTATCTTTGAATCAAACTGAAAAACAGCTGAATTAACTGCTTATTTAAAAAATCCAGATAAACAGTCTTATTACTATTTACACTGAATTTCATCCGATTTTAAATAACGTAACAAATAACTATACAATAAATTTATCTTTTACAAATATATAGTACCTAAAACATAGCAGAAACTGGCGACAGAGTATCTTCCTTATTAATCTCAAGAGCAGAGACCTTTGAAAGTGTTTGATGAATACAATTAACTTACAATTAACTAGGCTAAATTAGCCAGTGAACAAAAAAGATGAATCAGTTTTTCTATACCTAATTAATATAATCCACTACTAAAACTTAATGTTATTTAAAAGAATGCCTTAAGAGATTTTTTCCCAAATACCTAATACAATCATTAGAAAAATGACCAAAAATTCAAAAAAAAAGTGCTAAGCTACATAAGCACCTGGCATGAACTCAACACTCACTGTCCTAAAAGCACACACCACCCCCCCTTTATTCTCACAAAGGAACAGCCCCAGCCTAACTTCCTCTCAATGAGCACTTCAAGCAATAAAACAGCAACATATTTTGTAGCGCAAAAATCTTACATACATTTTTCCTATAAAATTATGAACTCATCACACGTACAAATGGCTCTTTAAAACAGTCCAGTAAACTGCTACACTATGCCTTAAATTGCTGTCTATTATGTACTTAAAAATATTTACTAGCAATTGGAGGTTAATATGGCAACTATTACCGGGTAGCAATTATTGCTATTAAAAATATATAAATACTGTACACCATGTGCTACTAACAACAAAACGCTAAACAGAAAACGTACATTAGCAAATTATAAATACTTTCATTAAAGAAAATGAACCATCATGGAAAAAAAGATGCTTTACGTATAAATACTAAAATTGGAAATTGAGATGAAAAAATATCCTGAACATGTACTGGCACTTGAGAAGATTTAATCATTCCATTTCCTCATTTTCAATTGACAGTCCTCCCCACCTGGTTCTAACTCAAAAGAATAGATCTCAAAGTTTCTACCTTTACAACTATCTTCCTCCTCTGCAAAAAAATAAATAAGAAAAAAAGAAAGCAGGTCAACAACAGATTACCTTAAAATCTTCAAATGAATGATCTTTAATAGGAATTACGTACTAATGTGTTTCAATTCAGGGAGGAAGAATTTGTTATCATCACCCAATTATCCCATAGTCAGGAAGACTGTAACCAAATAGAACATAAATATGGAGCATACCTAAGAATTAAACTACTTCGTGTTGAAGAATATATACTTAAACCTAGTTAAAGGACACAAAATTGCTTCTCTCGATTGAGAAACAAAGTAAAGAAACAAAACTCTACTTACATCTGAAAATTATGTCTTTCCAGTAAGACTGAGTTAACATACCATAGGGTGCACTGTTACACTTTCCAAAAGGACACACTTAACTGAATTATAACTAAGTCAATATGTAACAAGAGTTCCCCAGAAATATGATGGACAGGATGAGAAAACAGTTTTGAGTTACAAAGGCACAGCCAGGCACACATTTAATGCAGTAGCTACAAATCTCACAACAGTAAGAATAAGAAACACATACAATGACCCATATCATATATACACAATGGCATTTTTCACATGTTAGGAAAAGGGGGTGGGGAATGATAGAGAATTTAGGAAATATGATGCCGTGCAGTAGAAAATCAGAAAGGAAAATAAGGACTAACAAAAATCTTAAGGCACCTGACTACACAAGTGAACTTTTGCTAAGCCATGTGAACACTTCAATGTAACAGAAAGTGAACAGGTCATTAGTGTGATACAGAACTTTAATAATCTCTAGTTAACATTTCAATCCACATTAATGAGTATCTAGGTAAATTCTCTATAAGCAACACTTTTCTCTGATTTAAAAAAAAAACCCTTAAGCCAAAGAGAAAAATATACGCTGTTATTATGCACCACAAATTCTTATAATACATGCTTTATTCTGAACAGGTGATGATTTTTATCTCCTTTGGAATTAAGTGTTCCATACAATGTACTTTAGGCAAAACATTTTTGATATTCTAGGTTGTTGCTATATTTAATTTTCCAGAAAATTCTCAATTTGGAATGAGTAAAATTTACAATTATCAACAGCTCTTTGAGTCCTAATGTTTTTTAATTAGTACCTATCCACCTTCTACATACAATAGAATGTAGACATTCTATAGTCCTTTAAGAAGAAAAAAAAAAAACAACCCAAACAATTCTGCAGTTCTGCATTTCAAAGCTGCTACCTAAACAGTAATTCTGTTAAAAAAAAAAAGGTATATTCAAAAATCAATTCCTGGCTTAAAAAGGTTAGAAAATCCAAAGCATAAACCTTTAGTCAGTCATAAAGCACAGCAAAGCATACAAATTGTCTCTCCAAAAGAATCTTAAGCATCTTATCTCTGTAACATTATCATCCTTACTTAAGCTTTAAAAAAAAAAGTTAAAAGAAATGATATCTCCTAAACACAGGCTACACATGTACTTTGACTTGTCTACAAAATGTACTGTATATAAATTAGCCACATACATACAAGCCATTACTAGTCAGCATGATATATGGTAATTTGGGGGAATCTCTCCTCACTAATATTGGTCAACTTGGTTATTTTAATTCCCTGTTGAAGTGTCAACATGGTCACCAGTCGCCAAACAAAAAACATTTAAATGGCCCTTAATCAATATGTTTGTTAATCTATGGAAGTCCCTGCATCTAATACTAAATGATAGACTGAGAGGAGGAAAGAAGAAGCAAAATGAGTTTTAGTTCCACATATCAAAAGATCAAGGGAAAATTATCACAGTATAAAGAGGAAGACTTACAACTTATCACTTATGTTTAAGATTAAACATCTGAATAAAAATGTTGAAAAAAAAATTGACCTGATCTTATTACAGTGAAAGCACAGATACTATGTCACTGGGTCTTTATAGGTAAAAATCACGTTTTGATTTTTTTTATCTGCATAATGAAATTTATTTAATAAAATAAAGCATCGATTTGAAAAGTTGGCAAGAATCTGTATTCCTCCACCAGTCTCAAAAAAAAGAAAAGCATCTATGCTACCCATAATTAAATGCAACTAATTACAATTTGAACACTAAATTATTTATCCAGTGTAAACAAGGATTAAGAGAAAATAATGCTCCTATCTACAGCAGAGGTTACTGAAAACAAACTCCAAAATGCATGCTCTCCAAAGGCAGTCCTCCCCAAAAAGGGTACAAAACTTAAAATAAGTTGGTTTTTTTTAAGGCTAAATTAAACAAACCGTTCAGCCAATTTTCCAATTATATTCTACACTAGAAACATAATTGCCTTACATCTGTTTACAAATCTTTGCTCAATATTTAAACAAATTCGTAGTCTCCCGGGCACATAGCTATATATACAGTAACTCATGCACAAAGCACATATTTAAAGACCACGCACTGCAATTATTAGCCTAAACGCCAGGTTTAACAACGTGAATGTTTTCAGAGCTAGGTAATACGACCCAATAAAAAGCAAAGATGGCATTTACCACCAAATGTCACTGCCACCGCCAGGAAAGAGTTGCTGGAGCCCTATACATTTTTAATTTCGATGAATCCAGACGCCGTCGTCGGGTGCCAGGCTTCCAGGAGAACAATTGACACCCTAACTGCTTCAAGATTAAGGCAGGCGATTCAAATCCGAAGGAAAAGTTGTCAATTATCAGAGAGAGAGCGCGAGAGAGGCGAAGGCAGATAAAAGCGATGTTATCAAACCGCCCAGCTTGTTGCTTTTTTGTGTGTGTGTGGATTCCTTGTTAGGAGAGAGAAAACAGTTTTTTAAAAGACACAGAAGGAGAGAAAAAAGAAAAAGCTTTCTCCACCTTCCGTCGGCTCGGTGCAATGGCTTTACGGCTCTCCAGTGTAGTAAGCCCCGAGAGGCAGGCGGCTGTCGATGTTTACAATCGCGGGAGCTTCGGATGCAAGAGTCCTTTACTGACACAATCGCATTCAATCAACTGTTTTCGGGCGAAATTGCAGGTGTCATTATGGAATGTTTTAAAAATTCAAAAGGCGGGCAGGCGGGCAGCCGATCCGACAAGGGGGGAAAAGGCTGCTTATCGCAGACGCGGGCACCACAAGGCAAAGCC